>OU696696.1:199180170-199587205 GCA_916050605.2 Platycheirus albimanus
GGGTGAAAAACTTCTTGCATCTATTAAGAAAGCCTAAGCATCTTGCAGCATTCTTGGCAATCTCAAGTATATGATCATTCCAACGAAGATTGTCACTGATACACATACCGAGTACTGATAGCTTTTCGGCCTCCTCGATGCAAGTACCATTCATGGATAATGGCATAGGGGGTATGTTTAGCTTCAACGACAAAAGACAGCATTGAGTTTTCGACGCATTAAACTCCACACGTTTTCTAGTACCCCAATTCTCAATGCTGTTTAAATCGGAGTTTAACGAGCTTATCATACGATTTCGTTGTAATAACACGTCCGAAGGCGAAGGCCGTGAATTATCAAACGTATATGAAAAGCTGAGGGTTGAGTCGTCAGCAAAACAATTTAATGGATTAGAAGTCACAGACAAGAGATCATTTATAAAAATGAGAAAGAGAGTCGGAGACAGAACGGAGCCCTGGGGCACACCAGCATTTATTTTGTGGAGATCAGACTTGAAACCGTCTAATACAACTTGTATTGAACGGTCCAGAAGATAGCTTCTAATCCAACGAATAAGAGTATCATCGATACCAAATGCACGCATTTTCGATAAAAGAGCTTCATGCCAAACTCTATCAAATGCCTTTGAAATATCAAGCGCAATAATCTTGCTTTCGCCAAAGCGATGCACAGATTTGTTCCACTGTTCGGTGAGATATGCCATCAGATCACCAGTGGAACGATTGCTGCGAAAGCCGTATTGCCGGTCATTTAAAAGCTCCCGATCTTCGAGATATTTCTTGAGCTGACGATTTATCAGCGTTTCAATGACCTTGGAAAGAAGGGACGTAAGTGCAATTGGTCGGTAGGAAGAGGGGGAGGAGGAATCACCTTTTTTTGGGACGGGCTGGACAAATGCTGTTTTCCATCTACTAGGAAAGATTCCTGAACGATAGGAGCGATGAAAAAGCTTACGCAGTGGTTTTGCCAGAGATGAAGAACACTTCTTCAGAAGAATAGGGGGTATACCATCCGGGCCAGCGGATTTGTGTATATCAAGATCTTGAAGTACTCTTGCTACTGTACGAGTGCGGAAAAATATCTGTCCCATAGAAAAATTAACGTTCTCAAGTACAGGAGGGGCATTGTTGCTTGCAGGCAACGTAGAACTTGCAGCAAAATGAGCTGCGAGCATATTCGCCTTCTCTGAAGAGCTGACAATGGGTTTATCGTCGACGATGAGCGTTGGAACTGATGATGACGTTGAGTTCTTGACGTTTTTTACAAATGACCAGAAGTTTTTACTGCCTTTGGGACATTGCAGAATTTTTTGCCGTAACTTCTGGTCATGCAAAAATTTCGTTTTATGGATAACGGAGTTGCACGAGTTCCTAACTTGTTTGTGTTTCTTCCGATTTTCCTCAGTTGGGTTGGCTTTATAGGATCGGAAGCTTACTTCTTTCAACCTGATAGCTTCTTTACACTCTTCGGTAAACCAAGACTTTTCTTTTGGTTTGATACATTTTGTTCTGTGAGGGACAAAAGTTCTCATTCCAAGAAAAATCACTTCTGTAATCATTTCAGCACTGGCATCAATGTCATTATCGAGGAAGCATAATGACCAGTTAAAGTTGCGAAAGAAATTATTCAGACCGTCCCAGTTGGCTTTCTCGTATTGCCAAACGGTCCTAGTGGGAATTTTTTCTTTAACTGGATGGTTGGAGATCGAGAAATTAGCTGAAATGACACAATGGTCCGAGGTGCCAAATGGAGAAGTTACTTTAATAGTATATTTATCAGGATGGGAAGTAAGGAACAAGTCAAGAGTATGGGCGGAATGCCCATCAACATCCGGTATGCGAGTAGGCTCATCGACAAGCTGGGTAAGATGGTTATACTCAGCAAAGATCTCGGTATACCTTCCTTCGAGTGTTGTCTGGCCAGAATATCGGAGCCAACTTGAATTGTGTACATTGAAGTCGCCCGTAATCACGACTTCAGTGTGAGGACAATGGGAAACAATTCGGGAAATTGAATCTGACAAAACATCTAACTCATCACAAGTAGACATGCTGTCAAGATTCGGACTCCTGTAAAGAAAACAGTAATGAATGATATGCTTGCGGACAGTGAATTTGAGCCACAGGAAATTAAAGTTCGTATTAGAACAATGCCCATATTGGGGAAGGCTCTGGCAAGCAATATCATTCCTAACATAAACGACAAGACCATGGTGGGAAAAAAGTAGTGGCACTAAGTTATATCCAAACAAACAAAATTCTGATAAATCAGTATTCTGTCCAACCTGGGTTTCACTTAATGCCAAAACAGCTGGCCTGTATTGCACAGTATGGGCGTACACAGAAAAGAAATTCTTCCTAAGCCCACGAACATTTGAATAGACGACACAAAAATCACTTACCATTCTGAAAAACTAAACACAAAAGATTCAACTTTGACGAAACTAATTTCAGCCGTGCAGTATAGGCCCATATTAATTCCAATTATAAACAAACTGTCCTAGGTGTTATGCCCATAAAACAATTTGCAAACGGGAATTAATATAGACAAAAGACACGAAAGAAATACACATCAAATGCTGCTCACCATCCAATGCAAAATCTCTTGTGATAAGCCCCACAAGAGGCTTGCATTGCATAGAAAGCAACAGTTATGGGTGGCGCGGGTGGAGAGGATGGGTATTGTTGGATGCTGTGCTGCGAATGCGAGCGAAGTATTTGGTGTATTTTTTTTTTTTCTTTTTCTTTTAATTGGCACTGATTCTATTTATTCTTCAAGTTTAGGGCTGAATTTAATTTATGACTTTAGATTTATTGCACTATTTATTTTTGGTATGTAAATTTGGTTGGTTTATCTTTTTTTTTTTTTTTTTTTTTATTATTATTTTTGTGAGTGACACACGCGCACAGAAACAACGCGACCGCACACGACGAGCACTTGATCGACACAACATTGTTATTGTTATTGTTATTGTTATTGTTATTGTTATTGTTATTGTTATTGTTATTGTTATTGTTATTGTTATTGTTATTGTTATTGTTATTGTTATTGTTATTGTTATTGTTATTGTTATTGTTATTGTTATTGTTATTGTTATTGTTATTGTTATTGTTATTGTTATTGTTATTGTTATTGTTATTGTTATTGTTATTGTTATTGTTATTGTTATTGTTATTGTTATTGTTATTGTTATTGTTATTGTTATTGTTATTGTTATTGTTATTGTTATTGTTATTGTTATTGTTATTGTTATTGTTATTGTTATTGTTATTGTTATTGTTATTGTTATTGTTATTGTTATTGTTATTGTTATTGTTATTGTTATTGTTATTGTTATTGTTATTGTTATTGTTATTGTTATTGTTATTGTTATTGTTATTGTTATTGTTATTGTTATTGTTATTGTTATTGTTATTGTTATTGTTATTGTTATTGTTATTGTTATTGTTATTGTTATTGTTATTGTTATTGTTATTGTTATTGTTATTGTTATTGTTATTGTTATTGTTATTGTTATTGTTATTGTTATTGTTATTGTTATTGTTATTGTTATTGTTATTGTTATTGTTATTGTTATTGTTATTGTTATTGTTATTGTTATTGTTATTGTTATTGTTATTGTTATTGTTATTGTTATTGTTATTGTTATTGTTATTGTTATTGTTATTGTTATTGTTATTGTTATTGTTATTGTTATTGTTATTGTTATTGTTATTGTTATTGTTATTGTTATTGTTATTGTTATTGTTATTGTTATTGTTATTGTTATTGTTATTGTTATTGTTATTGTTATTGTTATTGTTATTGTTATTGTTATTGTTATTGTTATTGTTATTGTTATTGTTATTGTTATTGTTATTGTTATTGTTATTGTTATTGTTATTGTTATTGTTATTGTTATTGTTATTGTTATTGTTATTGTTATTGTTATTGTTATTGTTATTGTTATTGTTATTGTTATTGTTATTGTTATTGTTATTGTTATTGTTATTGTTATTGTTATTGTTATTGTTATTGTTATTGTTATTGTTATTGTTATTGTTATTGTTATTGTTATTGTTATTGTTATTGTTATTGTTATTGTTATTGTTATTGTTATTGTTATTGTTATTGTTATTGTTATTGTTATTGTTATTGTTATTGTTATTGTTATTGTTATTGTTATTGTTATTGTTATTGTTATTGTTATTGTTATTGTTATTGTTATTGTTATTGTTATTGTTATTGTTATTGTTATTGTTATTGTTATTGTTATTGTTATTGTTATTGTTATTGTTATTGTTATTGTTATTGTTATTGTTATTGTTATTGTTATTGTTATTGTTATTGTTATTGTTATTGTTATTGTTATTGTTATTGTTATTGTTATTGTTATTGTTATTGTTATTGTTATTGTTATTGTTATTGTTATTGTTATTGTTATTGTTATTGTTATTGTTATTGTTATTGTTATTGTTATTGTTATTGTTATTGTTATTGTTATTGTTATTGTTATTGTTATTGTTATTGTTATTGTTATTGTTATTGTTATTGTTATTGTTATTGTTATTGTTATTGTTATTGTTATTGTTATTGTTATTGTTATTGTTATTGTTATTGTTATTGTTATTGTTATTGTTATTGTTATTGTTATTGTTATTGTTATTGTTATTGTTATTGTTATTGTTATTGTTATTGTTATTGTTATTGTTATTGTTATTGTTATTGTTATTGTTATTGTTATTGTTATTGTTATTGTTATTGTTATTGTTATTGTTATTGTTATTGTTATTGTTATTGTTATTGTTATTGTTATTGTTATTGTTATTGTTATTGTTATTGTTATTGTTATTGTTATTGTTATTGTTATTGTTATTGTTATTGTTATTGTTATTGTTATTGTTATTGTTATTGTTATTGTTATTGTTATTGTTATTGTTATTGTTATTGTTATTGTTATTGTTATTGTTATTGTTATTGTTATTGTTATTGTTATTGTTATTGTTATTGTTATTGTTATTGTTATTGTTATTGTTATTGTTATTGTTATTGTTATTGTTATTGTTATTGTTATTGTTATTGTTATTGTTATTGTTATTGTTATTGTTATTGTTATTGTTATGTTATTGTTATTGTTATTGTTATTGTTATTGTTATTGTTATTGTTATTGTTATTGTTATTGTTATTGTTATTGTTATTGTTATTGTTATTGTTATTGTTATTGTTATTGTTATTGTTATTGTTATTGTTATTGTTATTGTTATTGTTATTGTTATTGTTATTGTTATTGTTATTGTTATTGTTATTGTTATTGTTATTGTTATTGTTATTGTTATTGTTATTGTTATTGTTATTGTTATTGTTATTGTTATTGTTATTGTTATTGTTATTGTTATTGTTATTGTTATTGTTATTGTTATTGTTATTGTTATTGTTATTGTTATTGTTATTGTTATTGTTATTGTTATTGTTATTGTTATTGTTATTGTTATTGTTATTGTTATTGTTATTGTTATTGTTATTGTTATTGTTATTGTTATTGTTATTGTTATTGTTATTGTTATTGTTATTGTTATTGTTATTGTTATTGTTATTGTTATTGTTATTGTTATTGTTATTGTTATTGTTATTGTTATTGTTATTGTTATTGTTATTGTTATTGTTATTGTTATTGTTATTGTTATTGTTATTGTTATTGTTATTGTTATTGTTATTGTTATTGTTATTGTTATTGTTATTGTTATTGTTATTGTTATTGTTATTGTTATTGTTATTGTTATTGTTATTGTTATTGTTATTGTTATTGTTATTGTTATTGTTATTGTTATTGTTATTGTTATTGTTATTGTTATTGTTATTGTTATTGTTATTGTTATTGTTATTGTTATTGTTATTGTTATTGTTATTGTTATTGTTATTGTTATTGTTATTGTTATTGTTATTGTTATTGTTATTGTTATTGTTATTGTTATTGTTATTGTTATTGTTATTGTTATTGTTATTGTTATTGTTATTGTTATTGTTATTGTTATTGTTATTGTTATTGTTATTGTTATTGTTATTGTTATTGTTATTGTTATTGTTATTGTTATTGTTATTGTTATTGTTATTGTTATTGTTATTGTTATTGTTATTGTTATTGTTATTGTTATTGTTATTGTTATTGTTATTGTTATTGTTATTGTTATTGTTATTGTTATTGTTATTGTTATTGTTATTGTTATTGTTATTGTTATTGTTATTGTTATTGTTATTGTTATTGTTATTGTTATTGTTATTGTTATTGTTATTGTTATTGTTATTGTTATTGTTATTGTTATTGTTATTGTTATTGTTATTGTTATTGTTATTGTTATTGTTATTGTTATTGTTATTGTTATTGTCATTGTTATTGTTATTGTTATTGTTATTGTTATTGTTATTGTTATTGTTATTGTTATTGTTATTGTTATTGTTATTGTTATTGTTATTGTTATTGTTATTGTTATTGTTATTGTTATTGTTATTGTTATTGTTATTGTTATTGTTATTGTTATTGTTATTGTTATTGTTATTGTTATTGTTATTGTTATTGTTATTGTTATTGTTATTGTTATTGTTATTGTTATTGTTATTGTTATTGTTATTGTTATTGTTATTGTTATTGTTATTGTTATTGTTATTGTTATTGTTATTGTTATTGTTATTGTTATTGTTATTGTTATTGTTATTGTTATTGTTATTGTTATTGTTATTGTTATTGTTATTGTTATTGTTATTGTTATTGTTATTGTTATTGTTATTGTTATTGTTATTGTTATTGTTATTATTGTTATTGTTATTGTTATTGTTATTGTTATTGTTATTGTTATTGTTATTGTTATTGTTATTGTTATTGTTATTGTTATTGTTATTGTTATTGTTATTGTTATTGTTATTGTTATTGTTATTGTTATTGTTATTGTTATTGTTATTGTTATTGTTATTGTTATTGTTATTGTTATTGTTATTGTTATTGTTATTGTTATTGTTATTGTTATTGTTATTGTTATTGTTATTGTTATTGTTATTGTTATTGTTATTGTTATTGTTATTGTTATTGTTATTGTTATTGTTATTGTTATTGTTATTGTTATTGTTATTGTTATTGTTATTGTTATTGTTATTGTTATTGTTATTGTTATTGTTATTGTTATTGTTATTGTTATTGTTATTGTTATTGTTATTGTTATTGTTATTGTTATTGTTATTGTTATTGTTATTGTTATTGTTATTGTTATTGTTATTGTTATTGTTATTGTTATTGTTATTGTTATTGTTATTGTTATTGTTATTGTTATTGTTATTGTTATTGTTATTGTTATTGTTATTGTTATTGTTATTGTTATTGTTATTGTTATTGTTATTGTTATTGTTATTGTTATTGTTATTGTTATTGTTATTGTTATTGTTATTGTTATTGTTATTGTTATTGTTATTGTTATTGTTATTGTTATTGTTATTGTTATTGTTATTGTTATTGTTATTGTTATTGTTATTGTTATTGTTATTGTTATTGTTATTGTTATTGTTATTGTTATTGTTATTGTTATTGTTATTGTTATTGTTATTGTTATTGTTATGTTATTGTTATTGTTATTGTTATTGTTATTGTTATTGTTATTGTTATTGTTATTGTTATTGTTATTGTTATTGTTATTGTTATTGTTATTGTTATTGTTATTGTTATTGTTATTGTTATTGTTATTGTTATTGTTATTGTTATTGTTATTGTTATTGTTATTGTTATTGTTATTGTTATTGTTATTGTTATTGTTATTGTTATTGTTATTGTTATTGTTATTGTTATTGTTATTGTTATTGTTATTGTTATTGTTATTGTTATTGTTATTGTTATTGTTATTGTTATTGTTATTGTTATTGTTATTGTTATTGTTATTGTTATTGTTATTGTTATTGTTATTGTTATTGTTATTGTTATTGTTATTGTTATTGTTATTGTTATTGTTATTGTTATTGTTATTGTTATTGTTATTGTTATTGTTATTGTTATTGTTATTGTTATTGTTATTGTTATTGTTATTGTTATTGTTATTGTTATTGTTATTGTTATTGTTATTGTTATTGTTATTGTTATTGTTATTGTTATTGTTATTGTTATTGTTATTGTTATTGTTATTGTTATTGTTATTGTTATTGTTATTGTTATTGTTATTGTTATTGTTATTGTTATTGTTATTGTTATTGTTATTGTTATTGTTATTGTTATTGTTATTGTTATTGTTATTGTTATTGTTATTGTTATTGTTATTGTTATTGTTATTGTTATTGTTATTGTTATTGTTATTGTTATTGTTATTGTTATTGTTATTGTTATTGTTATTGTTATTGTTATTGTTATTGTTATTGTTATTGTTATTGTTATTGTTATTGTTATTGTTATTGTTATTGTTATTGTTATTGTTATTGTTATTGTTATTGTTATTGTTATTGTTATTGTTATTGTTATTGTTATTGTTATTGTTATTGTTATTGTTATTGTTATTGTTATTGTTATTGTTATTGTTATTGTTATTGTTATTGTTATTGTTATTGTTATTGTTATTGTTATTGTTATTGTTATTGTTATTGTTATTGTTATTGTTATTGTTATTGTTATTGTTATTGTTATTGTTATTGTTATTGTTATTGTTATTGTTATTGTTATTGTTATTGTTATTGTTATTGTTATTGTTATTGTTATTGTTATTGTTATTGTTATTGTTATTGTTATTGTTATTGTTATTGTTATTGTTATTGTTATCGTTATTGTTATTGTTATTGTTATTGTTATTGTTATTGTTATTGTTATTGTTATTGTTATTGTTATTGTTATTGTTATTGTTATTGTTATTGTTATTGTTATTGTTATTGTTATTGTTATTGTTATTGTTATTGTTATTGTTATTGTTATTGTTATTGTTATTGTTATTGTTATTGTTATTGTTATTGTTATTGTTATTGTTATTGTTATTGTTATTGTTATTGTTATTGTTATTGTTATTGTTATTGTTATTGTTATTGTTATTGTTATTGTTATTGTTATTGTTATTGTTATTGTTATTGTTATTGTTATTGTTATTGTTATTGTTATTGTTATTGTTATTGTTATTGTTATTGTTATTGTTATTGTTATTGTTATTGTTATTGTTATTGTTATTGTTATTGTTATTGTTATTGTTATTGTTATTGTTATTGTTATTGTTATTGTTATTGTTATTGTTATTGTTATTGTTATTGTTATTGTTATTGTTATTGTTATTGTTATTGTTATTGTTATTGTTATTGTTATTGTTATTGTTATTGTTATTGTTATTGTTATTGTTATTGTTATTGTTATTGTTATTGTTATTGTTATTGTTATTGTTATTGTTATTGTTATTGTTATTGTTATTGTTATTGTTATTGTTATTGTTATTGTTATTGTTATTGTTATTGTTATTGTTATTGTTATTGTTATTGTTATTGTTATTGTTATTGTTATTGTTATTGTTATTGTTATTGTTATTGTTATTGTTATTGTTATTGTTATTGTTATTGTTATTGTTATTGTTATTGTTATTGTTATTGTTATTGTTATTGTTATTGTTATTGTTATTGTTATTGTTATTGTTATTGTTATTGTTATTGTTATTGTTATTGTTATTGTTATTGTTATTGTGGCTGTGGTTAACCGAATGCGGTTACATATGGTTTTCAGCAGTTTTATTCTTGGATGCAAGAGGTGTTAGATAGACCTCGCCCCTCACCAGGGATTGTGCACATGCCTCAACATGTTCCATAAAATGGGTACGAAGACGTCTACCTTAGGGTAGATCTTAGGGCTCTGGTCTAAGCCCAATTTGACTCTGTATGCGAGTAGGCTCGCTGGAATTTAAGGCTTAATTGCTAGGTGTCCACGTGAAGCTTACTTTCATACTGCCGGTTGGAATAACGAGGAAATCAGGAATGCCTAACAAGAAGATTCAGACACTGAACATGTCCTTAAATGGAAAGAGCACGGGGGGAAACAAGAATGGGTTGACATTTCCGATAGAAGCCCGGTGTTTAAAGCCTATTGGGCTCAGAAGAACTCTCTCCATGTACAAGAAGGTGTGCTCAAACGGAAGTGGGAATCCGCAGATGGCAAGATCTGTGTGATGCAGGTAGTTGTGCCTCGGTCCAAAGTCTACGAAGTTCTCCGCGAGATGCATGATGTCACTTTTGGAGGCCATTTAGGCATCAACAAAACTCGGGACAAGATCCGAGATCGTTGCTACTGACTTCATGCAAAAGAAGACGTCAAAAGTTGATGCAGGAATTGTGACACTTGTGCTGCTACAAAAGGACCAGGTAGGAAAGTTCAGTGCTATGCAGCAGTACAACGTTGGAGCACCCTTCGAAAGCATAGCAAAGGATGTTCTAGGTCCTTTTTCGGGAACCAACGATGGAAACCGATATACTCTCTTGATCATGGATTACTTCAGCAAGTGGCCTGAATCGTTTGCAATTCCAAATCAAGAAGCAAAAACGGTTGTGGGTCAGATTATCTTCAATTGGATAAGTAGATTTGGTGTATCTAAAGAACTCCATTCTTACCAAGGAGGAACTTTGAGTGATATATCTTCCAATAAGTTTGCTCGCCCTTTGGCATTCATTAGACAAGGACAACACCACTGCATCCACAATCACCTTTCCTTTACCTTTCTAAAGTAGTGGAAGACTGTCAACGAGACTGGGACCGAAACATTCCACTATTCTTGATGAGCTATCAGAGCGTAGTACATAGCACTACAGGACATAATCCATTTCAAATCTTGTTTGGTTCCACAATGCGACAACCAATTGAAGTAAAATTTGGATGCCCTCCGAGCTCAAAAAGGGGCTCACGTAAATTTATGCCAGTTATCACATGTAATTACGTTATGATGCACATGCAACGACGACAGGTTTTCAAATAGGAGATCTTGTGTGGTTATCCAATTCCCATCCGAAAAAAGACTGTTGCCGAAGCTCAAGTACAATTGGCAAAGCCTTTACAAAGTTTCCACCAGAATCAATGATGTTAACCGTGTTCCGAGAAGTGTTAGAGGCCAGATGAACGTTGTTCAAATGGACCGAATATGCCGCTACAATGGCCAGGAAAGTGATAGATTTTTTCTGGATGAAGACTTTTAAAAGGGGCAATGTAATATGAATAGTTTTTTGTTTGGTCACAATTCGCCTTAAATTATACTACAGTAATTATTATCATTTGATAATTGTGTTTTTCCAATACTGTGTTTGAGCATTATGGAATTTGAAAGCTCTGAAAGCTTTCAACGCATCTTGAAAGTTCTGAATGGTTCGAGAGTTGGATTGTTCGCGAACCTTTATACCAGTATAAATATGACATCTCAAACGAAAACGGTATAGTTTGATTTAAGCCGTAGTGACGGTCGTGGTCTTAAGATAAATGAGTTGTTTTTAAAGAGGAAAGTGAGTTTGATTAATAGAGATAGAAGTGGTGATTTAAAAGTAAAAGAAAATAAGTTTTATTTTTCGAACCTAACACTAAAAATATAACTTAGAATTATAAAGATAATCAAAATAATAAAGCTTATTTGAAAAAGCATTAATAATAAATGAAATCTGTATAGTATATGTAACGTACAAGATACTTACCGTCCTGCTGCAGCATATAAATATGTAGTACATTATATTTATAATAACAATTTTATAATTACAAATATAAATTTGCTTATTGTGAATAGGTCCATAAAGTATTAAGTATGGCACTTCTTGTCAAAGCATATTTTCCGATATATAATATTGTTATGCAATTTTTTAAATTTTGACCTGTATAAGAAAAAGAAGGTCAATATAATTGATATTCGGTTCGCAAGCACTACACGAAATACGGGAGGACTAAGAAATCTCGCTTTTTATAAACTCGCAATAACAAAATCTCGCATTAACGTCTCACACCCAAAAATCTTGCATATGTCAACTAAAATCTCGCGAACTAAAATCTTGCAAATACAAATCTGATGTAATGGTTTTTATTAAAGAGAAAGAATGAGGTTTTACAAAATGACATTTGTGGTTATTTATCAAGGGCCATGTAAGACCTGTCAAAATGAGTACAGTAAAGAAAATAAGTTTAATATTACAGTAAAAGCAAAAAGTAAAACGATTATTTCAACACTCCCTCTCGTTTTTGTTATCTTAAGTTTTTTTTTTTTTTTAATTCAATATTTAATATTTAAACAAAATCAGTAAACAAATTTAGCAAATTCCATAAAGCTCTCTAAATCTACAAAATTTTTCTTTAGCCAATGGTTTCGTCAACGGTTCAGCTAGTTGGTCATCTGTAGAAACAAACTGGACATTAATCTCTTTTCTGTTTTGTTGGTCACATGTGTAGAAGAACTGTGTATCAATGTGTTTAGTTCGTTTCGATGATTCCGGATTTTTAACAATTGTTATCGCCCTCTGATTGTCGCAAAATATCTGTGTTGGATTAGTCTGCTTGCATCCAAAATCTGTTAAAGTTCGTCTCAGACATACGGTAGCTTTCGTTGCTGAGCATAATGCCACAAATTCTGCCTCAGTGGTCGACGTTGCTATGACACTTTGTTTTCTGGAACTCCAAGCAACAGGTCCGCCGTTGAGAAAACAAACCCATCCAGTTGTACTGCATCTGGTGTCAATATCACCTGCCCCGTCAGCATCGGAATAAACAGTCAGTGTTGTCTCGTTCGTGCCCACTCCATAAGTTATTCCATGAGACAAAGATCCCTTTAAATATTTAAGAACTCGCTTTATCCCTTGCCAATGCATTTGTTTTGGGTTTTCCATGTAACGACTCAGAACTCCGATTATAAATGCTAAATCCGGCCGGGTAGAAATCATTAAATACATCAAAGAACCGATAGCTTCTCGATAAGGAAATAATTTAGTTTCTTTTTCATCAGAATTATTACCTGTTTTTGTAAACTTCATACCTGGATCAGCAGGAATTGAGACAGGTATACTTTCGCTATGGTGAAAACGCTCTAGTACTCTCTTCGCATAAGCACCTTGGTGTATTTTGATTTTACCATTCGCTTTGTCTCTCTCGATCTGCATTCCAACAAAGAACTCCGCTTCTTTATAGGTTATCTTAAACTTGTTATGTAACTGCTTCAATAGCTCTCGAATAGCAGGCATATCATCACCACAGACAAGTCCATCGTCCACATATAAGGCTAGGTAAAAGCGACTCGAGTGCTTGTAGAACACACATGGATCCATATTTGATTGATTTAGTCCAAACTCCAATAAAAATTGTACCACCTTCTTGTTCCACTGTCGTGATGCTTGCTTCAGTCCGTATAGACTTCTTTTCATCAGACATACACGATCGTCCTCAGCAAAACCATACGGCTGTTCCATAAATATTTCGTTCTCAATATCTCCGTGTAAAAAGGCAGTTTTCACGTCAAACTGGTAAATATTAAGATCAAAAGCAGCTGCAACTGCTATTAGACTTCTTACCGATCCATATCTGACAACAGGCGCAAACGTTTCCTCATAATCGACTCCATGCTTTTGTGAACAGCCCCTTGCTACCAGTCGAGCCTTGTACTTATCGATACGTCCATCAGCTTTAAACTTCCTTTTAAAAATCCAACGATTTGTTATGACATTTTTATCAACTGGTCTAGGAACCAAAACCCAAGTGTTGTTCTCTTCAAGTGCCTCCAGCTCATCATTGATTGCCTCCAACCATTTCTCCGAATCTTCAGCCTTCATCGCGTCTTCCAGGTCAAAAGGATCTAACTGCACCACGCACAACTCAGCTATCGTTACTTCCCTGTCAGAAACTTTTCTATTCCGCCTTGGATATGGATCTCTTGGAATTGGTAACCTTGGATTTTTCCACTTTGGTTTGTTGGCGTTACCTTCTTCACCACCTTTAAGCCGTTCATCAACAATCTGGTCTTCGTGGAATGTTTCAGTTGGACTAGATGCTTTCTCAATGACAACGTGAGGTATTGTAGACAATACCTCATATGACGTCTCTTCTAATGAAAATTTTTCTCCCTGCTGCGTCATACACTCTATAAGCCTTGTTACCTTCACTATAACCAACCATCTGACACTTGACAGCATTCGTCTCCCATTTTGTCCGCTGTTCTTTTGGGACATGAACATAGCACTCACTTCCAAAAACTCTGAGATGTACCACCGAAGGTTTTACTCCATACCATTTCTCATAAGGAGTGACACCATTGAGCGTCCGCGATGCCGTTCTGTTTCTTAAATAAACAGAGGTATTTGTTGCTTCACTCCAAAGATATTGTGACAAATTCCGAGCATGTAACATCGCCTTAGCACTTTCTACAATGGTCCTGTTTTGTCTTTCTATAAACCCGTTTTGTTCTGGAGCCCTAGGTGTTGATAACTCATGCTTGATTCCTTTAGATATTAAAAAATGTTTCACTTCCTCATTACAGAATTCAAGGCCTCCGTCAGTTCTCAATCTCTTGATGTGATGTCCATCAGCTTGAACTTCGGCATAAAATTGCATCAAAATCTCCAAAACATCCGATTTGTTCTTTAAAAAGAACACAAAACAGAATCTGGAATAGTCATCCTTCAATAGCATGAAATAATTGGCTCCACCAATAGAAGCGACACTCATTTTTCCACATAAATCGGCATGGAAAGTTTCACCAGGAATCGTAGCACGTCTTGCACCCTCTTTTGGAAAACTCAACCGATGTAATTTCCCATATGCACACCCCTCGCAAAACGGATCCTTCTCCATGTTTTGTTTGATGCTCAAACCTTCGACGACGCCATTTCTATACATCTCCCTCAGCATGTTGAAGTTGGCATGTCCAAAACGCTCATGCCACAACATCATTGATGATTCACCAGACAACGAATTAACTTCCACTTTCTTGATTGGCATAAGATTCATTTTATAAAGTTTGTGATCTCTTAAACCATCCACAACGAGCTGGCCATTTTTCACAAAAAAACACTCGGTTGGCACCTTCCTCAAAGATAACCTTAAAGCCTTTCTCGGTTGCCTTAAGCACAGATATAAAGTTTTTATCTAAGTGTGGTACATAAAGTACGTCTTTGATGGTATGTATTGGAGATGACCTTTCATGATTGATTACTTTTACATCTACATCTCCCATACCTTCCGCATTCAATGAGAAGCCATCACCAACACGAACGTGAAAATTCTTGTTATCAAATGCGACGAAGTTTTTAAACCACTCCCTCTGAAAAGACATGTGGTCTGTGGCTCCTGAATCAGCAAACCACACATTTTGCATTTTGTTAAAAGTTCCCAATGTACCCAAAGTAAACAATTCAGCTCTATCGGAAAAAGATGTCGAGGATGATTTACCCTGTGGACCAGACTCGATCATAAGCGATTGAGCATATTTTTTCCCCTGCTGATCTCGTTGTTTCTTGAGACATTCTCTAGCCCAATGACCTTCTTTAGAACAATAATTGCATTTTCCTCTCCGCTTCGATGTACTTCCTACGTTTTTGTTGTTGCTCCCATTTCTATTTGGTTTCTTCCAGCTACTGCTTGCAATGTAGGCAGCTTCAGATGAACTAGCACGTTCACCTTCATTTGACCTTAACTTAAGAAGGGCTTTTTCGTTAACCAAATGGTCGGTTAGCTTGTCGATCGTTTGAGATGCCCGTGGCACAGCATACCATGCAGTTCTTACATTGTCAAATTTCGATGGTAGGCTACCTAAAATTTTAGCTATCACAACTTGCTCCTTCTGCTCCAGGTCCATATCCTTCAAACGCTGAGTTAGCGACATGACCCTTGCGACATAGTCGGCCATGCCTTCGTCTCCTTCCATCCTACAGTTGATGAACCTATCCAAAAGCACCTGTACAGATTGATCACTCTTTTCTGCGTGCACCGTTTTTAATCTAGACCACATTTGAGCAGACGTTGTACAGTCAGATAAATATTTTAGCTGGCCCAATTCCAGACCACGCATCAAAATTCGAAGTTGGACGAACCAGGGTTCCCAAAACATATTGCTTGAGTTTAATTTCATTCATATAGATCTCCATCTGCCTCCGCCATAGATGATAATCCTGCCCATTGAATCGATGAATGTGATATATCTTGTGATCAGACATAGTCACGTGTGTTTCAGCTTGAATTGCAGGAATTTCACGAAATTCGTCTTTAATTTCTCCTTCTGGAACTTCTGGAAGCGTATCAATGGAAAGATCAGAAGAACTCTCAGCAGCTAAATCTTTTTCAGACATAAAAAAAATAAAAAAAAACGTTTAATTAGCTATTTAGAATTATCTTATTGAGACAGAGAACCCTGGGCCCATAACCTGTTAGATGTAATGGTTTTTATTAAAGAGAAAGAATGAGGTTTTACAAAATGACATTTGTGGTTATATATCAAGGGCCATGTAAGACCTGTCAAAATGAGTACAGTAAGGAAAATAAGTTTAATATTACAGTAAAAGCAAAAAGTAAAACGATTATTTCAACAGTAAATACGCTGAAAAATAAATCTTGCGTATGGAAAATAAAAATTTAAGTTTAAAACCCTTTTACTTTAATTTTTTCCGTACCATATATATTAAGATTGTTTAAGAGTAGAATAACTTTAATCCTCCGGCAGCAAGCTGACTCTTTAACTAACGATCGAAAAATCAGCTCTTAGTCAAACAAATACAATTTCTTATATGCAGGTATAGTAAAGATACCCTTGAATGAAGGAATATAAGATTATGACAGAAGCACTTCACAAGTGATGACTGTCTAATTCTGCCATTTTAAATGATAATAATATAATTGTGCTTAAAAAAGCTAAAATGCAATAAGGTCGATATTACCAACGAAAAAAAGTAATTGTTTCCATCAAATTTCTCGTAAATAATTCAGTGAATATCATAAATTATGTTGTTTATAGAGTAAATATTTATATAAATCCATCTAATAAGTGCCAACAAAAAAGTTCTGCAATCTGAAAATAGATTAGATTTTAGATTAGATAAGATTTTTATTGGATTACAAATTATTTTAAATAACAATTATTACACTTTTAATATGTTTACAAAAATCATTATGACATGGCATTTGCCGTCTGCCAGATTGACAACTAACATAATTTAAAAATACTGTAATAAGCTATCATAATTTAGTTGATTTATAAATAATAATACAGATTGAAAACAAAAATTAGTGAAACACTGTGAAACTGTGAAACAAATCAGAAGTCTTCATTAATTATCCTTGATCTATATCTTAAAGCAATTTTACAATATTCATACAGCTTGTCTACATCCATCTCATTCAACTTGTTAAGAACTTGTTCCTCCGACAAAAAGTCACTTTCATGAATGCTTCTTCTAGTTTCCCTCAGAGTGGGACATTTACCGACGAAATGAATAACGTCCTCTCTTGCAGCCAAGTTGCAGATACTACACTCCAGTGGTAAATCGGGCCTGTGTGGTATGAAGTTTAGATTCAGCAATTGGCTTCGAAGTCTGACCATTGTAGCAATCACGTTTACATTATTTGAATCACAAAAGTAATTTCTTTCTGCGAGATTATGGTTCAGCCTGTACGTTGCTCTGAATAAGGACCCAGAGGCTTCAGCTTCATATTCTGCTCTACACTTCTCATCTACCGTTGATATGACTTCATACAGGAGAGCTTTTCTGTTTAATATGCTTTCGACGTTTAAATTAAAATTTAAATTGCATCCTTCTGCCAGGCTTGTCCACTCTCTGTACCAGCTATTTTGGTCTTGTATAGCTTTAAGAACTACTTTCCTGACCAGGCGCGATTCATGCATCTTGAAGACGCGCAGTAAATAGTCCGCTTGCAACTTTAAGGTTTTCACGAATAGAGGTGACAGTCCAGTTTCTAACATTATAACGTAGTTCGGCGTGTTCATTGGCAAACGAAATATTCTTTTCAGATAGTGTGTTAAGAGTTTCACGACAGTTTGAAACTTTTTACATCCCCATACTTGAGCGCCATATAAAAGGATACTCTCTGCAACTGCCTCAAATACCTTGTGCTTAATGCTATGAGCTATGTTTACGTTCATAAAGCATTTTTTCCATGATATATTAATGGCCGTTTTCGCTTTTTGCAGTTTATCGTTAAACTGTTTCTCCATACTCAGGTTTCTTGAGAAAATTATGCCTAGGTACTTGTATTCGTTGACACATTCTATATCTTGGCCGTTAAAGTTCCATTTTTCATTCGATGCGTTACGACCTCCACCTTTTTTAAATATCATCACCTTAGACTTCTGAATGTTGACTATTAAGTTCCACGTACAACAGTATTGGTATACCCTGTTTATTATGAGTTGTAATGATTCCGGGGAATACGCAAACATGACTACATCATCTGCAAGCAACAATGCCTTAATACGCACTCCTGCGAAATCAACACCACCAGGAAGGTAATCGATGAGATTATTTATGAAGAGTGAAAACAAGGTGGGACTCAATGAGCAGCCCTGTCTTACTCCCCATGTGGTTGTGAACCACTCCGAAAGATCTTCTCCGTTCCACACTGCAGCTTGAGTTCCTCTGTATAACTCTTCGAGCACTCGACCGAACTTCAGCGATAATCCCAGACCATATAGTTTATAAAATAAAGCGCCTCGGTTGATTGAGTCGAAAGCTGCTTTGAAGTCTATGAAGAATACATACAATTTTCTACCCTGCATACTAAAGCTCTCCGCTAGACTTCTGAGAATGAAAATATTGTCAATTGTAGAGTATCCTGATCTGAAGCCAGCTTGAAACTCTTTCAACAAGTTCTGAGATGCAGTCCACGTCGTGAGACGTTTATGCAACATCGGTGTTATTATCTTATAATTTGAATTAAGAAAAGAAATGCCGCGATAGTTCGTTGCATCCAGCTGGGATCCTTTTTTATGAATTGGGAATATAATAGCATTCCGGAATTCATTTACTGAAAGATCACCCTCAAATACTTTATTAAAAAGCGTTATCAGACGATCTTTTAGCATGACGGTTCCGTATTTGTAAAACTCCACTGGAATACCATTTTCTCCCGCTGCTTTGCCATCCTTGAGAGTCCATAGGGCTAACTCTAGTTCTTGCAATGTGAATTCCGAATCTAAAATTTCATTGGTGAATCCAGGTATCGCATAATGACAGTTTGCCGGTGAAGCTTCAGGGTTCAGCAATTCCTTGAAATGGGTGGATAGAACGCTGGCACAGAGTTTTTTGGAAGTAGCGAATTGTTTCCCATTAAGTTTCCGTGCAAGTTTCCAAAAGTCTTTTGCATTTTTACAGGATGCCAGTTTAGATGCTTGCCGTTTTGCGTATTGCCTCTTTTTGATTTTACAAAGCTCCTTGTATTGTGCATTGGCTTCAATGTAGTTCCTTCTAAATAAACCTTGGGTAGACATCCTGAAATTTCGCAGCCATGCAAAAGACATCTTGCGAGCTTTTTGGCATTCTTCATCAAACCAAGGCTCATTTCCAAATCTGCTCCGTTTTCCGCTGGATTGTTGTTGAGGGTACGATGTCTTTACGATATGCTCTAACATGGGAAAATCTGCATTTTGATGTGATTGAAGTTTCATATCAAGGCTTTGTCTTAATGCCGGGGCTTTTAAGATTTTCCAGTTGAGTCTAGGCAGTGACCGCGTGTTAATAGTCTCGTTTGAGTGTACAAGCCGTTGGAAAGTATCAACAACTGGAAGGTGATCTGAGTATGGAAATTCCTTGATCTCAAAATCCGTCACAAATGGCTCCCAATCTTCTCCTAAGATAACATAATCAATCACTGACGATCCCTGGCCACCAACAAATGTAAAATCTCCCGAGACGTCTCCCAAACTGGTTCCATTTAGAATTCGGAGTCTAAATGAATCGCAAAGTTCTAACAGTTTCTCTCCTCTTGCATTAAGTATAATATCTTTTGATTGCCTACAAATTCCGTTTATTTCGTTCATCGCTCCTGACTCAAGGCCAATTCTCGCGTTCAAATCCCCAATCAGCATAACATTTGAAGAATTCCTATAGTTAAATATTTCCGTTAATCTTTCGAAGTCATCCTCCCAATTGTTACAATTTAGGTATAATGGTAGTATCCATAGGCGTTTGGTGTTGATTTCCAAATCTACGAACGTTATATCGTTGTGAATGAGAAACTCGCATTTTAAACTTTTCAACTTTTTCTTGAACCCAAAGTAGCACCCTCCGCTGGCTCTTCCTCTCGTGTGAGTCCGCGTTGCACGAATCCACTTAAACATAAAATCTATCAATTTATTTTCAATACTAGCAAAGTTGTTCTCCGTTGCAAAAGTTTCATCTAAAAATACTAATTCAAAGCTATTAACAAATTTATAAAAGTCACTAAATAGAGATTTATTAATCAGACCTGCTACATTGTACGATAAAATATTAAAATATTCATTTTTATTGCTTAAATCATTTGGTATTAAACTACTAGTAGTATGGCAGACGGCTATGGTACTAAACACTACAATTTATACTCCCATCGACACCACTGGGCCCTGGCAACTGCCCTGCATTACCGACGATGTTGGTTTGTTGTGTAGTTTCTGTCAAATGGGAGCTGTCACTGACGGCTGTCATAATTTTGTTGATTAAATGCATTCCATCTTCTTCATCGCATTTCAAGTTATTGTTTTGATCCAAATAAATTTTTTTGTTTTCAAATAAAAGTGTTTGTCCACGAATCAGAGCTTTGGCGTTTTTGTTATGTGCATTTATGTTTGTTTTTATTTGTAGTAAAATATAAATAGTTATGCTGCAAGCAAATAAAAAGTAAAAAAATGTGTTCATGTAATTATTTTATTGAATTTTCTTTTCTTTGACTTTGCATTTTCAATTATTGTTCTGTTCAAAGTTCTTATATGGAAAAACATTCGGGTGCAGAAAAGTAATGTCTTTATTTTGGGATCAATACAAATATCCCCGGCTAAGTCCTATAAGTTTTGCAGATAGTTTGTGCATGTTACCAGTTCTTCTCCATTGAACGATTTGAAAATAGCTTCCAGTGCAGTCATGTATTCCATGGCGCAGGGAAACTGGTCCCGAAGTCAAAAGTCCCGAATTTGACTTTCGGGACTTATAACCCACTTAGGTAGGTCATAATCCCCGAATATGAATTCGGGAGTTATAACTCACTGAGCTGGGTCACAAGTCCCGTTTTTATTTCGTTTCTAATGGGACAAAAGTCCCGAATGAAACCATATTGTAAATTAAGTTCTTTGACAACATAATAAATCTATTTGTTTTTATTTATGTAAGTACCTACAAAAAATGTTTACTACATATAAAGAAAAAAACAGAACAATTAAACATAAATGGTTTTGAGATTTATGTACATACATATGTCCGCATTGTCAAATTTCACGGCATCAGAAAGTCATCGCACTAGATTTAACATTTTTAGGAACGCAACAACAAAATCTTAAGCTATACATTTTTTATTTATCAAACCAAAATATTTCAAATCAAATAATTTTATATGATGAGCTTGAACAAAAAAGGAAATGCAGCATGCTTTCTAGCGAGCGCAAGAAATTTTGCCCAACATAGAATCAGTTCGAGGTGTGAAAAAAAAAAAAATTCGCGCGAATTTTTGTTTTTTCACACCGAACTGATTCTATGTTGGGCAAAATTTTTTGCGCTCGCTAGAAAGCATGCTGCATTTCCTTTTTTGTTCAAGCTCATCATATAAAATTATTCGATTTGAAATATTTTGGTTTGATAAATAAAAAATGTATAGCTTAAGATTTTGTTGTTGCGTTCCTAAAAATGTTAAATCTAGTGCGACGACTTTCTGATGCCGTGACATTTGGCCAAGCAGACATTTCTGTTAGCGTTGAACCTTGCCTTGAAAGCTAGCGAAGGATTGAGTTTCTTTCTATTGCCTAGCACTCTATTTTTACTGTTATGAGTATGACAGCAAAAACCATATGAAACTAAAAACTGTCCAATAATTTTTTTTCTGAAAAAAATTACCAGGTGGGTCAGAAGTCCCGAATTTAGTTTTCGGGACTTATAACCCATCATGGTGGGTCAAAATTCCCAAATTAAGATTAGGGACTTATGACTCACCATAATGGGTCATTAGTCCCGAAAGTCAAATTCGGGAGTTTTGACTTCGGGACCAGTTTCCCTGCGCCGTATTCCATCATTTGAGAAGTTGGTTTTAGCAAGCCGCCTTCACTTACTTGGAGCACCCATGAAGTTCTATCAACGTCTTGATCGTTGGTAGGCTGAGCTTCAGTCTGAATTGGCCACTTGTGGCAAATATAGCCAGCCAGATTTTCAAGGCCATCATATGCCAAGCTATTCAGCTCCTACTGTTCCTCAAGAGCATCTTTTTCTTCAGGTTTTCAGGAAATAACGCCTTCATTATGCCATAAGATGTGTGATCTCAGCCTGTATTTGATCTCCTGACGATCTGGATGGTCGTGGAGGCCTCTTTTTGTCTGCAGTAAACCAAACGTGTTTTCTAAAACATCTTGGTTCAATCTATATGTTAAGATATATTAAAACCAAAGCTTCACCGCTGTGTTTGACTGAAAAATTACAAAGAATCTGTAATTAAAAGCAAATCTTGCTTAGAACCGTCAGAAACTTACCTTTTTGGAATTTCAGTAGACTGCTTTTGCCGATGACTTTCATTTCTGAAATTGTCTTTGACATCGTATCCAGTATCCCATTTTGCAGTTCAATCGCGAGCCCATATGCATGAATCCTTTCCCTTGAATCAGCATTGGGTACTCGGACATTCGGATTGACATTTAATAATCTGTCAAAATAGTCAAGGAAATAAGAGCTCTTAGAAAAATTAATAAAAGTGAAATAAAAACTGTATATAAATTCAAAATTCTCTGTTAAATTAAATCTTCATAACCGCTGCACAAGGAAAATATAAATATTCAGAGTAAGTTATAGAAAATAAGGTACAAAATCGTCGAAATCGTACTGCAACAATCAAACCTCAATAAATGAACAAAAGAAGATTGGCAGAAACCTCTCCAGAAGCATACTATACTGAAAAAAGAGGTTCCAGGTACTACCTTGCTATGGCTAATGACAATATTGTGATTAATAGAGAAACACTGAAAGAAATTCTACGCGAAAACAACGCTGAACTTGTCAAAGAACTCCCAACCAAAAATGACTTTCAGAGTCTATTCGCGGAAATAACAACATTAAAAACAAACACGAACAAATTTTAGCCAAAGTCACACAATTAGAAGATAGAAACAAACAACTGGAAGCGCAAATCGACAAAATAATGCAAAAAAGTACAGAAAAAATCTAATTGTCCGGATACCTGTTGAGAACAATGTTGACATGACTGAAAAAGCAAAATCTATTTGTTCGGGTTTGCTTAACCTCAAAGCAAACACCGGAATCGACAGCGCCTATAAAATTTCATCCAGAGACTCCAACAAAGCAATAGTAGTAGTCCAAATGAAATCACAACAGATAGCTTCGAGTGTACTGCGCAATACGAGACAGCTGAAGTCGTCAGGAATCTCTATTAATAAAGACCTTCCATTCAATGTCCGACAAAGGAGATCAAAATTGTTTACGCTGCTGAAGGTACTGCGTCAGGAAAATCCAAAGAAAAAAATAGTTTTGAGAGATGATAGGATGCATGTTTTGGATAAAGTTTTCACATGGGATAATTCTGAAGGTTTAAAATGTGGAAATTTAAATGGAATACAGGTGCTGAATGAAGTTCTATCTAACTTGTCAACAGGTGTAAGAAATACTATCAATGAATTGATGAATGTAAGCGCACATTACAAGAACTGTCAACCCCGAATCCAAATACAGGGATGGCAGGAGGCAGTCAAACAAGCAAAACATCGACTGTAAACCTTACGAAAGCTTCTGATGGGCCAAGTTGTTGAAAAGCAGCCGTCTACCCGAATCAAAAAATACGTTTTTTAAAATTCTAAGTTTTAATATTGCTGGACTAAAAAATAAACCTCCCATTGTTGAATTTTTCAATTATTTAAAAGAATTTCACATTTTTGTACTATTAGAAACTCATTTATTAGATATTGAAGAATGCAGATTTAAAAACTTTTTTATGAACTATGAACTGAAATGGTTACCTGCTGTTAAAAGAAACATCTTCGGAAGAGCAAGTGGAGGGGAGCTTTTGCAGTATCGTAGAAACCTAGGAGTAAAATTAAAATTTGAGATGATAGGTAATTCAAACGTCATTAAGCTTGAAATTTATAACAAAAATTACTACATATTGCCTATCTATCTTAACTGCAACAAATGGCAAAGTGACTTTGACAACTTGAGTGATCTTTTATATAGTCTTAATTCTACGAACTTGGTTCTTATTGCTGACTTCAACGGCCGAATAGGACTCACTCAAAATAATTTTGTTTCCGGAATTATCTCGGCAATATTGAACACCAATCGTAGATCCAAAGATGAAGTATGTGATAGTAAGGAAAGTAAATTACTTGAACTCACTGATGCTTTCGACTGTCAAGTTCTGAATGGAAGTTGTGATGGAGATTTAAGTGGTGAATAAACCTTTCTTAGGGGAACATCATGCTCTATTATAGATTACTGCTTTGCAACTGGAGGCTGGCACAACCTGATTTCAGACTTTCGAATTGGACAGCAGATTTTTTCGGATCATATGCCCTTAGAGGTTGTTTCGAATTGTCAAATAATGGAAATTTTTCGGTTACAAACCAGCTTAATCTCTTGCCAAAACTATTTTGGAACGACAGAATGTCAAATACTTACCAAACTATTTTAAACCTCGAACTCTGCCATCTGATTACAGTCGAAGCTACACCGAGTATCGATCATCTTACACACATAATTAAAAAATCCGCCCCAAGCCTACCGCAATTTAGAGGAAATAACTGGAAAAGTAAGCAAAAGTGATTCGACAAAGACTGCATGTTGGCAAGATCCAAGTCCTTTGTTTTTCTTAAATTGCTAAGGAGATACAACACTAATATTTTTAAAAGTCTGTACGCTAAGGCTGTCAAAGAATTTAAAAATATCTGAAAAATTAGAGAACGAGCAACAGAACATATCTATGTTGAATAGTAGCAGATCTTCATCAGATTTTTGGAAAGCAGTCAAACTTTTAAATGGAAGAAAAAACAGGATTTCAACTGGGCTACAATCACAAGATTTATGTACACACTTCAGAACTCTCTTAAATACTCCACAGATTTCACCGACAATTCAATACGCAGAACCTCAATTATTTGACGATCATCTTGATCGACCGTTTGACCTTGCGGAAGTTCTTCAAGTGATTAAAACTCAAAAAACAGCAAAGCCCCAGGAGAAGACGGAATTCCTTTTGAATTTTTCAAAAATTGTTCCGTAGATTTTGCTCAAGCCCTTACGACAGAATTTAACCGACTTTTTGAGAGTGCAGATTTGCCCCACAGTTTCAAAAAGGCAATTATTTTCCCGCTTCATAAAAAAGGAGATTTTTTTAACCCAGGAAATTATAGAGGGATATCCTTCCTTAATACTGCTTCCAAGATATTTACAGCTCTAATTTTCAGAAGACTTACAGACTGGGTTAAAAACATTCTATATGAATTTCAGGCAGGCTTCAGAGAAAATTATTCCACGGTAGATCATATTTTCACCTTGTTAAACATTGCTCAAATATACCAGCAAAAACACAAGAAACTGTACGCACTTTTTGTAGATTTCAAAGCAGCGTTCGACTCAATCCCACGTGAAGCTCTCTTTTACAAGCTATATAGGATGGGTTTAAGCAGTAAAATAGTAAACGTCATAAGGGCTCTATATGCGAATAATATAGCGGTGGTTCGGGATGGAAATTTCTTGCCTGGAGAACTTGCAACGACGGACGATGGGTGTGAAACAAGGCTGCATTTTGAGCACGTTGTTATTTATCTTGTTTATTAATGACATAACAGATGATATCGGAGGTGGTGTGGAAATCAATAGGGTTTTAATACCGGGTCTTATGTATGCTGACGATATTGTTTTTCTCTCCGATACAGTAAGTAATTTGCAGCTTAAAATCAACAGACTCGAAAAGTACTGCAAAACTTGGAATCTTTCTATTAATCTAGAAAAGACGAAAATTCTTGTATTTAGAAATGGAGGAGGACGATTCTCGATGAACGAAAGATGGACCTATCAAACGGACCCCATTAAAGTTGTTAGAAAGTACAAGTAACCTTGGTTTTCTGATAACGTCTTATCTTAATACGGAGAAACACCTGAAAATTAAATTAGCAGAAGCAAAACGAGTAATAAATTCAGTCTGGAGCACTTGCATCCAAAGTAAATTTTTAACGCGTAGCTCAAAGCAAAAAATGGAAGGGAAACGCCTGCCGAGAATCGTGTTGAAGCATATGCTAGAAAAAACGCAAACTGCGTCAAAGAATGGCAAGAACTGGCGAGTTGCTGCGGATGTATCCTAAGTTTCTATCCCAGTGACGGAGCTACTACTCTAAGAAGTAAATTTTATAACATATTGGAAAAATCAGGATCGTTTCTATACAACAAATAAATGTGAATGAAGCTTAATCGTCACAACACAGGATGCATTATAGTAAAGTCAACTATAATCTTAATGGTAACACTTACTTTCTGGATGGGAATAAAACGGAGATGATTAGAACAATTTTTATGTTAAGAGGTGAATTAATTAACTTGAACTACGTGCCACATCGGCCAGACCTCCCAGTACTATGTGATCTCTGCAACTGTGAAGAAAGGGAGGATTTCTTTCATTTTATTGCGGTTTGCCCAATTTTAAATGAATTTCGAATGATGTACTTTGGAGTGAGAACACTACAAAAAGATGACCTCATGGCTGTTTTGAATGGTGACTGTGGCTGGATTAGTCTTTATAAATACTCTACAAGTGCTCTTAATTATAGAAAACGAATCAGAGATGGTGATTTTTGAAAATATTTACACTATTTGGAATTAATATTAATTCTTTTTTTTTTATACAACTTATTAATCTCATTTTAATTACATATGTTAAACAATAGAAAAATGTCAATCTGGTAGACGGCTTGTTGAGAAACCTAAAGACTTTATGTTTATAAAATATTGTAAAATATTGTATTATCTCATTACTATGTTTAATAAAAAGTCATCAAAAACTAACTAAAAAAACTAAACTACTCGGACATTCATCACGTCAAACCAATCATCGACCTTGGTAAAAGGAAATCAAAGAATATATCTCAAACATTATGTAATTATTTCAAAAGGTTCTTACAAGTTTGAACAGATAATAACAATAAGTCATCGCCGAGAAGTTTTAATGCTCCTGCCCTTTCTATTGCTTTGGCAATGGTATGTGAGAAGAGCTTCGTTGCCAATTTCACTTTCTGCCTTTCCGCACCCCGAACTTTAATATGGCATTGGCTTAACTTGTGCGTTATTGAAAGTTCGGTCGCAGTACAAGACAAAAGTTTCACAATGGTGTCCACCTTGATTTCTTTACCATTTGTTATAAAACCACTGTCTAGGTAATGGTTTCTACGTATAGTATACAGAAAAAATTTGAGTTACGGTTAGGTTTTTAAGTATTTATTAGTACCATTGTTTTTCCGGTGTAATATTTAAATCACCGTACAGTCCTCTGCTCCCTCCTCCCAAGTCACTTACTATACCAACCACAGAATAAGCACAGACTTCAGTGATACTTAACATTTCTTTTAGGATCCCAATGGTCATCTTGCAGTCGAAAAAGTAAAAAATTGGCTGCTTCCAATTGCTCATCGGTCCTTTAAGTTCAAGAATGCTTTTTTGATCTTCATTTCATCAAAACTGAGAACACATAATTTTTGGCAGAAATCCAACTGCGAAGCTGCTTTTAAAAATTTCACGACCGGTTTTAAAATACCCGGCGAAATGTCAATTTTTTAGCGTTGCAGTGTTCTAACCGAAATAAGTGGGAACTTATTTTTTGTAGGAGTCTGTAAGCTCTTGCACTATCTGAGTTCAAAGTTATTGACCTCGCAACGTCAACTTCTGACCAATGGGTAAGCTAAGAACCGTTCTTTAATTTTCGAACTTGACCGAAGGTGAAAATGGAAGCCAGTTTTTTTCCATATTTGTGTTCTCTAACCGGCTTTTGGTTAAGGACACTTGACTTGATTTCAATTTGGCTTGCAGCTTTTCCTGGTTATACTTTATCAAGTCAATCTCCTTTTAAATATTTTTTTGAAAATTAACCTATTAATAAGTAGACAACTTTTCAAGGCTAACATTTGTTTGACATGCTCTTCAATTTGCATTTGCAGTATACCGCAGTTCTGACAAGAACTGATGGGAATATCACCAACGCTCTCAATTGCAATGGAAGGAGCAACTTTCTCGACTTCAAGAATTTTCTGTAACAAGGAATCTATCGTCCTCTTATCCTTCTCGGCTTTATACTGCTTTTTCTATTTTCTTGAGCTTCATCTGAGACTTCACTCAAGTAAATAGATGGAACAGAACCAGGTTTCAGTAGAAGACGTCTATAATTTGCAAATATTATATATTGAAAAATTTGCTTCGCTGACAACTCAATCATTGAACTTAACGTACCCATTTCATATTGGAGGTTTTTTTCGAAGTCACCAGATTCGAAATGGTCACTGTGAATTGCAGCAGTTTTTATATTAATGTGATCCATTCTTTTGCTAAAATGAATCCTCCTTTTGAGCAAACAATAATAAGACACAATTTCTTTCCTGAATTTGTCGTTTTTCATATTGTTGTTATTGCACCCATACAGCACAACGCATTTTAGTATAATTTATTAAATTATTATTATTGATATAACAAAAACACCTATTCAAATTAACTGCATTTCGAAGTTCCCGCTCTTTTTATATACAGAAATAAAAAAAAAATTCTTCTCAGTCACTTCATACGTCACACCAAATGTCAAAAATTCAGAACAGATTATTATTCTTTCATTCATGATAGATACCTATAGAAGTTTTTACAAAAGACTTAACTCATTTTTCTGATTAAAATACGATCTTCGTTCGGAATGTTCGCAAGAAAAATTAATAAATGGATCCGAGTTAGGTAAAACAGCTAAAAACATTTTTGCATTTTTTACAAATACACTTACAAAACAATCAATATTTTCGTTATATATTTGAACTACTAACTAAACACAAAAGAATTTGGTGCAAAGATTTACTTAGCTGATTTCACTCTTTTTCGCGCGATATTGGTTGAATAATCGACAACATCACTTATTCACTTTTCCTTTAAAATCAGTTTTGTTACGGCTGCCTGGAACGGTTCTAGGATCATCCTTGATGCATGCACTGAAATATAAACGATAAATGTATGTTAAAGACATGGAAATGTATAAGAAACATTTACATACCTGAGCGGCTGCTTCTTTTCAAGGGACTGTTCCGATCTCTGGATAACCCCAAAACGGCTGAGGAATGTGTTCTATAACAAGAAAACATTGTAGTTAATTAACTCCCTTTATTTTTTTTATTATTTATTTTACAAATCTACTCTGGGTCTGAATTGAAGACGAAGGGGCAGCTCACGAAATCTCCACCACGTTACGTATACGGCATCAGAGTGTTTTTCTTTCCTAAGGGTTCTTCATTGCACGGAATATCAATCTCGCCATATTTTTCTATGCCATTGAGTATCCTGTTTTTGTTTGTATCGACCAAATGCTTGAAATGCGATGTCGTCGCTTGCGAACTACATCGAACGCACCGGCGTTGAAGATCTGTGATATTAGTACGCATATGCCTTCCCGACGGGTTCGGCATGCGTCTCGTCTACTTTGCCGTAGTCGCCGTCGTGATCTTTTACAGATTTGGTATACTTAGTTACTTACAATATCCAGCATTGTCCTGCCGAAACTTATATGGGTAGTGGTGAGTCTGGCGAAGGACATTTTTGCAAGTGGGAATGTTTTCCTCTCCTCAAGGTGCATCGCCAGACAACTTTTGCATAATGTTTGACTGTGGTGGCATCAATAAATTATCCTCCTCCAAATTTACTGGTGAGATATTATTGTGCACACGCAAGAGGTTGTTCTGTTTTTGATGCGTAAAACTTAGAAAATTTCAAATTAGCAGGACAGACAAATAAATTAAACCCGATGGAAGAGAAAATAAATTGAAAACGACAATGAGAAAATAAAAAAATAGAAACGTCAAAGTAACTAACAGCTGTGTAGTTCGAGAGTCGAACTTTATGGATGAGTGTGTTCGAGGCTTTTACTCAATCGATAGTTTGAAAATGTCCGATTGAGGGGGGACACACTAGGGTTGTTTTTGTTGGGAAAGGATTCTCTCTTTTTTTTCTTGTCGGGAGGGGGTATGCTAGCGGAGAAGGCTCCTCCAAGCTAGAGTGACTGACCCTCAACGGATCCTATATACACTGGCTGAAGAATAGTGTTTTTTTTGTGTGGCAAAAATCTAGGGCGAACCCAAAATTCCAACGGGCGGAATTAGTTCACTGTAGCTATTTAAAGAACTCGGTCCGGTCGGTAGCTAATTCCTAGAAGAAAGTCCGGTAGATAATTTAAAATGCTTATTTGAAAAAAAAAGTTGAGTGTTAATTTTGTGTTTTTTTTAAGGTAAATTGTCGATACTTTTAGTGGTAGGCGTGAGTGGGCGGTTCCATATCAAATTGAGGAACTTGGCGTGCATGGTTGGTGAGGTAATTAGTGTCTTTATAATAAGTATAAAATGGTGGCTTAAAGGTATTTTACCTATAGGGTCTAGCGTGGAGGGGATCATCGGCGAAGGTCAAGTTGGTGCCGAGATTTAATTTTTGGTCATCGCTGAGAAATTGCAACATCAAACCGCGGCAAGCTGCGAGCGGATGTAAAAGGCCCATTTAAAGGAAAAAGTGATAGCCACGACCATTTAAGTACCTGTATTGTTTTTTTTTTTTTATTTTTAAAATATATTTTTGGTGTGAATTTAAATATTAAATAGTGAATGGCCCTCACCAAAGAAAAGTGTAATAAGACAGACAAAAGAAATATAAAGATGTAGAATAGTAGAACAAAAGCATTTTCAAAAAAAAATTCAAAGCTAGCATACCAAAATCGAAAGCTAGCATACCTCATACTCCAACTTCTCCGAGAAATTGACATCCTTCGAAAAAATTAAACATATCATTATCATACCATATCTCCATACCAAAAAACCAGTTCCTAGTCCTACGAATACGAACCACGGCACGGTGGAGGGTGGAGTTGGTGGAACTGGAACCACGATCAAGGAAACACAAAAACACAACTCAACTACTGTTTGAGCTTGAGGATTTGAGGGTTGATTGAAATTTTTGTGTTTTTGTGGTTCCAGTTCCACCGCTCCACTCTCAACCGTGCCGAGGTTCGTATTCGTAGGACTAGGAACTGGTTTTTTGGTATGGAGGTATGGTATGGTAATTGTATGATTAATTTTTTCGAAGGATGTCAATTTCTCGGCCGCAGGCCGCAGGAAACCTAGCATACCTCGTAGTATGCTAGGTTTCCTGCGGCCTGCGGCTGCGGCTGGTTGCTACGTTATTGTGTGTACTTATGTGATCATACCACCAACGAAAAATAGTGTAACTGGTGCCATCTACACTAAAGAAGTGAACTTAACTCGACGTAGCCCATATTCTATATCTGTATATTTCTTTTGTCTGTGGTTATACCCTATTGAAAATAGTCGGAGACACGCACCCATTACCGCTAGCCTGTTACAATCCACATAATTATAATTTATAGTGGAGCTACCTAAGGCACTCAGCATTTCCGCCGTGCAACTTAGCCAAAACCGCAACCACTCAATCGTATAAAAACGAAACCCGATTACAGCGGAAACCTTGCGTTCCACATCCGGAGCAAGCAGCAGTTGGGTTCAAAAATATAGAACCAAACGTTTAAACGAGATTCGGGCTATCGCCGAACACGAATCACATCACACCTATAATTTACATTGATTTCTAAATTATATTTTTATATTATATATTTATTTTTATTGTTCTTATAATCCTCATTTCATTTATTTTATTCATTAGTATATTCTTTAAACTTGTATTTTTTTTAGCTGGTAATTTCCTATATTATATAATTGTTTTTTTTTATTGCTCTAACGTCATTTACTGCTTTTTTTTTTGTTTAAAAGGACCAAAGGGACTTTAAAGAAAGGTTTAAAGCGAAGTTCCTGACGGGCTGAAACTGGTTTCTCCTTCCTTTAATTTCATTTCGATTTTTGTAACTATCTATAGAGCGCTCCGTAGGTAGGTGCGGGTAAAAGACCGAGTTGGTCCATAGTGGTAATCTGTGGAGGGTGAGGCTGGGCTACGCCTTATTTGTCGTCGGTTTCCTGTTTGTCTCATTTTTCAACTTCTTCTTTAGGGTTGCCGTCCGAGTCCTTGTAATCGTAACTTAAATTTTTATTGTATATCTTGATCGAGTCATTACCAGTTTTGTTAGATTGTAAGTTTTTTTTGTTAATTTGTATGGTAACTTTATGCCGGATACCCACCTAAAGAAGAAAAGAGTAAAACAAAGACTTATTTTGAATTGTGAGATTATTTTTGTTTATTTTAAGAAATTTTTGTTTGTTTTTTTTACTTTCAAAAATATATGTTAAAGATTTACAACTAGTATGAATTGTCGGTCTTTTTTAATTTTGATTTGGTGAAGTTAAGCCAAAAGATGAGTTATTAGGTTTTTAACTTTTCAGGGGATGGGAGGGGCAGCAGACATGAACGAGGCGGCGCGGCGTAGTGCGTTCCAGCAAGCATGATGTCCTTTGAGGGGAATCCTAAAAATATCGCCAGTAGGATTCCAGGGGTGGTAGGGGAAGGCATCGCTGCAACATCATCTGCAGTGTTCTTTTCGGTGAGTGGTGACTAAGAGTGTGAGTTTGAGATGAGTGTTTGAGATCGTCGTTGGCATGATATTTGTTTTAAATAAATAAAAAGATCCATCCTATTTCCGGCGAGCTTAGCCGCGCATCGCCACCATGCCATGGCCTCTTCTTCTGGACATTCTTTCCCTTCCTGTTACTTACCCCTTCCTTTCATAGAATCCTTTCTTTCGTACTTCTCCTTTCTTTTCAATCCTGTCCTTTTATTTTTCCTTCCCTTAATCCGGTATTAATTTTTTTTGGAATCCATTTTTTCCACCAGTCCAATCCGGATACACATCCCATCCTGTTCCCAAATCCAAACTACCCCCCTTTGCCCCCATACAAAATGGCGCCGATACGTAAGTGTTCGAATAGTCCTTGTGAATTGTCCTCGTCTAGCTATTTTCTGAGTGTTGTCACTGTCATCATCGACTCACTTCGTAAGTGTTGACCAGGAAAACTTTTTAGCATACCTGGTAAAATGCGACGAAGGATGTCGAGGTTACCAAGGAGAACATTCAGAAAAAAATGTGTTTTTTGTAGGATTGTACGCGCTGACCAACTGGAATTCTCGGAAGTCTTCGACCGGAAAGTTTCGAACGTGCCGATCGAATCGCGTTGAGAAATCGTAGGTGGCCAGCGAGTGAAATCATAGTCCCGTGTAGTAGCAGTCGTTGCCGTAGTCGGCGCCGAAACAATTCGTAAGTCTTGAATGGGATAGCTCTTTAGAATGCCTTTCAATCGCGACGAATGGTTTTAGTTCCGATTGCGACACCAACTGGAACATGTTGTATGTATGTCGTTCAGTCAGAATGAAATGCAGTCACCACAAATCGAAAAGATGTTTTTTTTATAATAAAAGAGAGTTGCTGGAGTACGTAATACCAGCAGGCCAAAAAGAAAAAAAAGGTAGCCACCGTTCATAGCTGCCTTAAACACACCCGTATCAGAATGAAAAAAAAAGTTTAATTATTAAAAGAAATAAATAAATTCGAATTGTTATCCAGATTTATGATATCATCTCCTGTCTAAAAAGTAATTTCAGTAGTGTATATCGTATTAACGCGCTGTGGTGAATGGAAAAAATTCTTAAGTGTAGATCGTTGATTAGAGTACGTTTAGTGTTTATAGTATCGTCAGTTTAAGTTCAGTCTTTAGTTTGAATTTTTGGTGAAGGTAGATATTAAGTAGTTTAGAGAAAAAAAATTATTTAGAAAAAAAAAAAATTTCAAAAAATAAAAAAGAATAAAAAAAAAGAATAAAAAAAAAATTAAAAAAAAAAACAATAATACTAAATTCCATTAAAAAAAAGAACATAGTATAGGCATTAAGTAACTTTAAAGTTTTTTTATTACAGTTAAGTCCAATTTTAGTTAAGGCCAGTAAAAGATTTTTTGTCGTTGTTACAAGGTATATTAAGATATAAGTACAGGTTTAGGTATTAAGTGAACATTTTAGACTTAGGTACTAGTTTAGGTTAGAGAGTAAATATATAGTTTTTTTGTTAAGTTTTTTTGTGCAGGTAAGTGTATTCTCGGATTCTTTGGGTGTCGTCAGCTCGGCTTGATTTAGTTGCTGCGTAAGCTTTTGTCTGAGGCAGGGCATGCTTGCCAGAGAGGCTGAGGATATACAAAAAATTATTAATGGGGTCGTCACAACAAAGTAGGTCTACCACACGTACCCAATACGCATAATCGAAAAGAAAAATAAGATGCCGCTTAGACTTTCCCCAACTCCAGCGCCCGCATCCGCGTCCGCGCCCGATGATCTGCTGACCAAGGGTAATCAAACAGAAGCGCCGCGCCGTCGGTCAACGTCTCACTATTTTCGGTGCCACCTCCTCCACTTCCGGGTGTGGGTGCACAACCCAGCAATTCAACGGCCCGTCACCATCATATAGCAGCTTGACTGAAACCGGAGGGTCCAACGGTGCTACTGCCAACAACCTTATCCGATTGGTAGGGTCCACTGATGCTGAAAAGGAAAGAAGAGTTAGTGCGTTGAATAGTAATGTGGGGCCAGGGAGTAGCGGTAGGGCATTGGAAATGGAACGTGGAGGGGTGGCTAATGGGGGGGGGGGGGTTCAATAATTTCAGCAGAACATATAGCTGTCATCAACATTGCGGTCCGCAGTGCCCTGCAGGAGGAATTACGAAAAAATTTCGGCGAAATAGGTGGAGACCAGATCCATCACGCAGGTTCCAACCGCCAATCAGAAGAGAGAGGACAGCGAGCGGGTCAAAACGCAGCTAGCGCGGAGATGCCGGTGCGGCAGCATAGCCTCGAGCCTCCACGTCGGCCGCAACTGGACTCGGCGACAAGGCCATACCAAAATGGGAACCACCTACCTCCATTGTGGGAGACAGGATACGGTGGTGGGGCGCATCAGCCAGGTTACTACCAGGATCCTTACTGGGGCATGTGAAACCCTCCTTGTGGGTACCAACAACCGCATCTATCCCCGAGCGGACGCGCATATGCCCCCGCGAACAGCAAAAGTCCTATTAAAATAAATAAGTGGGGCATACATTTTGATGGAAATGCTGAGAAACTCACCGTGGAGGATTTCATCTTCAGACTCGAGATGCTTCAGAGTCAGTATGTCTGCCCCTGGGCTGAGGTATTGAGAGATTTCCATCTGCTGCTGTCAGGGGCCGCAAATGAGTGGTACTGGCAGTTTCAGCGTGGTTATTATGGTCCCGACTGGCCAATGCTAAGAGACGCATTAATGCTCCAGTTCAGGAACTCAGAGTCCGACTACGAAATTATGAGAGGACTGATGGATCGACGGCGAAGATTATTTCGCGGCCGTCAACCGGATGAAATCTCAGCTCAGGGTGCAGATACCGGAACTGGAAATAGTTCGGATCCTGAAGCCGAACCTCAATGAGAGGATAGGGTATCTGGTGTACCCACAGGCGATTTTTACGCTAGACCAGTTGAGGCTGGCTGCAAGGACGCTGAGTACGCGTTTCCTGGAAGAAACCGGGAAGGCCAAAAGCACAACAGGCAACCAGTTCGTTATGCGGCTAATGAGCTGGGAACGGAATACGAGGAAACGCCGATCAAAGAGGAACAGCTAGCTGCGTTTCAGCATACGGGGACCTGACCCAAAACTTTTCGTGGGCAAGCTGATCCAAAGGCGTTAACGTGTTGGAACTGCAAGCGTCCAGGACACGGGTTCAGGGAATGTCCTGTTCCCGGCGGGTTGTTCTGCTATCGATGTGGGCTGGAAGGAGTGACCGCCCCCATATGCCGTCAATGTAACCCGGAAAACCTGCAAAGGAACGCGACGCCGATGGGGGCGTCATGTTCCACTCAGACACCCCAATGGCAGTCGAAAGAAAATAAGAGTCGTCGGGTGACAAGAAAAAAGTAGAGATCCTGAGCCGAGGCCAACCTGTTGGTAAAACAAAAAAACAAAACAGATTAGTTATTAAGCCATTTCATGTTAGGTAAAGAGAATATAATTTAGCCAGGGAGAGAATTTTTAAGGGAAATTGCACGGTAGTTTAAAAAAAAAATATCAAATGCGCGGAAAAGGTACGCACATAGGAAAGAGGTTAGAAAAAGTCTGGCGTCAACTGTGCTAGACATTAATTCAGATCCCAGACCGTACGCAAAGGTGCAAATAGCAGGAGAACTGATGCTGGGTTTGCTCAACAGTGGAGCCAGTGTCAGCATTTTCGGGAAGGGGTGCATGGAGTTAGTGAGGAGGTCGAACCTAGGGACACTTCCGTTTAAGGCAGGGGTTAAAATTGCCTATGGGGAAAAAGAGGCTATAGAAGGGAAAATTCAGACAAAAATAAAATTTAAAAATCTGGAACAAGAGGTAACACTGTATCTTGCCCCCAGTTTAAAACAGCAGTTATATTTAGGGGTAGATTTTTGGAAGTTGTTTAAAATTGCTCCAAATATAGTGAGTTCCATTTCCGTTACAGAGGAAGATGCCGATCTTCTGAATGCTCATCAGCTTTTTACTGAGCAACGGTACGAGTTGGAGGCGGTCAAGCGGAGATGTCTTGATTATGATCGACACGGCCTCGGAAAGACAACGTTAATGGAACATGTCATCGATACAGGAAATGCGGAGCCTGTCAAGCAACGTTTCGCCAGCAGTACAAACCTTATTGTACCAGGAAGTAGATCGGATGCTTAAGCTCGGCATTACAGAGGAAAGTGGAAGTCTTTCGTGCTCGCCTGTTTTCCTGATCAAGAAGCCAGGAGTTGACGGTAGTGTGAAGTTTCGTTTTTGCCTGGACTCTCGTAAGGTCAACGCATTAAGCAAAAAGGACGCAAGCCCACTTCCTCACATCGAGGGGCTTATCAGCCGACTGCCAAATACCAACTTTATAAGTAGCGTAGACCTTAAGGAATCATTTTGGCAAATACCGTTGGGGAAGGAGAGTAGAGAGAAAACTGCGTTTGCGGTAACGGGGAGACCCTTATACCATTTCACAGTATTGCCTTTTGGATTGTGTAACGCAGCTCAAAGACTTTGCCGTTTAATGGATAAGGTAATTACTGCACGACTCAGGGCTAACGTCTTTGTGTATTTGGACAACTTGTTGATCATTGAACCAGATTTCGAGGCCCATATCACCTTGTTGGACGAAGTAGCCGAGTGTTTGAAGAAAGCGAATCTCACCATCAACGTGCAAAAATGGAAGTTTTGCTTTAAGGAGTTGAAATATTTAGGATTCATAGTTGGTGGGGGTAAAGTGAAGACCGACCCAGCAAAGGTCGAAGCGGTAGTCGATTTCCCACTCCTTAAAATCCTAGACAAGTTCACCGGTTGCTTGGTTTAGCAGGGTGGTATAGGCGGTTTATCAAAGATTTTTCCAGCTTGACCGCACCCCTCACGGATACGTTGAAGAAAAAAGATGGCAAATTTAAAATGACCGATGATGCCTTAATGACTTTTGAAAAGTTGAAAAATGCATTGACCTCCGCACCGGTTCTTACCCACCCGGATTTTAGTAAAAAATTCTATGCTCAATGTGGTGCGTCTGATTCTGGAATAGGAGCATTATTGTTCCAAAAGAATAGTGATGGTGATGAGATTCCGATCTCATACTTTTCGCAAGAACTTAACTCTTGCCAGAAAAATTATTGTGTGACCGAGAAAGAGTGCATGGCGGCAGTGATGGCAATCAACAAGTTCAGGCCCTATGTCGAGGGTATGGATTTTACAGTCATCACCGACCACTCTAGCCTTAAATGGCTCATGAATATGAAAGATTTGAATGGAAGACTGGCCAGGTGGAGTTTGGACTTACAAGCTTTTACCTTCGACATAGAGCACCGCAAGGGAACGCTTAATGTCGTACCAGACACACTTTCTCGGGCACACTAAGACAATGTTGAGATGGAAAACGTCGCTCCCTTAATCGATCTCACTTCAGGAGACTTTTTGCCTGATGAGTACAAAAGTCTCATCAACACCATTAAGACACACCAAGAGGAGCTACCGGATTTAAAAATAGTCGATGAGTTTGTCTACAAGCGAGTACTTCCAAGTGGTGAACAAGATTCCTCACTAGAGCTAAGTCGGCGTCTATGGGTACCTTCAAGCTTAACTGAAACTATTATTTCAAATGCTCACGATCCACCACAATCAGCCCATGGTGGAATAGCTAAAACTTTGCATCGTGTTCGACAGTATTCTTACTGGCCCAACATGACTATCCAAATTAAACAATACGTTTCTAAATGTCAAATTTGTAAACAGTGTAAACCTCCATGTCAAATTCTACGTCCACCAATAAGTAACACGTTAAGTATAGATCGTCCCTTTCAAAAGCTTTATGTGGATTTTTTGGGTCCGTACCCAAGATCCAAAGCGGGTAACTCATATCAGTTTGTAGTGTTAGACCATTTGTCCAAATATATGTTTTTTGGGCCGTTGCGCTCGGCGGATACCATCAGTATCGTTTAATTTCTGAAAAACGAAATTTTTAATGCATTCGGGGTACCGCAAATTATCCATTCGGATAACGGTAAACAATTTTTGGCCAAAGATTTTCAAGTTTTTTTTAAAAAAGTACGGTGTTCGACATTTTAGAACGGCTTATTATTCGCCGCAGTCAAATGCCTCAGAACGAGTAAACAAAACGCTGTTAGCGGCAATGCGCTCGTATCTGAAGGATAATCAACGTGATTGAGATATGCACATTAGTGATATCGCCAGCGCTTTGAGAAGCTCAGTTCACTCTTCTACTGATGTGTCACCATATTTCGCTCTCTTTGGAGTAAACATGATGACCCATGGTAGTGGCTACGAGCTACTAGGCAAGTTAGGTGGGTTAGAGGATGGTGAGTTGTCGACACTTCCAAAGCAAAGCCGATTAGAAATAACAAAACATTTTAAGAGCAAATCAAAAAGGTGCAAAAGTTTACAACACACGAACGCGAAATGTACAATATGTACCAGGCCAAGAAGTTTACAAAAGAAACTTTGTCTTAAGCGACAGCTCAAAATATTTGTGGTCCAAATTATGTCCAAAATTTGTTAAATGTCGAATAGTCAAAGCGGTTGAGAAAAGTATGTACGAGTTGGAAAATCCATCGGGCAAGAAAATTGGGGTTTTCCATGCCAAAGATATAAAGCAATAATAACTTAGTAATTGAATCTGTGATATTTTAGGAATATCCACTGGATTCGCCTCGTCAGAATCTCTCTGCACTCTTTTTCCCCAAAAACAGTATTTATACCGGAACGCCAAAGACACTTTCATATAATAATAACCTCAGCTAGTGAGAATGGACTTGGTTGTTTGCAAAATAACATTATAACTCCCGAGCAAGCACTAATTATCCGTGGTAGTTTAACCGTCAACCATTCTGGTACTGTGGATTTTTTTTTGTTATTTTTCATATTGTGATATTATTATTTTATTATTTTTATTCCTTATTCTCCTTAACAATGTTTATATATATATAACTTACTTACTAAAGGTGGCGCAGACAGTTCTTTGTGGACCAAGGCCTCAACCAACAATCCTCGCCAGCTAGGCCGGTCCCTAGCCAGTGGCCTCCAGTCGCGCACACCAAGTTGGTTGAGGTCGTTTACCACTTGATCGCGCCACCTTAGATGGGGTCTTCCAGAACTGCGTCGGCCCTCTGGGTTGGAATTGAAGACTCGTCGGGCAGGAGCGTTTTCGTCCATACGCTCCACATGGCCCAGCCATCTAAGCCGCTGAATTTTCAGCTTCTTAACCAAGTCAATGTCGCTGTATAGCCCGTACAGTTCGCCATTGAATCTTCTCCTCCATACTCCATTGATACATACAGGCCCGAATATCACCCGAAGAATCTTTCTCTCAAAGCACCCCAGCCTGTATTCATCCGATTGTGTCAGTGTCCACGCTTCTGCCCCATACAGCAGGACTGGGATGATAAGGGTCTTGTATAGTGTCTCCTTGGTCCTTTGAGAGAGGGCTTTACTACTAAGATGCCTTCTTAGCCCGAAGAAACAGCGATTGGCAAAAGTGATTCTTCGACTGATCTATTCACTGATGTTGTTCTGAGAGGTTATAGTGGAACCCAAATAGACAAAGTCCTTGACAACCTCAAAGTTATATCTGTCCATTGTGACGTTTTGTCCGAGCCTACGGTGATGATCTACTTCACTCGAGGACAGGATATACTTTGTTTTATCTTCATTTACAGCCAGACCCATTCGAGCCGCTTCCACTTCAAAACTTGCGAATGCTCCACTGACAGCACGCTTCGTTCTTCCAATGTCAATATCATCAGCATAGCCAAGTAATTGAACGGATCTAAATATATAATATATATAACTTACATCTATTAATAAATTAACATTTTAAGATTTAAGAGAATAGTATGTAACATTTATATTTGATGAAATAGAGGTAATGCTACATTTACAATACTTAATCATTTGTGGGGTGAACATGTAGGTTTTAACGTAAGATTTAAGAACGATAATTAAAAGAAATAGTAAAGTTAAAGTGTAAAAAGAAAGAAGAGGTATAACAAGTTGGAGTACAAAGAGAGAAAGAACAGATAAATCTTAGTAAATCATAAGCGTTAGAATGTATTTAAAATCAAACAGTGTAGTTTAGCAAAGATTCGATATCGTAAGTGTTAAAATCAAAGAGCCACAGCCAAGACTTAATAGATGTTAAGAAAAGTGGTAAAATTCGTATGTCTCGTATATGTCTCGGGAGTCTGTTGAATAATTTGCGAGAAACGATGGTGTAAGAGTTTCTAAAGAGTGTGGTCCGAAAAGATAGAGTCAGAACTGAGCTACTATTTCTCCTAAGATTATATGAGCTTGTTATGGGGCTTTCTAAATAACCACCTCTTATAAAAAATATTTTTAAGACTTTGAAATAAAATAAGTGTCTTACTGGTAGAATTTTTGTTTGTCTAAATAATTCGGCGGTGTGAGCTAGACGAGAAGCGTTGCAGATTTTTCTTAGTATACACTTTTGAAGGATTGTCAATTGTTGTATTTTATTTTGATAAGCTCTACCCCAAGAAGATATTCCATATTGTAGCTTAGAGTGAAATATTCCGTAGTAAACATTTTTTAACATGTTGTTTGAACAAAATTTTCTCAGGCGGTAAAAACATCTAATTGTGGAGAGGAAATACTGCTTTAGGTACGAGATGTGTTCAGTCCACTTCAAGCGTTCATCAATTATGACACCTAGGTATTTGAAGTTTTTGACTATTTCAATATCAAAGCACTTACCACTGCAAGCTGCTTTGGAATTAAAACTACATAGAGAATGAGATTCAGAGCAATTGCTATTAAAAAGTCTAAGACTCATACAGAATGGTGAGTGAAACATTATTTTTATATCAGTTTCGACATTTGTTTCCGGACAAAATAGCATAAGTCTGGTTTTGTTGCTGACAACAAGTTTATGGTCTGCAAACCATAACCTTAATAAATGAACATCGTGATTTATGTCAGCTACTAAATTTAATGGATTTAATGCATCATATCCAATCGCTATGTCATCTGCAAAAGCATTTACTTTTCCTACAAATGGTAGGTCAAAAACAGAATTTATGTATATTAAAAAGAGAATTGAACCAAGGACTGATCCTTGTGGAACACCCAATTTAATACGCAATGAATCACTTAAAACATCACCTACTTTGACTGTGTTTGATTGCGATTGCTTAAGTAAGATTCAAACCAGCTGTAAATGAAACCTCGAAAGCCATTATTAAATAACTTGCTCAAAAGGATTCTGCGATCGACAATGTCAAATGCCTTTGTGATATCCACGAAAAGAGCGGCACATCTCTCTTGTTTGTCCACACCCTGTTGAATAGAGCAACAAAAGTTTAACAGAGCATCTTCTGTAGACAGACCCGACCTAAATCCAAACTGCAGAGGACTAAAATAATTTATATGCGAAAGATAACGCAGAACCCTAGTTTTAATAATTTTTTCAAAAACTTTTGAAATTGAAGGCAATAATGAAATAGGTCTGTAATTACTTACATCTTTTTTGTTGCCCTTTTTGAAAATGGGTATAACAAAAGCAGACTTTAACTCATCAGGGAAAGTTCCTGATAACACACTTAAGTTAAATACATGAGCCAGTATATCTACTATGTATAAAGCGGTTTTTTTCAAAAGAACATTTGAGATACCATCAATACCAACGGAGTATGAGTTTTTGAGTGAATTTATGGTTTTTAGTACTTCAAATCCAGATATCATTTCAAAGTAGAAACTGTTACCAATTCGGACTATTTGATTTTGATGGACTGTAGCTATTGCAGCATGAACAAGAATTTATAACACAAGGAAAAGAATTTTGTCCAACATCGATAAAATAATTATTGAAAAGGTTTGCTATTTCTCTGGGATCAGTAACAATTGTGGTATTAATTTCTAATGACATAGTATTGGACTGAGTCTTTTGTTTTCTTTTCATAATACCGCTTACAACTTTCCACTCTTCTTTTGGGTTAACACTTGCTTTTCTGAATTTGTTACTGAAGTAATTGTCGCGTCTTATTCGTATTTCATTATTAACTTTCCGGCTAACAATTTTAAAACGGAATTTTAGATTTGTGTTTAGGGGTTGTTTCTTGCACTTTTTACGTAGTTTATGCTTGAGTTTTATAGTTTTGATGAGAGAATTGTTTATCCAAGGTTTTAACCTCATATATGAACTTTTTTTACGACGTTGTAAGTAGAGCTACTAATTAAATCTTTAAAGCCCTTTAAAAACATTTCATAAGCTTTAGAAGGATCTTCTTCTGCACAAACCTCGTCTCAGTTTGCAAATAGTAAAGCATGATTCAGTTTGTTGAAGTCTACCTTGGTATGTCTAGTCTCAGGATTCGATTTCATTAGCTTTATATTTTTTAAAATCTTAAACACAAAACCTGTCATACAATGATCAGTAATTTGGAGGTCGAAGACTATTCCAGCGCAATCATTTGGACTCAATTTTGTAAAACGGCCAAAAACATGGTCAAGACATGTACTTGTACCTGCAGTAGGTCTTGTTGGTTCATTCACAAAAGAAGTAAATCCGTGCTCAGAGAGCAAAACATTGTATGCATCAAAAGTAGGACTGGAAGTAAGTAGGTCTATGTTTATATCACCCAAAATTATTAGATTTGCTGCTTGTTCACTATTCAGAAAAACAGAAAATTCTTCAATAAACACTCGAGTTGAATTACAGTGAAATCTATAGATACAAATAAAGTTAAATATATCACCACATAGACAAACAGAGATTTTCATAATATCGGTACTTTGCAGACTATAGGTTTTAATCTCACACTCATACAAATCTCTCACAAATACACCGACCCCGCCAGCAGCATACGAATCATTTGCATTAGCCATAAACTTATAATTTCGTAAATTAAAATCTTCAATTTCATGCGAATAGATCCAAATTTCAGAAACAAATATAAAATCAGGCATAGTTTCAAAAGTTTCGAGACTACAAGCCAGTAAATCGAAATTACTCCGCAAACTACGAATGTTTTGATGTACAGCGTAAATAGATTTAAGATTAACAGAATCAGGTTTGAAGATACAGTCAGAATTGCTATGAATGGTTGATGTGGTGAGAGCGTTGTTTATAAGATCGAAATTATTTACTGAATTCAGCATTAATTGCTAGTTACTTACTTACTTAAGGTGGCGCAGACAGTCCATTGTGGACCACGGCCTCAACCAACATTCCTCGCCAGCTAGGCCGGTCCCTAGCCAGTGGCCTCCAGTTGCGCACACCAAATTGGTTGAGGTCGTTTACCACTTGATCGCGCCACCTTAGATGGGGTCTCCCAGAACTGCGTCGGCCCTCCGGGTTGGAATTGAAGACTCGTCGGGCAGGAGCGTTTTCGTCCATACGCTCCACATGACCCAGCCATCTAAGCCGCTGAATTTTCAGCTTCTTAACCAAGTCAATGTCGCTGTATAGCCCGTACAGTTCGTCATTGAATCTTCTCCTCCATACTCCATTGATACATACAGGCCCGAATATCACCCGAAGAATCTTTCTCTCAAAGCACCCCAGCCTGTATTCATCCGATTGTGTCAGTGTCCACGCCTTTGCCCCATACAGCAGGACTGGGATGATAAGGGTCTTGTATAGTGTCTCCTTGGTCCTTTGAGAGAGGGCTTTACTACTAAGATGCCTTCTTAGCCCGAAGAAACAGCGATTGGCAAGAGTGATTCTTCGACTGATCTCTTCACTGATGTTGTTCTGAGAGGTTATAGTGGAACCCAAATAGACAAAGTCCTTGACAACCTCAAAGTTATATCTGTCTATTGTGACGTTTTGTCCGAGCCTACGATGATGATCTACTTCACCCGAGGACAGCATATACTTTGTTTTATCTTCATTTACAGCCAGACCCATTCGAGCCGCTTCCACTTCAATACTGGCGAATGCTCCACTGACAGCGCGCTTCGTTCTTCCAATAATGTCAATATCATCAGCATAGCCAAGTAATTGAACGGATCTAAAAAAAATCGTACCGCTGGTGTTGACATGCGAGTTGCGTACGATTGCCTCAAGAATGATGTTGAAGAGGTTACATGACAGCGCGTCACCCTGTCGTAAGCCTTTCACGACATTAAATGAGTCGGTGGTGTTCTTACCAACCTTGACGGAGCAGCGCGAGTTCTCCATAGCCATCCTGCACAATCGAACGAGTTTGGCAGGGATGCCAAGAAGCGACATGGCTCTGTATAGCTCGTTCCTGTTTACGCTGTCATAGGCGACTTTAAAATCGATAAAGAGGTGGTGAGTATCGATTTGGAATTCTTGGGTCTTTTCCAAAATCTGCCGAAGTGTGAAAATTTGGTCGACGGTTGACTTACCGGGCCTGAAACCACACTGATAGGGGCCAATCAGTTCACGTGCGAAAGGGTTCAGACGTTCACACAGAATGGCCGACAAGATTTTATAGGCGACATTTAGGAGACTTATACCTCTGTAGTTGGCGCAGTTTAGAGTATCTCCTTTCTTGTGGATAGGGCACACAATGCTGAGGTTCCATTCGTCAGGCATACTTTCATCCGACCAGATTGTACAGATGAGTTGGTGTATGCTCCTCACCAAGTCATCTCCCGCTGCTTTGAAGAGTTCAGCCGTAAGGCCATCAGCTCCAGCAGCCTTGTTGGACTTTAGTTTAGATATTGCTATCCGAACTTCTTCTTGGTCGGGAGGACGGAAATTTTGTTCATCATCATCCAAATCGAATGGATCATTCTGCCTGACAGCGATTAGTTGGTTGTCTTCGCCGTTTAACAGTCTGCAGAAGTGTTCTTTCCAAATTCTCAGCACCGACTGTGTATCTACAACGACATTCCCACCCTCGTCTCTACATGCTTCCGCTCGGGCTTTGTAACCCTTGGACGAATGCTTTACCCTTTGGTAGAACTTTCGAACATTGCTTCTGCCGTAGCACCCCTCAATAGATTCAACCATTCGTTTTTCCAGTTCTCCTTTTTTTCTTCTGAAAAGCCGATGTTCCTCTTTCCTCTTTTGCTGGTATACCGCACGAAAAGCGCTCTTGGCAGCTCTAGTTCTGGCATTCAGAACTGCATGATAGGCTTCGTCTTTGGCCAAGTGTGCGAGCCTGCACTCATCATCGAACCAGGTGTTTCGTTGTGGTCGCCTAATGAAACCCGAAACATCCGTGGCAGCGGTTTTGATGGCTATTTTGCAATGTTGCCACTGGGCCTCTGGGTTTGGTGCAGGCGCCGGGCTTGTCAAGAGATAAGAGGAGACATGATTGGCAAAGGTTGTGGCGGTCTCTTGCGATTGTAACTTCGCAACATCAAACTTTCTCACAGTGGATGTTCGATTCTGCGGTCTGGTGGAGATCCGCATTCGCACTTTAGCTACAACAAGGTAGTGGTCCGAGTCTATGTTGGCCCCTCGGAAAGTGCGGACATCCATGACATTGGAGGCATGTCTGCTATCAATCGCAATGTGATCAATTTGGTTGACGGTATTTTGATCAGGAGACCCCCAGGTCCCCTTGTGTATATTGAGGTGTGGGAAGTATGTGCTAGCTATGATGACACTTCGCCCCGCAGCAAAGTCGATTAGCCTGTGTCCGTTACCGGAAGTGTTGTCGTGCAGGCTATGCTTTCCGACTGTCGAGCCAAAGTTACCCTCCTTTCCGATTTTGGCGTTGAAGTCACCAAGAATAAACTTAGTGTCGTACTTCGGGCATTCATCATACGTCTTCTCGAGAAGATCGTAGAATTCTTCTTTGGTCGTGTCATCTTTTTCCTCCGTGGGGGCGTGGACGCAGATCAGCGAGATGTTGCTGAATTTGGATTTAATGCGGATTGTGACAATGTGTTCGCTTATGCCACGAAACCCCAAGACTTCTTGCCTAAGCCTTCCTCTTATCACAAATCCGCATCCAAATAGCCGCTGGTTTCTTGTCCTGTAGCACTTGCCGTAGTAGATGTCACAGTTTTTCATCCGCCTTGTGCCTTCACCATCCCATCGCACTTCTTGGATTGCTGTGATGTCGGCTTTGACACCATCTAGGGCTTCCACTAATTGTTCGGCTGCATGTGGTCTGTTAAGTGTCCGGACATTCCACGTGCAGAACCGAAATTCGTTGTCCTTGTTTCGTTTGCTAGGGTCGTCATCAGTAGGGTCATCATCCGAGGCAATTGGTTGTTGCGGAACTATTGGTTTTTTTACGTGGTAGGGAAGTTACCCCGACGCACAACCCCCAACCTGGGGGACCAGGCCCTATGCTGCTCTCCTTGGACAAAAGGAGCTGGAGAAATCCAGAGTCAGTAACCCACTACGGGGATGTGAGAGCTACCGTTGGTCCTGTATGGGCTCATCCGCCACCTTCTCTATTGCACTACCCTGACTAATAGTAGCGAAAGGACCCAAAGACCTGAGCTCCGAATATGTCGAAGTAGCTCAATGGGGTGCTTACCATATTGTCTGTAAGAGTCGCCGTTGGTTCACTTAATTGGAAGCTCATCCGCCGCTCGCTTGCTTTCTGAGGGGTTCATACAGAATAAACTGCTACCCAACAAGAGAAACAGAGGAGCTTTATGGCAGGGCAATTATAGTGTTGCTATTTTTCTGTGATCAACACTCGCGCTTATAAGTTCAGCAAGTCAAGTCCGGGTGGACAAGACCAGTACCCGATGGCTACCACTTGGAGGTAAAATAAGCACAATTGATGCGTATGAGACAGTTGCAACGCTGGGCATCGCCATGTTGATACCAATCAGGGCCTACCCTATTCATACAGCACCCTAGCCATCAATTGCTAGTTATTATATTATTTAAATCTTCGAAAGATCTTATAACTGTTATCTCACCGTTATCAGCCCTTCTTAGCATTATTTTTGAATAACCATAGGTATTTGAACTTATTCTCTATTTTAAACTTCTTAGCTGACATATATAAAGCTCGAGTATAATTTGTAAAAGAATCGTTAATGAAAATACTATTTTTCTTACTTACGGCAAATAAAGATGCATTTAATTTCCGCTTCTCAGTTCTTTTCTTCCTCATAATGTTCTCTTTTATGACAGGCGAACCGAATTGAACACAAACAATATCTCCTTGCACTTTCGAATTAGCTTTTTTTGTTGGTTTTACAAAGATCTTACGAATTTCATGGGTAGAGATATTGACATTCAAAGCTTCATTGAAAATTGTTTGTAAACACTCAGCTGCATTATTTTTGTTAACATCTGGAATGCCCACAACTTCGATTGAATCTTCCAAAAGCTTTTGATCTCTCCAGTTTAGTTTGCTCTCTAATCCAATTACCCTGCGTTTTAGTTCCACATTTTCTTCTCTTAAAGCGGAGAGTGAAGAGAGAAAATCGGTATTAATTTTTTTTAAATTTATAATCTCTGTGTATAATAATTGGAGAGTAATCGAGTCGTTGCCTTTTGACTGGAAAGATTGCGGTGTATGCGAAGATGGGCTGTGTAGCTGTAGAGGTTCATGAACTTGAGAATTGCTCGATGATGATGGAGATTTAGGTTTGTTGTGCTTAGAAGACGACTGCGAAGGCGATGACAAAGGTCGTTTTCTAGTTTTTCCTTGTTGTTGTGGCTTCATTCCTTTTTGAATCGAGTTTGGTGTGTTGTGTAGCGGTTCCACCAAACAAATTTTTTCTGCTGATTTTTGTTGTTGCTTTTCAATTTGTTCATGATTATTCTCAAATTTTTTTCCATTGTCAGTTGTTGATGACATGGGCAGCGGTAAAGTGCATTCTTGCAGTTGCGAGTGACAACGCCGTTGAACATTGCACTTGTCGCAACGATATTTAAATTGGTTTTCCACCATAAAAACAACATCTGACTCTTTGATTTGAACACATTCACAGTGAAAAGTAAGAGAACAATCCGCGCAAGTTATAATGGAATTAGTACTTCCATCTAATTTATTCGTACAGATCAAGCAGTTCATTGTAGTTTATAATGTTAATATGACTTCCTTAAACAAACGTTAATTTAGACAAAGCGCGCACCCCACGACACCATGAAAAAAACACGTCCGTTCTTAACGACGTTTAAACTTGAACTATAAGGTTAACAGAGTTATTTATTTATTTATTTTTAAGCAGAGTATATATATATATTTATTTATTTATTTACATATCTATTTATTTATTGATTTATTTTTAAGCAGAGTATATATTATATTTATTTATTTATCTACATAGTTTATTTATTTATTTATTTATTTATTAACAGAGTTTATTTATTTATTTATTTATTTATTTATTTAACAACAGTTTATTTATTTATTCATTAACAGAGTTTATTTATTTATTTATTTATTTATTTATTTATTTATTTATTTATTTATTTATAGAGTATTTATTTATTTATTTATTTATTTATTTATTTATGAAAAGAGTCTATTTATTTATTTATTTTTTTTGTGGTTAATTATTTATTTATTCATTAACAGATTTATTTATTTAGTGATTTATGTATTAGAGTATACTTACTTATCAACTTTTAGTTCTTTCTTATGTTTATCTATCGAGGTTTTTCTATCTTCAGTTATTTGTTGTGAAAATAGAGCCCCATCTATTGTGACCAGGGTACCAGATCCTTTCTTTCAGTTTTGTTATCAAATTTGGAGTCAATAGTAAAATGGTACATTTCTTTTAATATGATTGTATACATTCTATTTTATGTGATATCGAAGAATACTATTCTAACGACAACATATCGCGAAACGAAAAATACCTACTATATTTGTTGGGTATCATATGGCACTAACATCTTGGTTCATCGAAAGAAAACCAAATTGTTACTCTACTTTTTTCTTTTCCTTTCGTGTGTTCACGAAGAACCCCAGAGGATTTAAACTAAACCCACTCCTAAACAGGTATTAGTAAGGGAGCGAAAACAGAAGCGATGAAATACTCCTCCCGCGATCAGTCAACCTCCTCGTGAATAGCCATAAATTGAAAGGTACACACACGTAGACAAAACAGAAAAAAATAAAGAAATCCCACAATCGCAAATAAGCATTTCATAAGAACTTAAAATGAAAAAAACCAATTCTTTGGAAAATAAGAGCGAGAAAAGAGACTTACTGCGTTTTCCAGCCACCTACATGGTATAAAGGCCTGCATTTTTGCCCAGTTTGGTTAGCGTAGGTTCGGCACCAGCGTCTTAGTTTTCCATTAAAGCACCCGGTCTTCGTCTTTGTGGCTCCATAGATATCCGCCAAAATCCGGAGATTTGTAACGGCTGCCTGGAACGGCTCTAGGATCATCCTTGATACATGCACTGAAATATAAACGATATATGTTAAAGACATGAAAATGTATAAGAAACATTTAAATACCTGAACGGCTGCTTCTTTTCAAGGGACTGTTCCGATCTCTGGATAACCCCCAAACGGCTGAGGAACGTGTTTTATAACAAGAGATCATTGTAGTTAATTAACACCCTTTATTTTTATTATTATTTATTTTACAAATCTACTCTGGGTCTGAATTGAAGACGAAAGCACAGCTCACGAAATCTCATCTTATCATTAGAGTGTTATTCTTTCCTAAGGGTTCTTCATTGCACGGAATATCAATCTCGCCATATTTTTCTATGCTTGCATGCGTCTCGTTTACTTTGCCGTAGTCGCCGTCGTGATCTTTTACAGATTTGGTATACTTAGTACTTACAATATCCAGCATTGTCCTGCCGAAACTTATATGGGTACTGTAGTGGTGAGTCTGGTGAAGGACATTTTTGCAAGTGGGAATGTTTTCCTCTCCTCAAGGTGCATCGCCAGACAACTTTTGCATAATGTTTGACTGTGGTGGCATCAATAAATTATCCTCCTCCAAATTTCCTGGTGAGATATTATTGTGCACACGCAAGAGAGTGTTCTGTTTTTGATGCGTAAAACTTAGAAAATTTCAAATTAGCAGGACAGACAAATAAATTAAACCCGATGGAAGAGAAAATAAATTGAAAACGACAATGAGAAAATAAAAAATAGAAACGTCAAAGTAACTAACAGCTGTGTAGATCGAGAGTCGAACTTTATGGATGAGTGTGTTCGAGGCTATTACTCAATCGATAGTTTGAAAATGTCCGATTGAGGGGGACACACACTAGGGTTGTTTTTGTTGGGAAAGGATTCTCTCTTTTTTTCTTGTCGGGAGGGGGAATGCTAGCGGAGAAGGCTCCTCCGAGCTAGAGTGACTGACCCTCAACGGATCCTATATACACTGGCTGAAGAATAGTGTTTTTTTTTGTGTGGCAAAAATCTAGGGCGAACCCAAAATTCCATCGGGCGTATAGAATTAGTTCACTGTAGCTATTTAAAGAACTCGGCCCGGTCGGTAGCTAATTCCAAGAAGAAAGTCCGGTAGATAATTTAAAATGTTTATTTGAAAAAAAAGTTGAGTGTTAATTTTGTGTTTTTTTTAAGGTAAATTGTCGATACTTTTAGTGGTAGGCGTGAGTGGGCGGTTCCATATCAAGTTGAGGAACTTGGCGTGCATAGTTGGTGAGGTAATTATTGTATTTATAATAAGTATAAAATGGTGGCTTAAGGGTAATTTACTTATAGGGTCTAGCGTGGAGGGGATCATCGGCGAAGGTCAAGTCGGTGCCGAGATTTAATTTTTGGTCATCGCTGAGACCAACATCAAACCGCGGCAAGCTGCGAGCGAATGTAAAAGGCCCATTTAAAGGAAAAAGTGACAGCCACGACCATCCAAGTACCAGTAGCCACGACCATCCAAGTAACTGTATTTTTTTTTTTATTTTTGAAATATATTTTTGGTGTGAATTTAAATATTCAATGGTGAATGGCCCTCACCAAAGAAAAGTGTTATACCACAGACAAAAGAAATATACAGATGTAGAATAGTAGAACAAAAGCACTTCAAAAAAAAATTCAAAGCTAGCATACCAAAATCGAAAGCTAGCATACCCCACACACTCAAACATGTCCGAGAAATTGACATCCTGCGAAAAAATTAAACATACCATTATAATACCATACCTCCATACCAAAAAACCAGTTCCTAGTCCTACGAATACGAACCACGGCACGGTGGAGAGTTGAGTGGGGGAACTGGAAACACAAAAACACATCCACATCCGGAGCAAGCAGCGGTTGGGTTCAAAAATATAGAACCAAACGTTTAAATGAGATTAGGGCTATCGGCAACCACCAATAACATCACACCTATAATTTACATTGATTTCTAAATGAGATTTTAATAATATGTATTTATTTTTATTGTTCTTATAATCCTCATTTCATTTATTTTATTTATTAGTATATTCTTTTAACTTGTGTTTTTTTTAGCTGGTAATTTCCTATATTACATTATATTGTTTTTTTTATTGCTTTAACGTCATTTACTTTTTTTTTTTGTAAAAGGACCAAAGGGGACTTTAAAGAAAGGTTTAAGGCGACGGACGTTCCTGACGGGCTGAAACTGGTTTCTCCTTCTTTTAAATTTTCATTTCGATTTTTGTAACTATCTATAGAGCGCTCCGTAGGTAGGTGCGGGTTAAAGACCGAATTGGTCCATAGTGGTAATCTGTGGAGGGTGAGGCTGGGCTACGCCTTATTTGTCGTCGGTTACGCGTTCGTCTCATTTTTCAACTTCTTCTTTAGGGTTGCCGTCCGAGTCCTTGTAACTGAAATTTTTATTGTATATCTTGATCGAGTCATTACCAGTTTTGTTAGATCGTAAGTTTTGTTTGTTAATTTGTATGGTAACTTTATGCCAGATACCCACCTAAAGAAGAAAAGAGTAAAACAAAGACTAATTTTGAATTGTGAGATTATTTTTGTTTATTTTTAGAAATTTTGTTTTTGTTTTACTTTCAAAACTATTTGTTAAAGATTTCCAACTAGTATGGATTGTCGGTCTTTTTTAATTTTGATTTGGTGAAGTTAAGCCAAAAGATGAATTAGTAGGTTTTTAACTTTTCAGGGGGTGGGAGGGGCAGCAGACATGAACGAGGCGGCGTAGTGCGTTCCAGCAAGCTTGATGTCCTTTGAGGGGAATCCTAAAAATATAACCAATGGGATTCCAGGGGTGGTGGGGGAAGGCATCGCTGCAACATCATCAGTAGTGTTCATTTCAGTGAGTGTTGACTGAGAGTGTGAGTTTGAGATGAGTGTTTGAGATCGTCAATGGCATGATATTTGTTTTTTGTAGCGAGGTGAGGTCCAGGAGGGAGGCAAGATCCCTCCCTATTTCCGGTGAGCTTAGCCGCGCATCGCCACCATGCCATGGCCCCTTCTTCTGGACATTCTTTCCTTTCCTGTTACTTACCCTTTCCTTTCATAGAATCCTTTCTTTCGTATTTCTCCTTTGTTTTTCATCCTGTGCTTTTATTTTTCATTCCCTTAGTCCGGTATTAATTTTTTTTGGAATCCATTTCTTTCACCAGTCCATTCCGGATACACATCCCATCCTGTTCCCAAATCTGAACTACCTCCCTTTGCCCCGTTACAGTTTAAATTAAATTTAGGTACCACGGACCAATAAGATACAGGCCGCGAACTCATTGTATGGTCTCTCTTTTTGTCTACAAGCTGAAAGTCAGCTGATGTACCATTTATTCTGAGAGTGTGACGCTCTACCGAGCAGATACTCTTTTAAAAATTAACGGTCACTACTACTAGCACTCACCATATAGACTTTTCGTCATAGTTTTAGTAATCAATTGAGAGCCACTCTTAACTTTCTTCTTTTCTCTTATATTTGGTAGGTATAATAGCTTAGTATGTACATATTTTAAAAAAATTTTGTTGTCAGTTCCACAAGACTACAGTAAGGCCAGGTCACGTGGCCAATGAGTTCTTCTACGTAGCATGCAAGTGCGCTTATTAGGTGGCCAGCGGCGATCGGCCAAACTCATATAAAACCTGTCCGCGCGACCTGGCCACTTAGGGCACACTTATCATAAGTGAAATTTTGTTCAGATATTAATTCTATGGTTTTAAAATTGTATGACAAAATATTTGATTGTTTTTTGGCATCTGTTCCCCTTATATCAAATAAATCAAAATCATTTGCTCCAAGTTAGTATGATAGTGAAGTGCGGAGATTAAAAAAATACAGAAATAAGTTATGGCTTAGATTCCGATTTTATTAGTTACTGTGAGGCCAGAACGATATTTCGAAATTTATATCTAATTTAGAAGATAATGACACATCTGGCCCTGATGGAGTGCCAGCTTAAGTTCTAAAAAAGTGTGTTAGTCATTTGTGCTTTCCACTAGCTGTTCTCTTCAACTGTTCACTGCCTACGTGTAAGTTTCCTCATGCATGGAAACAATCTTTTATTACTCCTCTACATAAAAAAGGTAAAATGGCTCAAATTAGAAACTATCGACCAATAGCTAAGCTGTCTGCTATTCCGAAACTTTTTGAAGCAATGGTGTGCAAAACATTGAGTTTCTACACAAAATCAATAATTGTTCCTAACCAACATGGTTTTTCAAAGGGCCGTTCGACTGTCACTCTTCTCATGGAGTTAGCGGAGTTCTGTATTGATTCTTTTAAAAATAAGAAGCAAATGGATTGTGTTCTTACTGATTTCAGCAAGGCATTCAACAAGCTTTCACATACAGTTCTGCTTCAGAAAATGAGCAAGCTGGGCTTTAGAATAAACTTCATTGCTTGGCTCAAATCCGATTTACTTGATAGTTCCTATACTGTAAACGGTATACCATTCAAAATCTTTTGTGGTTAATTCTGGAGTACCCCAGGGTAGCCATTTGGGTCCAGTTCTTTTTATATTATTTATAAATGACCTCCCATCAGTTTTAAGGCAATCAAACTGCCTCATATATGCCAACGATGTTAACATTTTTAAAACTATTTCTTGTAAACTTGACTGTGATAAGCTTCAAACGAATTTGAATGCTTTCTACAATTGGTGTGTACGAAATTGTTTGTTGTTAAATATCGACAAGTGTAAGATTATAAATTTTACTAGAAAACGATCTGTTTTGTATTTTGAGTACAGTTTCAATGGCGTTAATCTGTTAAATGTAAGTGAGGTATCTATCCTTGGTGTCTTGTTTGTAAAAAAAACTCGAATTTACGCAACATATTAATGCCACATGCATTAAGGCAAATTCAGTATTAGCTTGGATTAAAAGGGAATCACGTCACTTTTCTGACCCTTATGTCATCAAACAATTGTTTACCTCATTTGTCAGACCTATTATAGAGTATGCTTGCCAGGTTTGGACCCTTTATTACAGTTACAGGTTCTTAAAATTTGCCCTCAGAGGTCTAGGCTGGCAGAGCCCATTAAATCTTCCTTCGTACATTAGCCGTCTAAAACTCATAGACCTACCCAGCCTGTAGAGAAGCCGTTCTTATTTATGTTTTGCTTTTATTGTTAATCTTATTAATGGTAATATTGATGCTTTGAATCTTCCGTCTCGCGTTAGATTTAATGTTCCCAACCGTAATCTAAGAGGTCTACCTGACCCAATTTATATAACGCACTATCGTATTGAATGGGACATTATAGGATTATCTGAGACAAGAATATATGGACAGAAAATAGTTGAAAGCGACAGCGGTATATTTTGCCACATAGGAGAAACCAAAGGTCTCCACGGAGTCGGCTTTCTTATAAAAAGAGAACTTAAAAATCATATAATTGACATACAATTATTTAATGAAAGGATATGAAGCATTACTTTGCAAATGAATAATGCAAAACTAACCATCATACAAGTATATTCACCAACAGACAAAGCTACCGACGATGAAATTAACTCATTCTATGACAAACTTGAAAAAGCATACCAATCCACAAAGACGGAGGTTATGTACATTATTGGCGGTTTAAACGCTAAGATGGGCACGCAAAACGACGGAGAAGACCGTATTATAGGACCATTTGGATTTGGACAAAGAAACATAAGAGGAGAAAAATTATTTGATTGGCTTTAAGAATTTAACTTAACTTTTGCAAACTCATTCTTTAAGAAAAAGGACAAATTTAAATGGACATGGATATCACCAGACAGAAGGACAAGAAACGAAATAGATCTTGTATTAACAAACAAAATAAAAACCATTATGGATGTCTCAACATTAACCACGATAAAATTTGATAGTGACCATAGAATGATACAAGCAAAAATAAAAAATAATCATAAAACACTGAAAAGAAATGAACAAAAATATTTTACCCCTAAGGAAATAACGACAGAGCAAAAAGTTGCATATAACGAATACCTTGACAGTGAAATTGCAGAACTTATGAACACAGTCTTTACGAAGGAAAATATACAAAATGATTACGATACTCTCGAGAACATTATAAAAATATCAGCAAGAAACACAATTATGAAACAAAAAACCAAAAAACCTGACAGAATATCAACAAACACAAAAAACCTGATAGACAAAAGAGAAAGTTTAAGATCGAAAGAATACTTAACTGAACAAGAGAAAAAAGAACTGAGTGAACTTAGAAAAGCTATCAAAATAAAAGCAAAAGTAGATATACAAACATACAACGAGATGAAGATTAAAGACATTGTAACAAATACAAAATCGATTAAGAAGGCAAAACAATTTTTGAGTGATGACAAGGAATGGATTGTTTCCATGAAAAACAACACGAAACGAAAAACAAAAAGAATGGACATAAATAAAACAGCAACAGACTTTTTCGAACCCCTGTTTTTATCAACTGACAGTACAGCTGACAATATAAACTTGGACATCATCAACTTGGACAATATTCCCAACAATGACTTAATAATATTCAACGAAGCCGATATTGCAAGCATTGTAGAAAGCCTAGGACAAGAGAAAAGTGCAGGAAGCGACGGAATAGAAGCTGAAATTCTTAAATTCGAAAAAGAAACACTTACTCCAATACTGACAAAACTTTATAATGCTATCATAAGAACTCAAGAGATACAAAAACAGGGGAAACAAAGAGTTATTATATTGTTACATAAAAAAGGCGACAAAGAAGATATAAACAATTATAGACCAATCAGCTTGATATCAACATTATATAAAGTATCCTCCAAAGCCTTGTACAAAAAATGAAACATTCACTTAATATCGAGCAACCAAGGGAACAAGCAGGTTTCAGAGAGGGCTTTTCAACGATCGACCATCTTCAGACTATAAATCAAATAATCGAAAAATATAAGGAATATAAGAAACCGCTCTACCTCTTATTCATAGACTTTAGTAAAGCATTTGACACGGTGGAACATAAAAGCATATGGACGGCATTGAGAAATCAAAATATCAACCCAATATTTATACAGACCCTTAAAAACATATACAAACACAATAAAGCAAAGGTAAAAACGGACAAAATTGGACGCGAATTTAACATCAATAGAGGAGTACGACAAGGAGACCCCATATCTCCGCCACTTTTCACTGCAGTCTTTGAAGACATTTTCGCAAGCTTGATTGGACACACAGGTTTGGAATAAATATTTGGGGAGAACAACTGAGCAATCTTAGATTTGCAGACGACATTGTCTTATTTTCCGATGCACCAGAAGACTTAGAAAAAATGCTAGACGAACTTTCTACTGAATGTAAAATACATGGACTCACATTAAATTTAAACAAAACAAAAGCCATGACGAGTCATATAAAGAGATACATCTTAATTAAAAATGAAAAAATAGAATATGTTGACGACTATATCTATCTTGGACAACTAAAATCTTTTCATAATCAAGAAGAAAAAGAAATAAACAGACGTATAACGAATAGCTGGAAGCAATTTTGGAACATCAAACCGATTTTGGATGCAAAAATCGGAAGGGACACACAAAAATACATCTTGGACTCTACAATTCTTCCGGTAATGACTTATGGATTACAAACAATGGGACTTACATCGAATTTACTCGAAAGACTCAGGATAAGTCAAGTTAAAATTGAAAGAAGACTACTTAACATAAGGACAACCCAAAGAATTAGAAACGATGAAATAAGGAGGAGAACAAATATCACAGACGGAATACAAAGAATAAAACAATTAAAATGGAGCTGGACAGGCCACGTTTCTAGAATACAGGATAACAGATGGACAAAAATAGTAACAAAGTGGACCCCAGCCGAAGAAACAAGACCAAGAGGAAGACCAAAAAAATATGGATGGACGATCTTATAAAATTCAACAGTAACTGGTACAAGGACGCAAAGAACAAGGACTATGGACAGCAATGGGGGAGGCTTATGCCAGATTTCTATAAACTGAAAAACTTAACTTTTACATTTTTTACACTTATGACATTAAATAAATCCTTAAATTTAAAATTGTTACTTATTAAAAAAAAATGAATTATGTTAAATGTAAAAATTGTAACCATGTTAAACTATAAGGTTAATAAAGCTTTTAATAAAAAATAATATAATAATAATAACTATAGTACCAACTACGAAAGGTCTTCGCCCTTAAATAATATGTTCAGTTTATATAACGTAAATAATTACTTATTAATTCATTTTCCCCGATGTAACAAATATTGGTTTTAAAACGATTATTTTATAACTTATAATATGATTAAGATTACTGTACGCTAGATATTTAGCTTGATTTCAATAAATAAAAGATCAAAAATCGACCCTCTTTTGTTCATATGCCACCGCCTACCGGAATCTACTAGCGGAGTCAAATAAACATACTAGACTCCGCATACGGATCCAAATACGGGGCGTAAAACGACGGTTGTCGGCTCCATTTAGTATGTAAATAGAATTCCCACGGACTCACTTGTGTGTGCGTGTGTGTGTGTGTGTGTGTGTGTGTGAGTGTGTGGTGTGTGTGTGTGTGTGTGTGTGTGTGTGTGTGTGTGTGTGTGTGTGTGTGTGTGTGTGTGTGTGTGTGTGTGTGTGTGTGTGTGTGTGTGTGTGTGTGTGTGTGTGTGTGTGTGTGTGTGTGTGTGTGTGTGTGTGTGTGTGTGTGTGTGTGTGTGTGTGTGTGTGTGTGTGTGTGTGTGTGTGTGTGTGGTGTGTGTGTGTGTGTGTGTGTGGTGTGTGTGTGTGTGTGTGTGTGTGTGTGTGTGTGTGTGTGTGTGTGTGTGTGTGTGTGTGTGTGTGTGTGTGTGTGTGTGTGTGTGTGTGTGTGGGGGGGTGTGTGTGGGTGTGTGTGTGTGTGTGTGTGTGTGTGTGTGTGTGTGTGTGTGTGTGTGTGTGTGTGTGTGTGTGTGTGTGTGTGTGTGGTGTGTGGGTGTGTGTGTGTGTGTGTGGGTGGTGTGTGTGTGTGTGTGTGTGTGTGTGTGTGTGTGTGTGTGTGTGTGTGTGTGTGTGTGTGTGTGTGTGTGTGTGTGTGTGTGTGTGTGTGTGTGTGTGTGTGTGTGGTGTGTGTGTGTGTGTGTGTGTGTGTGTGTGTGTGTGTGTGTGTGTGTGTGTGTGTGTGTGTGTGTGTGTGTGTGTGTGTGTGTGTGTGTGTGTGTGTGTGTGTGTGTGTGTGTGTGTGTGTGTGTGTGTGTGTGTGTGTGTGTGTGTGTGTGTGTGTGTGTGTGTGTGTGTGTGTGTGGGTGTGTGTGTGTGTGTGTGTGTGTGTGGTGTGTGTGTGTGTGTGTGTGTGTGTGTGTGTGTGTGTGTGTGTGTGTGTGTGTGTGTGTGCATGAAGCATTACTTTGCAAATGAATAATGCAAAACTAACCATCATACAAGTATATGCACCAACAGACAAAGCTACCGACGATGAAATTAACTCATTCTATGACAAACTTGAAAAAGCATACCAATCCACAAAGACGGAGGTTATGTACATTATTGGCGGTTTAAACGCTAAGATGGGCACGCAAAACGACGGAGAAGACCGTATTATAGACCATTTGGATTTGGACAAAGAAACATAAGAGGAGAAAAATTATTTGATTGGCTTTAAGAATTTAACTTAACTTTTGCAAACTCATTCTTTAAGAAAAAGGACAAATTTAAATGGACATGGATATCACCAGACAGAAGGACAAGAAACGAAATAGATCTTGTATTAACAAACAAAATAAAAACCATTATGGATGTCTCAACATTAACCACGATAAAATTTGATAGTGACCATAGAATGATACGAGCAAAAATAAAAAATAATCATAAACACTGAAAAGAAATGAACAAAAATATTTTACCCCTAAGGAAATAACGACAGAGCAAAAAGTTGCATATAACGATTACCTTGACAGTGAAATTGCAGAACTTATGAACACAGTCTTTACGAAGGAAATATACAAAATGATTACGATACTCTCGAGAACATTATAAAAATATCAGCAAGAAACACAATTATGAAACAAAAAACCAAAAAACCTGACAGAATATCAACAAACACAAAAAACCTGATAGACAAAAGAGAAAGTTTAAGATCGAAAGAATACTTAACTGAACAAGAGAAAAAAGAACTGAGTGAACTTAGAAAAGCTATCAAAATAAAAGCAAAAGTAGATATACAAACATACAACGAGATGAAGATTAAAGACATTGTAACAAATACAAAATCGATTAAGAAGCAAAACAATTTTTGAGTGATGACAAGGAATGGATTGTTTCCATGAAAAACAACACGAAACGAAAAACAAAAAGAATGGACCGAAACGAAAAACAAAAAGAATGGACATAAATAAAACAGCAACAGACTTTTTCGAATCCCTGTTTTTATCAACTGACAGTACAGCTGACAATATAAACTTGGACATCATCAACTTGGACAATATTCCCAACAATGACTTAATAATATTCAACGAAGCCGATATTGCAAGCATTGTAGAAAGCCTAGGACAAGAGAAAAGTGCAGGAAGCGACGGAATAGAAGCTGAAATTCTTAAATTCGAAAAAGAAACACTTACTCCAATACTGACAAAACTTTATAATGCTATCATAAGAACTCAAGAGATACAAAAACAGGGGAAACAAAGAGTTATTATATTGTTACATAAAAAAGGCGACAAAGAAGATATAAACAATTATAGACCAATCAGCTTGATATCAACATTATATAAAGTATCCTCCAAAGCCTTGTACAAAAAATGAAACATTCACTTAATATCGAGCAACCAAGGGAACAAGCAGGTTTCAGAGAGGGCTTTTCAACGATCGACCATCTTCAGACTATAAATCAAATAATCGAAAAATATAAGGAATATAAGAAACCGCTCTACCTCTTATTCATAGACTTTAGTAAAGCATTTGACACGGTGGAACATAAAAGCATATGGACGGCATTGAGAAATCAAAATATCAACCCAATATTTATACAGACCCTTAAAAACATATACAAACACAATAAAGCAAAGGTAAAAACGGACAAAATTGGACGCGAATTTAACATCAATAGAGGAGTACGACAAGGAGACCCCATATCTCCGCCACTTTTCACTGCAGTCTTTGAAGACATTTTTCGCAAGCTTGATTGGACACACAGGTTTGGAATAAATATTTGGGGAGAACAACTGAGCAATCTTAGATTTGCAGACGACATTGTCTTATTTTCCGATGCACCAGAAGACTTAGAAAAAATGCTAGACGAACTTTCTACTGAATGTAAAATACATGGACTCACATTAAATTTAAACAAAACAAAAGCCATGACGAGTCATATAAAGAGATACATCTTAATTAAAAATGAAAAAATAGAATATGTTGACGACTATATCTATCTTGGACAACTAAAATCTTTTCATAATCAAGAAGAAAAAGAAATAAACAGACGTATAACGAATAGCATGAAGCAATTTTGGAACATCAAACCGATTTTGGATGCAAAAATCGGAAGGGACACACAAAAATACATCTTGGACTCTACAATTCTTCCGGTAATGACTTATGGATTACAAACAATGGGACTTACATCGAATTTACTCGAAAGACTCAGGATAAGTCAAGTTAAAATTGAAAGAAGACTACTTAACATAAGGACAACCCAAAGAATTAGAAACGATGAAATAAGGAGGAGAACAAATATCACAGACGGAATACAAAGAATAAAACAATTAAAATGGAGCTGGGCAGGCCACGTTTCTAGAATACAGGATAACAGATGGACAAAAATAGTAACAAAGTGGACCCCAGCCGAAGAAACAAGACCAAGAGGAAGACCAAAAAAAATATGGATGGACGATCTTATAAAATTCAACAGTAACTGGTACAAGGACGCAAAGAACAAGGACCTATGGACAGCAATGGGGGAGGCTTATGCCAGATTTCTATAAACTGAAAAACTTAACTTTTACATTTTTTACACTTATGACATTAAATAAATCCTTAAATTTAAAATTGTTACTTATTAAAAAAAAATGAATTATGTTAAATGTAAAAATTGTAACCATGTTAAACTATAAGGTTAATAAAGCTTTTAATAAAAAATAATAATAATAATAATAACTATAGTACCAACTACGAAAGGTCTTCGCCCTTAAATAATATGTTCAGTTTATATAACGTAAATAATTACTTATTAATTCATTTTCCCGATGTAACAAATATTGGTTTTAAACGATTATTTTATAACTTATAATATGATAAGATTACTGTACGCTAGATATTTAGCTTGATTTCAATAAATAAAAGATCAAAAATCGACCCTCTTTTGTTCATATGCCACCGCCTACCGGAATCTACTAGCGGAGTCAAATAAACATACTAGACTCCGCATACGGATCCAAATACGGGGGCGTAAAACGACGGTTGTCGGCTCCATTTAGTATGTAAATTAGAATTCCCACGGACTCACTTGTGTGTGCGTGTGTGTGTGTGTGTGTGTGTGTGTGTGTGTGTGTGTGTGTGTGTGTGTGTGTGTGTGTGTGTGTGTGTGTGTGTGTGTGTGTGTGTGTGTGTGTGTGTGTGTGTGTGTGTGTGTGTGTGTGTGTGTGTGTGTGTGTGTGTGTGTGTGTGTGTGTGTGTGTGTGTGTGTGTGTGTGTGTGTGTGTGTGTGTGTGTGTGTGTGTGTGTGTGTGTGTGTGTGTGTGTGTGTGTGTGTGTGTGTGTGTGTGTGTGTGGTGTGTGTGTGTGTGTGTGTGTGTGTGTGTGTGGTGTGTGTGTGTGTGTGTGTGTGTGTGTGTGTGTGTGTGTGTGTGTGTGTGTGTGTGTGTGTGTGTGTGTGTGTGTGTGTGTGTGTGTGTGTGTGTGTGTGTGTGTGTGTGTGTGTGTGTGTGTGTGTGTGTGTGTGTGTGTGTGTGTGTGTGTGTGTGTGTGTGTGTGTGTGTGTGTGTGTGTGTGTGTGTGTGTGTGTGTGTGTGTGTGTGTGTGTGTGTGTGTGTGTGTGTGTGTGTGTGTGTGTGTGTGTGTGTGTGTGTGTGTGTGTGTGTGTGTGTGTGTGTGTGTGTGTGTGTGTGTGTGTGTGTGTGTGTGTGTGTGTGTGTGTGTGTGTGTGTGTGTGTGTGTGTGTGTGTGTGTGTGTGTGTGTGTGTGTGTGTGTGTGTGTGTGTGTGTGTGTGTGTGTGTGTGTGTGTGTGTGTGTGTGTGTGTGTGTGTGTGTGTGTGTGTGTGTGTGTGTGTGTGTGTGTGTGTGTGTGTGTGTGTGTGTGTGTGTGTGTGTGTGTGTGTGTGTGTGTGTGTGTGTGTGTGTGTGTGTGTGTGTGTGTGTGTGTGTGTGTGTGTGTGTGTGTGTGTGTGTGTGTGTGTGTGTGTGTGTGTGTGTGTGTGTGTGTGTGTGTGTGTGTGTGTGTGTGTGTGTGTGTGTGTGTGTGTGTGTGTGTGTGTGTGTGTGTGTGTGTGTGTGTGTGTGTGTGTGTGTGTGTGTGTGTGTGTGTGTGTGTGTGTGTGTGTGTGTGTGTGTGTGTGTGTGTGTGTGTGTGTGTGTGTGTGTGTGTGTGTGTGTGTGTGTGTGTGTGTGTGTGTGTGTGTGTGTGTGTGTGTGTGTGTGTGTGTGTGTGTGTGTGTGTGTGTGTGTGTGTGTGTGTGTGTGTGTGTGTGTGTGTGTGTGTGTGTGTGTGTGTGTGTGTGTGTGTGTGTGTGTGTGTGTGTGTGTGTGTGTGTGTGTGTGTGTGTGTGTGTGTGTGTGTGTGTGTGTGTGTGTGTGTGTGTGTGTGTGTGTGTGTGTGTGTGTGTGTGTGTGTGTGTGTGTGTGTGTGTGTGTGTGTGTGTGTGTGTGTGTGTGTGTGTGTGTGTGTGTGTGTGTGTGTGTGTGTGTGTGTGTGTGTGTGTGTGTGTGTGTGTGTGTGTGTGTGTGTGTGTGTGTGTGTGTGTGTGTGTGTGTGTGTGTGTGTGTGTGTGTGTGTGTGTGTGTGTGTGTGTGTGTGTGTGTGTGTGTGTGTGTGTGTGTGTGTGTGTGTGTGTGTGTGTGTGTGTGTGTGTGTGTGTGTGTGTGTGTGTGTGTGTGTGTGTGTGTGTGTGTGTGTGTGTGTGTGTGTGTGTGTGTGTGTGTGTGTGTGTGTGTGTGTGTGTGTGTGTGTGTGTGTGTGTGTGTGTGTGTGTGTGTGTGTGTGTGTGTGTGTGTGTGTGTGTGTGTGTGTGTGTGTGTGTGTGTGTGTGTGTGTGTGTGTGTGTGTGTGTGTGTGTGTGTGTGTGTGTGTGTGTGTGTGTGTGTGTGTGTGTGTGTGTGTGTGTGTGTGTGTGTGTGTGTGTGTGTGTGTGTGTGTGTGTGTGTGTGTGTGTGTGTGTGTGTGTGTGTGTGTGTGTGTGTGTGTGTGTGTGTGTGTGTGTGTGTGTGTGTGTGTGTGTGTGTGTGTGTGTGTGTGTGTGTGTGTGTGTGTGTGTGTGTGTGTGTGTGTGTGTGTGTGTGTGTGTGTGTGTGTGTGTGTGTGTGTGTGTGTGTGTGTGTGTGTGTGTGTGTGTGTGTGTGTGTGTGTGTGTGTGTGTGTGTGTGTGTGTGTGTGTGTGTGTGTGTGTGTGTGTGTGTGTGTGTGTGTGTGTGTGTGTGTGTGTGTGTGTGTGTGTGTGTGTGTGTGTGTGTGTGTGTGTGTGTGTGTGTGTGTGTGTGTGTGTGTGTGTGTGTGTGTGTGTGTGTGTGTGTGTGTGTGTGTGTGTGTGTGTGTGTGTGTGTGTGTGTGTGTGTGTGTGTGTGTGTGTGTGTGTGTGTGTGTGTGTGTGTGTGTGTGTGTGTGTGTGTGTGTGTGTGTGTGTGTGTGTGTGTGTGTGTGTGTGTGTGTGTGTGTGTGTGTGTGTGTGTGTGTGTGTGTGTGTGTGTGTGTGTGTGTGTGTGTGTGTGTGTGTGTGTGTGTGTGTGTGTGTGTGTGTGTGTGTGTGTGTGTGTGTGTGTGTGTGTGTGTGTGTGTGTGTGTGTGTGTGTGTGTGTGTGTGTGTGTGTGTGTGTGTGTGTGTGTGTGTGTGTGTGTGTGTGTGTGTGTGTGTGTGTGTGTGTGTGTGTGTGTGTGTGTGTGTGTGTGTGTGTGTGTGTGTGTGTGTGTGTGTGTGTGTGTGTGTGTGTGTGTGTGTGTGTGTGTGTGTGTGTGTGTGTGTGTGTGTGTGTGTGTGTGTGTGTGTGTGTGTGTGTGTGTGTGTGTGTGTGTGTGTGTGTGTGTGTGTGTGTGTGTGTGTGTGTGTGTGTGTGTGTGTGTGTGTGTGTGTGTGTGTGTGTGTGTGTGTGTGTGTGTGTGTGTGTGTGTGTGTGTGTGTGTGTGTGTGTGTGTGTGTGTGTGTGTGTGTGTGTGTGTGTGTGTGTGTGTGTGTGTGTGTGTGTGTGTGTGTGTGTGTGTGTGTGTGTGTGTGTGTGTGTGTGTGTGTGTGTGTGTGTGTGTGTGTGTGTGTGTGTGTGTGTGTGTGTGTGTGTGTGTGTGTGTGTGTGTGTGTGTGTGTGTGTGTGTGTGTGTGTGTGTGTGTGTGTGTGTGTGTGTGTGTGTGTGTGTGTGTGTGTGTGTGTGTGTGTGTGTGTGTGTGTGTGTGTGTGTGTGTGTGTGTGTGTGTGTGTGTGTGTGTGTGTGTGTGTGTGTGTGTGTGTGTGTGTGTGTGTGTGTGTGTGTGTGTGTGTGTGTGTGTGTGTGTGTGTGTGTGTGTGTGTGTGTGTGTGTGTGTGTGTGTGTGTGTGTGTGTGTGTGTGTGTGTGTGTGTGTGTGTGTGTGTGTGTGTGTGTGTGTGTGTGTGTGTGTGTGTGTGTGTGTGTGTGTGTGTGTGTGTGTGTGTGTGTGTGTGTGTGTGTGTGTGTGTGTGTGTGTGTGTGTGTGTGTGTGTGTGTGTGTGTGTGTGTGTGTGTGTGTGTGGTGTGTGTGTGTGTGTGTGTGTGTGTGTGTGTGTGTGTGTGTGTGTGTGTGGTGTGTGTGTGTGTGTGTGTGTGTGTGTGTGTGTGTGTGTGTGTGTGTGTGTGTGTGTGTGTGTGTGTGTGTGTGTGTGTGTGTGTGTGTGTGTGTGTGTGTGTGTGTGTGTGTGTGTGTGTGTGTGTGTGTGTGTGTGTGTGTGTGTGTGTGTGTGTGTGTGTGTGTGTGTGTGTGTGTGTGTGTTGTGTGTGTGTGTGTGTGTGTGTGTGTGTGTGTGTGTGTGTGTGTGTGTGTGTGTGTGTGTGTGTGTGTGTGTGTGTGTGTGTGTGTGTGTGTGTGTGTGTGTGTGTGTGTGTGTGTGTGTGTGTGTGTGTGTGTGTGTGTGTGTGTGTGTGTGTGTGTGTGTGTGTGTGTGTGTGTGTGTGTGTGTGTGTGTGTGTGTGTGTGTGTGTGTGTGTGTGTGTGTGTGTGTGTGTGTGTGTGTGTGTGTGTGTGTGTGTGTGTGTGTGTGTGTGTGTGTGTGTGTGTGTGTGTGTGTGTGTGTGTGTGTGTGTGTGTGTGTGTGTGTGTGTGTGTGTGTGTGTGGTGTGTGTGTGTGTGTGTGTGTGTGTGTGTGTGTGTGTGTGTGTGTGTGTGTGTGTGTGTGTGTGTGTGTGTGTGTGTGTGTGTGTGTGTGTGTGTGTGTGTGTGTGTGTGTGTGTGTGTGTGTGTGTGTGTGTGTGTGTGTGTGTGTGTGTGTGTGTGTGTGTGTGTGTGTGTGTGTGTGTGTGTGTGTGTGTGTGTGTGTGTGTGTGTGTGTGTGTGTGTGTGTGTGTGTGTGTGTGTGTGTGTGTGTGTGTGTGTGTGTGTGTGTGTGTGTGTGTGTGTGTGTGTGTGTGTGTGTGTGTGTGTGTGTGTGTGTGTGTGTGTGTGTGTGTGTGTGTGTGTGTGTGTGTGTGTGTGTGTGTGTGTGTGTGTGTGTGTGTGTGTGTGTGTGTGTGTGTGTGTGTGTGTGTGTGTGTGTGTGTGTGTGTGTGTGTGTGTGTGTGTGTGTGTGTGTGTGTGTGTGTGTGTGTGTGTGTGTGTGTGTGTGTGTGTGTGTGTGTGTGTGTGTGTGTGTGTGTGTGTGTGTGTGTGTGTGTGTGTGTGTGTGTGTGTGTGTGTGTGTGTGTGTGTGTGTGTGTGTGTGTGTGTGTGTGTGTGTGTGTGTGTGTGTGTGTGTGTGTGTGTGTGTGTGTGTGTGTGTGTGTGTGTGTGTGTGTGTGTGTGTGTGTGTGTGTGTGTGTGTTGTGTGTGTGTGTGTGTGTGTGTGTGTGTGTGTGTGTGTGTGTGTGTGTGTGTGTGTGTGTGTGTGTGTGTGTGTGTGTGTGTGTTGTGTGTGTGTGTGTGTGTGTGTGTGTGTGTGTGTGTGTGTGTGTGTGTGTGTGTGTGTGTGTGTGTGTGTGTGTGTGTGTGTGTGTGTGTGTGTGTGTGTGTGTGTGTGTGTGTGTGTGTGTGTGTGTGTGTGTGTGTGTGTGTGTGTGTGTGTGTGTGTGTGTGTGTGTGTGTGTGTGTGTGTGTGTGTGTGTGTGTGTGTGTGTGTGTGTGTGTGTGTGTGTGTGTGTGTGTGTGTGTGTGTGTGTGTGTGTGTGTGTGTGTGTGTGTGTGTGTGTGTGTGTGTGTGTGTGTGTGTGTGTGTGTGTGTGTGTGTGTGTGTGTGTGTGTGTGTGTGTGTGTGTGTGTGTGTGTGTGTGTGTGTGTGTGTGTGTGTGTGTGTGTGTGTGTGTGTGTGTGTGTGTGTGTGTGTGTGTGTGTGTGTGTGTGTGTGTGTGTGTGTGTGTGTGTGTGTGTGTGTGTGTGTGTGTGTGTGTGTGTGTGTGTGTGTGTGTGTGTGTGTGTGTGTGTGTGTGTGTGTGTGTGTGTGTGTGTGTGTGTGTGTGTGTGTGTGTGTGTGTGTGTGTGTGTGTGTGTGTGTGTGTGTGTGTGTGTGTGTGTGTGTGTGTGTGTGTGTGTGTGTGTGTGTGTGTGTGTGTGTGTGTGTGTGTGTGTGTGTGTGTGTGTGTGTGTGTGTGTGTGTGTGTGTGTGTGTGTGTGTGTGTGTGTGTGTGTGTGTGTGTGTGTGTGTGTGTGTGTGTGTGTGTGTGTGTGTGTGTGTGTGTGTGTGTGTGTGTGGTGTGTGTGTGTGTGTGTGTGTGTGTGTGTGTGTGTGTGTGTGTGTGTGTGTGTGTGTGTGTGTGTGTGTGTGTGTGTGTGTGTGTGTGTGTGTGTGTGTGTGTGTGTGTGTGTGTGTGTGTGTGTGTGTGTGTGTGTGTGTGTGTGTGTGTGTGTGTGTGTGTGTGTGTGTGTGTGTGTGTGTGTGTGTGTGTGTGTGTGTGTGTGTGTGTGTGTGTGTGTGTGTGTGTGTGTGTGTGTGTGTGTGTGTGTGTGTGTGTGTGTGTGTGTGTGTGTGTGTGTGTGTGTGTGTGTGTGTGTGTGTGTGTGTGTGTTGTGTGTGTGTGTGTGTGTGTGTGTGTGTGTGTGTGTGTGTGTGTGTGTGTGTGTGTGTGTGTGTGTGTGTGTGTGTGTGTGTGTGTGTGTGTGTGTGTGTGTGTGTGTGTGTGTGTGTGTGTGTGTGTGTGTGTGTGTGTGTGTGTGTGTGTGTGTGTGTGTGTGTGTGTGTGTGTGTGTGTGTGTGTGTGTGTGTGTGTGTGTGTGTGTGTGTGTGTGTGTGTGTGTGTGTGTGTGTGTGTGTGTGTGTGTGTGTGTGTGTGTGTGTGTGTGTGTGTGTGTGTGTGTGTGTGTGTGTGTGTGTGTGTGTGTGTGTGTGTGTGTGTGTGTGTGTGTGTGTGTGTGTGTGTGTGTGTGTGTGTGTGTGTGTGTGTGTGTGTGTGTGTGTGTGTGTGTGTGTGTGTGTGTGTGTGTGTGTGTGTGTGTGTGTGTGTGTGTGTGTGTGTGTGTGTGTGTGTGTGTGTGTGTGTGTGTGTGTGTGTGTGTGTGTGTGTGTGTGTGTGTGTGTGTGTGTGTGTGTGTGTGTGTGTGTGTGTGTGTGTGTGTGTGTGTGTGTGTGTTGTGTGTGTGTGTGTGTGTGTGTGTGTGTGTGTGTGTGTGTGTGTGTGTGTGTGTGTGTGTGTGATGTGTGTGTGTGTGTAGTGTGTGTGTGTGTGTGTGTGTGTGTGTGTGTGTGTGTGTGTGTGTGTGTGTGTGTGTGTGTGTGTGTGTGTGTGTGTGTGTGTGTGTGTGTGTGTGTGTGTGTGTGTGTGTGTGTGTGTGTGTGTGTGTGTGTGTGTGTGTGTGTGTGTGTGTGTGTGTGTGTGTGTGTGTGTGTGTGTGTGTGTGTGTGTGTGTGTGTGTGTGTGTGTGTGTGTGTGTGTGTGTGTGTGTGTGTGTGTGTGTGTGTGTGTGTGTGTGTGTGTGTGTGTGTGTGTGTGTGTGTGTGTGTGTGTGTGTGTGTGTGTGTGTGTGTGTGTGTGTGTGTGTGTGTGTGTGTGTGTGTGTGTGTGTGTGTGTGTGTGTGTGTGTGTGTGTGTGTGTGTGTGTGTGTGTGTGTGTGTGTGTGTGTGTGTGTGTGTGTGTGTGTGTGTGTGTGTGTGTGTGTGTGTGTGTGTGTGTGTGTGTGTGTGTGTGTGTGTGTGTGTGTGTGTGTGTGTGTGTGTGTGTGTGTGTGTGTGTGTGTGTGTGTGTGTGTGTGTGTGTGTGTGTGTGTGTGTGTGTGTGTGTGTGTGTGTGTGTGTGTGTGTGTGTGTGTGTGTGTGTGTGTGTGTGTGTGTGTGTGTGTGTGTGTGTGTGTGTGTGTGTGTGTGTGTGTGTGTGTGTGTGTGTGTGTTGTGTGTGTGTGTGTGTGTGTGTGTGTGTGTGTGTGTGTGTGTGTGTGTGTGTGTGTGTGTGTGTGTGTGTGTGTGTGTGTGTGTGTGTGTGTGTGTGTGTGTGTGTGTGTGTGTGTGTGTGTGTGTGTGTGTGTGTGTGTGTGTGTGTGTGTGTGTGTGTGTGTGTGTGTGTGTGTGTGTGTGTGTGTGTGTGTGTGTGTGTGTGTGTGTGTGTGTGTGTGTGTGTGTGTGTGTGTGTGTGTGTGTGTGTGTGTGTGTGTGTGTGTGTGTGTGTGTGTGTGTGTGTGTGTGTGTGTGTGTGTGTGTGTGTGTGTGTGTGTGTGTGTGTGTGTGTGTGTGTGTGTGTGTGTGTGTGTGTGTGTGTGTGTGTGTGTGTGTGTGTGTGTGTGTGTGTGTGTGTGTGTGTGTGTGTGTGTGTGTGTGTGTGTGTGTGTGTGTGTGTGTGTGTGTGTGTGTGTGTGTGTGTGTGTGTGTGTGTGTGTGTGTGTGTGTGTGTGTGTGTGTGTGTGTGTGTGTGTGTGTGTGTGTGTGTGTGTGTGTGTGTGTGTGTGTGTGTGTGTGTGTGTGTGTGTGTGTGTGTGTGTGTGTGTGTGTGTGTGTGTGTGTGTGTGTGTGTGTGTGTGTGTGTGTGTGTGTGTGTGTGTGTGTGTGTGTGTGTGTGTGTGTGTGTGTGTGTGTGTGTGTGTGTGTGTGTGTGTGTGTGTGTGTGTGTGTGTGTGTGTGTGTGTGTGTGTGTGTGTGTGTGTGTGTGTGTGTGTGTGTGTGTGTGTGTGTGTGTGTGTGTGTGTGTGTGTGTGTGTGTGTGTGTGTGTGTGTGTGTGTGTGTGTGTGTGTGTGTGTGTGTGTGTGTGTGTGTGTGTGTGTGTGTGTGTGTGTGTGTGTGTGTGTGTGTGTGTGTGTGTGTGTGTGTGTGTGTGTGTGTGTGTGTGTGTGTGTGTGTGTGTGTGTGTGTGTGTGTGTGTGTGTGTGTGTGTGTGTGTGTGTGTGTGTGTGTGTGTGTGTGTGTGTGTGTGTGTGTGTGTGTGTGTGTGTGTGTGTGTGTGTGTGTGTGTGTGTGTGTGTGTGTGTGTGTGTGTGTGTGTGTGTGTGTGTGTGTGTGTGTGTGTGTGTGTGTGTGTGTGTGTGTGTGTGTGTGTGTGTGTGTGTGTGTGTGTGTGTGTGTGTGTGTGTGTGTGTGTGTGTGTGTGTGTGTGTGTGTGTGTGTGTGTGTGTGTGTGTGTGTGTGTGTGTGTGTGTGTGTGTGTGTGTGTGTGTGTGTGTGTGTGTGTGTGTGTGTGTGTGTGTGTGTGTGTGTGTGTGTGTGTGTGTGTGTGTGTGTGTGTGTGTGTGTGTGTGTGTGTGTGTGTGTGTGTGTGTGTGTGTGTGTGTGTGTGTGTGTGTGTGTGTGTGTGTGTGTGTGTGTGTGTGTGTGTGTGTGTGTGTGTGTGTGTGTGTGTGTGTGTGTGTGTGTGTGTGTGTGTGTGTGTGTGTGTGTGTGTGTGTGTGTGTGTGTGTGTGTGTGTGTGTGTGTGTGTGTGTGTGTGTGTGTGTGTGTGTGTGTGTGTGTGTGTGTGTGTGTGTGTGTGTGTGTGTGTGTGTGTGTGTGTGTGTGTGTGTGTGTGTGTGTGTGTGTGTGTGTGTGTGTGTGTGTGTGTGTGTGTGTGTGTGTGTGTGTGTGTGTGTGTGTGTGTGTGTGTGTGTGTGTGTGTGTGTGTGTGTGTGTGTGTGTGTGTGTGTGTGTGTGTGTGTGTGTGTGTGTGTGTGTGTGTGTGTGTGTGTGTGTGTGTGTGTGTGTGTGTGTGTGTGTGTGTGTGTGTGTGTGTGTGTGTGTGTGTGTGTGTGTGTGTGTGTGTGTGTGTGTGTGTGTGTGTGTGTGTGTGTGTGTGTGTGTGTGTGTGTGTGTGTGTGTGTGTGTGTGTGTGTGTGTGTGTGTGTGTGTGTGTGTGTGTGTGTGTGTGTGTGTGTGTGTGTGTGTGTGTGTGTGTGTGTGTGTGTGTGTGTGTGTGTGTGTGTGTGTGTGTGTGTGTGTGTGTGTGTGTGTGTGTGTGTGTGTGTGTGTGTGTGTGTGTGTGTGTGTGTGTGTGTGTGTGTGTGTGTGTGTGTGTGTGTGTGTGTGTGTGTGTGTGTGTGTGTGTGTGTGTGTGTGTGTGTGTGTGTGTGTGTGTGTGTGTGTGTGTGTGTGTGTGTGTGTGTGTGTGTGTGTGTGTGTGTGTGTGTGTGTGTGTGTGTGTGTGTGTGTGTGTGTGTGTGTGTGTGTGTGTGTGTGTGTGTGTGTGTGTGTGTGTGTGTGTGTGTGTGTGTGTGTGTGTGTGTGTGTGTGTGTGTGTGTGTGTGTGTGTGTGTGTGTGTGTGTGTGTGTGTGTGTGTGTGTGTGTGTGTGTGTGTGTGTGTGTGTGTGTGTGTGTGTGTGTGTGTGTGTGTGTGTGTGTGTGTGTGTGTGTGTGTGTGTGTGTGTGTGTGTGTGTGTGTGTGTGTGTGTGTGTGTGTGTGTGTGTGTGTGTGTGTGTGTGTGTGTGTGTGTGTGTGTGTGTGTGTGTGTGTGTGTGTGTGTGTGTGTGTGTGTGTGTGTGTGTGTGTGTGTGTGGTGTGTGTGTGTGTGTGTGTGTGTGTGTGTGTGTGTGTGTGTGTGTGTGTGTGTGTGTGTGTGTGTGTGTGTGTGTGTGTGTGTGTGTGTGTGTGTGTGTGTGTGTGTGTGTGTGTGTGTGTGTGTGTGTGTGTGTGTGTGTGTGTGTGTGTGTGTGTGTGTGTGTGTGTGTGTGTGTGTGTGTGTGTGTGTGTGTGTGTGTGTGTGTGTGTGTGTGTGTGTGTGTGTGTGTGTGTGTGTGTGTGTGTGTGTGTGTGTGTGTGTGTGTGTGTGTGTGTGTGTGTGTGTGTGTGTGTGTGTGTGTGTGTGTGTGTGTGTGTGTGTGTGTGTGTGTGTGTGTGTGTGTGTGTGTGTGTGTGTGTGTGTGTGTGTGTGTGTGTGTGTGTGTGTGTGTGTGTGTGTGTGTGTGTGTGTGTGTGTGTGTGTGTGTGTGTGTGTGTGTGTGTGTGTGTGTGTGTGTGTGTGTGTGTGTGTGTGTGTGTGTGTGTGTGTGTGTGTGTGTGTGTGTGTGTGTGTGTGTGTGTGTGTGTGTGTGTGTGTGTGTGTGTGTGTGTGTGTGTGTGTGTGTGTGTGTGTGTGTGTGTGTGTGTGTGTGTGTGTGTGTGTGTGTGTGTGTGTGTGTGTGTGTGTGTGTGTGTGTGTGTGTGTGTGTGTGTGTGTGTGTGTGTGTGTGTGTGTGTGTGTGTGTGTGTGTGTGTGTGTGTGTGTGTGTGTGTGTGTGTGTGTGTGTGTGTGTGTGTGTGTGTGTGTGTGTGTGTGTGTGTGTGTGTGTGTGTGTGTGTGTGTGTGTGTGTGTGTGTGTGTGTGTGTGTGTGTGTGTGTGTGTGTGTGTGTGTGTGTGTGTGTGTGTGTGTGTGTGTGTGTGTGTGTGTGTGTGTGTGTGTGTGTGTGTGTGTGTGTGTGTGTGTGTGTGTGTGTGTGTGTGTGTGTGTGTGTGTGTGTGTGTGTGTGTGTGGTGTGTGTGTGTGTGTGTGTGTGTGTGTGTGTGTGTGTGTGTGTGTGTGTGTGTGTGTGTGTGTGTGTGTGTGTGTGTGTGTGTGTGTGTGTGTGTGTGTGTGTGTGTGTGTGTGTGTGTGTGTGTGTGTGTGTGTGTGTGTGTGTGTGTGTGTGTGTGTGTGTGTGTGTGTGTGTGTGTGTGTGTGTGTGTGTGTGTGTGTGTGTGTGTGTGTGTGTGTGTGTGTGTGTGTGTGTGTGTGTGTGTGTGTGTGTGTGTGTGTGTGTGTGTGTGTGTGTGTGTGTGTGTGTGTGTGTGTGTGTGTGTGTGTGTGTGTGTGTGTGTGTGTGTGTGTGTGTGTGTGTGTGTGTGTGTGTGTGTGTGTGTGTGTGTGTGTGTGTGTGTGTGTGTGTGTGTGTGTGTGTGTGTGTGTGTGTGTGTGTGTGTGTGTGTGTGTGTGTGTGTGTGTGTGTGTGTGTGTGTGTGTGTGTGTGTGTGTGTGTGTGTGTGTGTGTGTGTGTGTGTGTGTGTGTGTGTGTGTGTGTGTGTGTGTGTGTGTGTGTGTGTGTGTGTGTGTGTGTGTGTGTGTGTGTGTGTGTGTGTGTGTGTGTGTGTGTGTGTGTGTGTGTGTGTGTGTGTGTGTGTGTGTGTGTGTGTGTGTGTGTGTGTGTGTGTGTGTGTGTGTGTGTGTGTGTGTGTGTGTGTGTGTGTGTGTGTGTGTGTGTGTGTGTGTGTGTGTGTGTGTGTGTGTGTGTGTGTGTGTGTGTGTGTGTGTGTGTGTGTGTGTGTGTGTGTGTGTGTGTGTGTGTGTGTGTGTGTGTGTGTGTGTGTGTGTGTGTGTGTGTGTGTGTGTGTGTGTGTGTGTGTGTGTGTGTGTGTGTGTGTGTGTGTGTGTGTGTGTGTGTGTGTGTGTGTGTGTGTGTGTGTGTGTGTGTGTGTGTGTGTGTGTGTGTGTGTGTGTGTGTGTGTGTGTGTGTGTGTGTGTGTGTGTGTGTGTGTGTGTGTGTGTGTGTGTGTGTGTGTGTGTGTGTGTGTGTGTGTGTGTGTGTGTGTGTGTGTGTGTGTGTGTGTGTGTGTGTGTGTGTGTGTGTGTGTGTGTGTGTGTGTGTGTGTGTGTGTGTGTGTGTGTGTGTGTGTGTGTGTGTGTGTGTGTGTGTGTGTGTGTGTGTGTGTGTGTGTGTGTGTGTGTGTGTGTGTGTGTGTGTGTGTGTGTGTGTGTGTGTGTGTGTGTGTGTGTGTGTGTGTGTGTGTGTGTGTGTGTGTGTGTGTGTGTGTGTGTGTGTGTGTGTGTGTGTGTGTGTGTGTGTGTGTGTGTGTGTGTGTGTGTGTGTGTGTGTGTGTGTGTGTGTGTGTGTGTGTGTGTGTGTGTGTGTGTGTGTGTGTGTGTGTGTGTGTGTGTGTGTGTGTGTGTGTGTGTGTGTGTGTGTGTGTGTGTGTGTGTGTGTGTGTGTGTGTGTGTGTGTGTGTGTGTGTGTGTGTGTGTGTGTGTGTGTGTGTGTGTGTGTGTGTGTGTGTGTGTGTGTGTGTGTGTGTGTGTGTGTGTGTGTGTGTGTGTGTGTGTGTGTGTGTGTGTGTGTGTGTGTGTGTGTGTGTGTGTGTGTGTGTGTGTGTGTGTGTGTGTGTGTGTGTGTGTGTGTGTGTGTGTGTGTGTGTGTGTGTGTGTGTGTGTGTGTGTGTGTGTGTGTGTGTGTGTGTGTGTGTGTGTGTGTGTGTGTGTGTGTGTGTGTGTGTGTGTGTGTGTGTGTGTGTGTGTGTGTGTGTGTGTGTGTGTGTGTGTGTGTGTGTGTGTGTGTGTGTGTGTGTGTGTGTGTGTGTGTGTGTGTGTGTGTGTGTGTGTGTGTGTGTGTGTGTGTGTGTGTGTGTGTGTGTGTGTGTGTGTGTGTGTGTGTGTGTGTGTGTGTGTGTGTGTGTGTGTGTGTGTGTGTGTGTGTGTGTGTGTGTGTGTGTGTGTGTGTGTGTGTGTGTGTGTGTGTGTGTGTGTGTGTGTGTGTGTGTGTGTGTGTGTGTGTGTGTGTGTGTGTGTGTGTGTGTGTGTGTGTGTGTGTGTGTGTGTGTGTGTGTGTGTGTGTGTGTGTGTGTGTGTGTGTGTGTGTGTGTGTGTGTGTGTGTGTGTGTGTGTGTGTGTGTGTGTGTGTGTGTGTGTGTGTGTGTGTGTGTGTGTGTGTGTGTGTGTGTGTGTGTGTGTGTGTGTGTGTGTGTGTGTGTGTGTGTGTGTGTGTGTGTGTGTGTGTGTGTGTGTGTGTGTGTGTGTGTGTGTGTGTGTGTGTGTGTGTGTGTGTGTGTGTGTGTGTGTGTGTGTGTGTGTGTGTGTGTGTGTGTGTGTGTGTGTGTGTGTGTGTGTGTGTGTGTGTGTGTGTGTGTGTGTGTGTGTGTGTGTGTGTGTGTGTGTGTGTGTGTGTGTGTGTGTGTGTGTGTGTGTGTGTGTGTGTGTGTGTGTGTGTGTGTGTGTGTGTGTGTGTGTGTGTGTGTGTGTGTGTGTGTGTGTGTGTGTGTGTGTGTGTGTGTGTGTGTGTGTGTGTGTGTGTGTGTGTGTGTGTGTGTGTGTGTGTGTGTGTGTGTGTGTGTGTGTGTGTGTGTGTGTGTGTGTGTGTGTGTGTGTGTGTGTGTGTGTGTGTGTGTGTGTGTGTGTGTGTGTGTGTGTGTGTGTGTGTGTGTGTGTGTGTGTGTGTGTGTGTGTGTGTGTGTGTGTGTGTGTGTGTGTGTGTGTGTGTGTGTGTGTGTGTGTGTGTGTGTGTGTGTGTGTGTGTGTGTGTGTGTGTGTGTGTGTGTGTGTGTGTGTGTGTGTGTGTGTGTGTGTGTGTGTGTGTGTGTGTGTGTGTGTGTGTGTGTGTGTGTGTGTGTGTGTGTGTGTGTGTGTGTGTGTGTGTGTGTGTGTGTGTGTGTGTGTGTGTGTGTGTGTGTGTGTGTGTGTGTGTGTGTGTGTGTGTGTGTGTGTGTGTGTGTGTGTGTGTGTGTGTGTGTGTGTGTGTGTGTGTGTGTGTGTGTGTGTGTGTGTGTGTGTGTGTGTGTGTGTGTGTGTGTGTGTGTGTGTGTGTGTGTGTGTGTGTGTGTGTGTGTGTGTGTGTGTGTGTGTGTGTGTGTGTGTGTGTGTGTGTGTGTGTGTGTGTGTGTGTGTGTGTGTGTGTGTGTGTGTGTGTGTGTGTGTGTGTGTGTGTGTGTGTGTGTGTGTGTGTGTGTGTGTGTGTGTGTGTGTGTGTGTGTGTGTGTGTGTGTGTGTGTGTGTGTGTGTGTGTGTGTGTGTGTGTGTGTGTGTGTGTGTGTGTGTGTGTGTGTGTGTGTGTGTGTGTGTGTGTGTGTGTGTGTGTGTGTGTGTGTGTGTGTGTGTGTGTGTGTGTGTGTGTGTGTGTGTGTGTGTGTGTGTGTGTGTGTGTGTGTGTGTGTGTGTGTGTGTGTGTGTGTGTGTGTGTGTGTGTGTGTGTGTGTGTGTGTGTGTGTGTGTGTGTGTGTGTGTGTGTGTGTGTGTGTGTGTGTGTGTGTGTGTGTGTGTGTGTGTGTGTGTGTGTGTGTGTGTGTGTGTGTGTGTGTGTGTGTGTGTGTGTGTGTGTGTGTGTGTGTGTGTGTGTGTGTGTGTGTGTGTGTGTGTGTGTGTGTGTGTGTGTGTGTGTGTGTGTGTGTGTGTGTGTGTGTGTGTGTGTGTGTGTGTGTGTGTGTGTGTGTGTGTGTGTGTGTGTGTGTGTGTGTGTGTGTGTGTGTGTGTGTGTGTGTGTGTGTGTGTGTGTGTGTGTGTGTGTGTGTGTGTGTGTGTGTGTGTGTGTGTGTGTGTGTGTGTGTGTGTGTGTGTGTGTGTGTGTGTGTGTGTGTGTGTGTGTGTGTGTGTGTGTGTGTGTGTGTGTGTGTGTGTGTGTGTGTGTGTGTGTGTGTGTGTGTGTGTGTGTGTGTGTGTGTGTGTGTGTGTGTGTGTGTGTGTGTGTGTGTGTGTGTGTGTGTGTGTGTGTGTGTGTGTGTGTGTGTGTGTGTGTGTGTGTGTGTGTGTGTGTGTGTGTGTGTGTGTGTGTGTGTGTGTGTGTGTGTGTGTGTGTGTGTGTGTGTGTGTGTGTGTGTGTGTGTGTGTGTGTGTGTGTGTGTGTGTGTGTGTGTGTGTGTGTGTGTGTGTGTGTGTGTGTGTGTGTGTGTGTGTGTGTGTGTGTGTGTGTGTGTGTGTGTGTGTGTGTGTGTGTGTGTGTGTGTGTGTGTGTGTGTGTGTGTGTGTGTGTGTGTGTGTGTGTGTGTGTGTGTGTGTGTGTGTGTGTGTGTGTGTGTGTGTGTGTGTGTGTGTGTGTGTGTGTGTGTGTGTGTGTGTGTGTGTGTGTGTGTGTGTGTGTGTGTGTGTGTGTGTGTGTGTGTGTGTGTGTGTGTGTGTGTGTGTGTGTGTGTGTGTGTGTGTGTGTGTGTGTGTGTGTGTGTGTGTGTGTGTGTGTGTGTGTGTGTGTGTGTGTGTGTGTGTGTGTGTGTGTGTGTGTGTGTGTGTGTGTGTGTGTGTGTGTGTGTGTGTGTGTGTGTGTGTGTGTGTGTGTGTGTGTGTGTGTGTGTGTGTGTGTGTGTGTGTGTGTGTGTGTGTGTGTGTGTGTGTGTGTGTGTGTGTGTGTGTGTGTGTGTGTGTGTGTGTGTGTGTGTGTGTGTGTGTGTGTGTGTGTGTGTGTGTGTGTGTGTGTGTGTGTGTGTGTGTGTGTGTGTGTGTGTGTGTGTGTGTGTGTGTGTGTGTGTGTGTGTGTGTGTGTGTGTGTGTGTGTGTGTGTGTGTGTGTGTGTGTGTGTGTGTGTGTGTGTGTGGAAAGAATTTCTTTTCTGTGTACGTCCATACTGTGCAATACAGACCAGCTGTTTTGGCATTAAGTGACACCCAGGTTGGACAGAATACTGATTTATCAGAATTTTGTTTGCTTGGATTTAATTTAGTGCCATTACTTTTTTCCCACCATGGTCTTGTCGTTTATGTTAGGAAAGATATTACTTGCCAGAGCCTCCCCCAACATGGGCATTGTTCTAATGCGAACTTTAATTTCCTGTGGCTCAAATTCACTGTCCGCAAGCATATCATTCATTACTGTTTTCTTTACAGGAGTCCGAATCTCCACAGCATGTCTACTTGTGATGAGCTAGATGTTTTGTCTGATTCAATTTCCCAAATTGTTTCCCATTGTCCTCACACTGAAGTCGTGATTACGGGTGACTTCAATGTACACAATTCAAGTTGGCTCCGCTATTCTGGCTAGACAGCACTCGAAGGAAGGTATACCGAGACCTTTGCTGACTATAACCACCTTACCCAGCTTGTCGATGAGCCTACTCGAATACCGGATGTTGATGGGCATTCCGCCCATACTCTTGACTTGTTCCTTACTTCCCATCCTGATAAATATACTATAAAAGTAACTTCTATATTTGCCACCTCGGACCATTGTGTCATTTCAGCTAATTTCTCGATCTCCAACCATCCAGTTAAAGAAAAAATTACCACTAGGACCGTCTGGCAATACGAGAAAGCCAACTGGGACGGTCTGAATAATTTCTTTCGCAACTTTAACTGGTCATTATGCTTCCTCGATAAAGACATTGATGCCAGTGCTGAAATGATTACAGAAGTGATTTTTCTTGGAATGAGAACTTTTGTCCCTCACAGAACAAAATGTATCAAACCAAAAGAAAAGTCTTAGTTTACCGAAGAGTGTAAAGAAGCTATCAGGTTGAAAAAAGTAAGCTTCCAATCCTACAAAGCCAACCCAACTGAGTAAAATCGGAAGAAACACAAACAAGTTAGGAATTCGTGCAACTCCGTTATACACAAAACGAAATTTTTACATGACCAGAAGTTACGGCAAAAAATTCTGCAATCTCCCAAAGGCAGTAAAAACTTCTGGTCATTTGTAAAAACCGTCAAGAACTCAACGTCATCATCAGTTCCAACGCTCATCGTTGACGATAAACCTATTGTCAGCTCTTCAGAGAAGGCGAATATGCTCGCAGCTCATTTTGCTGCAAGTTTTACGTTGCCTGCAAGCAACAATACCCTTCCTGTACTTGAGAACGTTAATTTTTCTATGGAACAGTTATTTTTCCGCACTCGTACAGTAGCAAGAGTTCTTCAAGATCTTGATATACACAATTCCGCTGGCCCGGATGGTATACCCCCTATTCTTCTGGAGAGGTGTTCTTCATCGCTGACAAAACCACTGCGTATGCTTTTCCATCGCTTCTATCGTTCAGGAATCTTTCCTAGTAGATGGAAAACAGCATTTGTCCAGCCCGTCCGAAAAAAAGGTGACTCCTCCTCCCCCTCCTCCTACTGACCTATTGCACTTACGTCCCTTCTTTCCAAGGTCATGGAAACGCTGATAAATCGTCAGCTCAAGAAATATCTCGACGATCGGGAGCTTTTAAATGACCGGCAATACGGCTTTCGCAGCAATCGTTCCATATCTCACCGAACAGTGGAACAAATTTGTGCATCGCTTTGGCGAAAGCAAGATTATTGCGCTTGATATTTTAAAGGCATTTGATAGAGTTTGGCATGAAGCTCTTTAATCGAAAATGCGTGCATTTGGTATCGATGATACTCTTATTCGTTGGATTAGAAGCTATCTTTTGGACCGTTCAATACAAGTTGTATTAGACGTTTTCTAGTGTGATTTGCACCAAATAAATGCTGGTGTGCCCCAGGGCTCCGTTCTGTCTCCGACTCTTTCCCATTTTTATAAATGATCTCTTGTCTGTGACTTCTAATTAATTAAATTGTTTTGCTGACGACTCAACCCTCAGCTCTTCATATACGTTTGATAATTCACGGCCTTCGCCTTCGGACGTGTTATTACAACGAAATCGTATGATAAGCTCGTTAAACTCCGATTTAAACAGCATTGTGAATTGGGGTACTAGAAATCGTGTGGAGTTTAATGCGTCGAAAACTCAATGCTGTCTTTTGTCGTTGAAGCTAAACATACCCCCTATGCCATTATCCATGAATGGTACTTGCATCGAGGAGGCCGAAAAGCTATCAGTACTCGGTATGTGTATCAGTGACAACCTTCGTTGGAATTATCATATACTTGAGATTGCTAAGAATGCTGCAAGATGCTTAGGCTTTCTTAATAGATGCAAGAAGTTTTTCACCCCTTCTGATCTGGCTACAATTTACAAGGCGCTTATACGCCCTAAACTCGAGTATAACTCCCATCTCTGGCCAGGTGCTTCTCAAAATTTTCTTCACCTGCTCGACAGAGTTCAGAAAAAAGCGTTAAAATTGATAGGAGAGAGAAGCAATATGGAAACATTTCCAGCCCTTGAACATCGTCGAAATGTTTCATGTCTTTCCTTATTTTACAGATTCTTTTACAAAAAATGCTCACTCGAGGTAGCCAGCTGCGTTCCACCCCTTAAACATTTCCCCCGTAATACTCGTCTTGCTAAGAACGCTCACCAGTGTACACTTCAGCCCGAATTCGGACGTATCGTGAAATATAGGGATTCTTTCTTTAGCCGTACAACACGAATGTGGAATGAATTGGCTGGCACAATTTTCCCGTGCCATTTTGATCTTCAAACATCCAAGATCAATGTTCATCGACACCTCCTTTCCTTTCCTCCCTAACTTCCTATCGCTCGCGCTGTGACTTATCATTAAAAGGGCTATAACAAACCCCTTGAGCGCATGTGCCGTTTAAAAAAAAAAAAACAAAAAAAAAGCAGGAATCCATTCTTACTTACTTACTTAAGGTGGCGCAGACAGTCCATTGTAGACCACGGCCTCAACCAACAATCCTCGCCAGCTAGGCCGGACCCTAGCCAGTGGCCTCCAGTTGCGCACACCAAGTTGTTTGTGGTCGTTTACCACTTGATCGCGCCACTTTAGATGGGGTCTTCCAGAACTGCGTCGGCCCTCCGGGTTGGAATTGAAGACTCGTCGGGCATTAGTGTTTTCGTCCATACGCTCTACATGGCCCAGCCATCTAAGCCGCTGCATTTTAAGCTTCTTTACCAAGTCAATGTCGCTGTATCGCCATTGAATCTTCTCCTCCATACTCCATTGATACATACAGGACCGAATATCACCCGACAAATCTTTCTCTCAAAGCACCAAAGCCTGTATTCATCCGATTGTGTCAGTGTCCACGCTTCTGCCCCATACATCAGGACTGGGATGATAAGGGTCTTGTATAGTGTCTCCTTGGTCCTTTTAGAGAGGGCTTTACTACTAAGAATTATTCATCGTAACTTCTCCAAATATTCTTCATTCAAAATAAGAACCACAGACTCATTGCTCCATTTAATTAATTCGACATCTTTTTGGCCAACTGGAGTCATAGTTCACGAATTTATGAACAAGATGAACAAAAATATAAATCCTTTTCATCAGAACCAGACAATGCATTCTCGAAGACAAAGCAGCTCAAACAGATATTAATTTACTATCAAAACGTAAACGCACTTCGGACAAAGACCAACTTGATATACAAAAATGTTAATAATCTTCCTCATGATTTTATTATTCTGACGGAAACATGGCTGAACAGCTCTGGATTCTGAGTTTTTTGACGCACCCTACCAAATATTAAGGCGAGTTCGGCATTTAATAGAGGACGCTACTGTGGGAGGTGGCATTTTAGTGGCGGTTAAAAATTGTTTCGTGTGCCACCTTGTTGACGTCTTCCGATCTGCCCAAATTGAAGTTCTGTGTATTAAGATTCAAATGGAAACAGGACATTTATTCTTAGTCACTACTTATATACCTCCGAACTCTAACAAAAACATATTTGAAAACTTAAATGACTGCATCGCGGGTATCTATGAATTGCTGGAACCTGAAGATGAAATTTTGATTATTGGAGACTTCAACCTACCAAATCTTAACTGGATAAGACAAGACATCGAAGACTACTACACTACTGACAATGCTTCAAGTGTGAATGAGATATTTTTTACTGACAATATGTCTTCTTCTTGCCTGCGACAACTAAATGGAGTGACCAACGACTCGGGAAAGACTTTGGATTTAATATTCTGCTCCCTCAATGTAAACACTGCTGCTGCTGTAACACGATCTACAAATATTGTGACCGTCGAAGACCGTCATCATCCTGCCTTGGACATCGCCTTCAACCTCAGCATGGGCTTTTTTAACAACCAATATAATACCAAACTTGAGTTCAACTATTCAAAATGTAATTATGTCTTATTATGTAATATGCTAAGTATGATCGATCGGGATATTTTATTTTATAATTGTAATATTAACGAAATGTGTAACATATTCTATACAACTCTGTTCAACTGCTTCTGTGATACTGTACCATTTAAAAAACCTCGGAATATTTCTAGTTCACCACCATGGTTTGATAGTCATCTTAAACTCTTAAAAAACAAAAGGAACAAAGCATGGACAAAATATATCAAAACAAGAACTGATGGAGATTATACAACCTTTTTAATCATTAGTCAACTTTTTACTGAATACTCGAATATTGCATACGATAGCTATATTCTTAAATAAGAAAATGATCTTAGATCGAACCCAAATAGTTTTTGGAACTTCGTGAATAAAAAGAAAAAAACTAGTAGCTACCCTAAACCAATGTCTGACTCTTCTTCAACTAGCACTAATCCCTTAGTAATTGCTAACATGTTTGCTAACTATTTCAAAACTGCTTTTGAGATACCTGATTATGGTGACACCTCTTGTAATTCTTTTTCTTCTACCACTTCTTTCTGTCATCTAGACTCTATAAACTTTGATATTGACTTGGAAACTATAAAGCTTAATATTCTAAAACTTGACGAATGTTTTAGTCCAGGACCTGACGGAGTACCTTCTTCTATTTTGAAGAATTGTGTTGACCATTTATCTTATCCTTTATGTGTTCTATTCAATGAATCTATTTGTAATTCTATCTTTCCCTCTATCTGGAAAAGTCCCTATATCACGCCAACTCATAAAAAAGGTCCAAAAAATGAAATTAAAAACTACCGTCCTATTGCCAAGTTATCCGTAATACCTAAACTGTTTGAGTCCATTATATGTAACACTCTTTCCTTTTATTGTAGTTCAATCGTTTGTGAAAGTCAACATGGTTTTATGAAAAAGAAGTCGACTGTTACTAACTTGTTAAATTTTACCTTGTTTTGCTTTGATGTATTTGAAGACCATGGACAAGTAGATTGTGTGTTTACTGACTTTAGCAAAGCCTTTGACAAGTTATGCCATACAACGCTAATCAAGAAAATGGACAATCTTGGTTTTAGCTCTTAGTTTCTAAAATGGATATCCTCATATTTAAGTAACAGACATTACAATGTAGTCTTCTTAAATGAACTTTCAACTAATTTTGTAGTCAACTCCGGTGTTCCTCAGGGTAGTCACTTAGGACCAATTTTATTTATATTATTTATTAACAACTTAGCTTTGACCATTAAAAACTCTTCAATATTATTATATGCAGATGACGTAAAAATTTTTAAAAGTATTAAATCACAATCTGACTGCTTGTTATTACAGTAAGACCTTGTTCTTTTTCGGGAGTGGTGCAATCTAAACCGTCTTGTCTTAAATGTCGACAAGTGTAAAAGTATGACTTTTACACGCAAACAAAATCCCTTTGTATTTAGTTATATGTTTGATCTCTCACCGTTAAACAATGTCTCTGTATTCTCTGACCTTGGTATAATCCTAGACTCAAAACTAACTTTCAACTTTCACTTGGACTATATAACTAAAAAAGCCAATAGAATGCTAGGATTCGTAAAGGGATGTAGTCGCGACTTTCAGGACCCTTATGTTTTAAAACTTTTGTTTGTATCGTTCGTAAGGCCAATACTAGAATACGGATGTGTAGTATGGTCACCATATTACTCAATTCACATAAATAGACTTGAAGCAGTTCAAAGAAGGTTTATGCGTTTCTGCCTACGTTTCTTTTCTTGGTCTCCAAATAATATGCGTCCTCCTTACTCTCATAGACTTGCGTTAATTAAACTTCCCTCTATCACCCATCATAGGCAATACCTTCAGTTTTGCTTTATTACTAATGTGATGAATGGCTCTATACTATCTCCATCAGTTCTGAGTAGATTTAACTTTAGTTTCAGTCGTACAAGCATAAGGCTGCAACAACCTCTACAACTATCTTTCAGTAGATCAAACTATGGTGCCAATAATCCAATAAATCAAATGGTCTTAATCTTTAATAAGTATTATTTTCTTATAGTTTCGATTAATGATAATTTCAAAAGCGAATCTTTCAAAACTTTATTTCATAATGCCTTAGCATAAATGCAAGCTTTTATTAACTTATTGTAATTCATGATAATTTTGTACTTTGTAATAATTGCTTAGATATTGATATATGTAGTTCATAAGTTTGTAAACGTTAGTTATTAACGACTTAAATAAATAAAATAAATAAATAAATAAATAAATGTCTTCTTAGCCCGAAGAAACAGCGATTGGCAATAGTGATTCTTCGACTGATCTCTTCACTGATGTTGTTCTGAGAGGTTATAGTGGAACCCAAATAGACAAAGTCCTTGACAACCTCAAAGTTATATCTGTCCATTGTGATGTTTTGTCCGAGCCTACGGTGATCATCTACTTCACCCGAGGACAGCATATACTTTGTTTTATCTTCATTTACAGCCAGACCCATTCGAGCCGCTTCCACTTCAATACTTGCGAATGCTCCACTGACAGCGCGTTTCGTTCTTCCAATAATGTCAATATCATCAGCATAGCCAAGTAATTGAACGGATCTAAAAAAAATCGTACCGCTGGTGTTGACCTGCGAGTTGCGTACGATTGCCTCAAGAATGGTGTTGAAGAGGTTATATGACAGCGCGTCACCCTGTCGTAAGCCTTTCTCGACATTAAATGAGTCGGTGGTGTTCTTACCAACCTTGACGGAGCAGCGCGAGTTCTCCATAGTCATCCTGCACAATCGAACGAGTTTAGCAGGGATGCCAAGAAGTGACTTGGCTCTGTATAGCTCGTTCCTGTTTACGCTGTCATTGGTGACTTTAAAATCGATAAACAGGTGTTGAGCATCGATCTGGAATTCTTGGGTCTTTTCCAAAATCTGCCGAAGTGTGAAAATTTGTTCGACGGTTGACTTACCGGGCCTGAAACCACACTGATAGGGGCCAATAAGTTCATGTGTGAAAGGGGTCAGACGTTGACACAGAATGGACGACAAGATTTTATAGGCGACATATAGGAGACTTATACCTCTGTTGTTGGCGCAGCTTAGAGTATCTCCATTCTTGTGGATAGGGCACACAATGCTAAGGTTCCATTCGTCAGGCATACTTTCATCCGACCAGATTGTACAGAAGAGTTGGTGTATGCTCCTCACAAAGTCATCTCCCGCTGCTTTGAGGAGTTCAGCCGTAAGGCCATCCGCTGCAGCAGCCTTTGTTGGACTTTAGTTTAGATATTGCTATCCGAACTTCTTCTTGGTCAGGAGGACGGAAATTTTGTTCATCGTCATCCAAATCGAATGGATCATTCTGCCTGACAGCGGTTAGTTGGTTGTCTTCGCCGTTTAACAGTCTGCAGAAGTGTTCTTTCCAAATTCTCAGCACCGACTGTGTATCTACAACAACATTCTCACCCTCGTCTCTACATGCTTCCGCTCGGGCTTTGTAGCCCTTAGACGAATGCCTTACCCTTTGGTAGAACTTTCAAACATTGCTTCTGCCGTACCACCCGTCAATAGATTCAACCATTCGTTTTTCCAGTTCTCTTTTTTTTCTTCTGAAAAGCCGATGTTCCTCTTTCCTCTTTTGCTTTTATTTCGCATGGGAAGCGCTCTTGGCAGCTCTAGTTCTGGCATTCAGAACTGCATGATAGGCTTCGTCCTTGGCCAAGTGTGCGAGCCTGCACTCATCATCAAACCAGGTGTTACGTTGTGGTCGCCTAATGAAACCCAAAACATCCGTGGCAGCGGTTTTGATTGCCATTTTGCAATGTTGCCACTGGGCCTCTGGGCTTGGCGCAGGCGCCGGGCTTGTCAAGAGATAAGAAGAGACATGGTTGGCAAAAGTTGTGGCGGTCTCTTGCGATTGTAACTTTGCAACATCAAACTTTCTCACAGTGGATGCTCGATTCTGCGGTCCGGTGGAGATCCGCATTGGCACTTTAGCTACAACAAGGTAGTGGTCCGAGTCTATGTTGGCCCCTCGGAAAGTACGGACATCCATGACACTGGAGGCATGTCTGCTAGCAATCGCAATGTGATCAATTTGGTTGACGGTATTTTGATCAGGAGACCTTCAGGTCCCCTTGTGCATATTGCGGTGTGGGAAGTATGTGCTAGCTTAGTTGACACTTCGCCCCGCAGCAAAGTCGATTAGTCTGTGTCCGTTACCGGATGTGTTGTCGTGCGGGCTATGCTTTCCAACTGTCGAGCAAAAGTTACCCTCCTCTCCGATTTTGGCGTTGAAGACACCAAGAATAAATTTAGTGTCGTACTTCGGTCATTCATCATACGACTTCTCGAGAAGATCGTAGAATTCTTCTTTGGTCGTGTCATCTTTTTCCTCCATGGGGGCGTGGACGCAGATCAGCGAGATGTTGCTGAATTCAGACTTAATGCGGATTGTGACAATGCGTTCGCTTATGCCACGAAACCCTTAGACTTTCTGCCTAAGCCTTCCTCTTATCACAAATCCGCATCCAAATAGCCGCTGTTCTCTTGTCCTCTTTGGATGGCTGTGATGTCGGTTTTGACACCATCCAGGGCCTCCACTAATTGTTCGGCGGCACGTGGCCTGTTAAGGGACCGGACATTCCACGTGCAAAACCGAAATTTGTTGTCCTTTTTCGTTTGATGACGACATCAGTAGGGTCATCCATATTCGAGGCAGTTGGTTGTTTCGAAACAAAGGGTTTTTACGTGGTAACCAACCCCCAACCTGGGGGACCAGGCCCTATGCTGCTCTCCTTGGACAAAAGGAGCTGGAGAAATCCAGAGTCAGTAACCCACTACGGGGATGTGAGAGCTACCGTTGGTCCTATATGGGCTCATCCGCCACCTTCTCTATTTCACTACCCTGACTACTAGTAGTGAAAGGACCCAAGGACCTGAGCTCCGAATAAAGTCGAAGTAGCTGAATGGGGTGTCTACCATATTGTCTGTAAGCGTCGCCGTTGGTTCACTTAATTGGAAGCTCATTACCCGCTCGCTGGCTTTCTGAGGGGTTCGTACAGAATAAACTGCTACCTTTATGCTTTATGGCAGGGCAATTATAGTGTAGCTATTTTTCTGTGATCAACACTCGCGCTTATAAGTTCAGCAAGTCAAGTCCGGGTGGGCAAGACCAGTTCCCGATGGCTACCACTAGGAGGTAAAGTAAGGACAATTGATGCGTATGAGACAGTTTCAACGCTGGGCATCGCCAGGTTGATACCAATCAGGGTCTACCCTATGCATACAGCACCCAGCCAAAGCAGTAATCCATTCGGTGCTCTTTAATGGCTCGTCTACATTATCATTGTTATCAGTTTGTCTTGGTAAACTATTTGACACCCCTGCTGCCGCTCCCTCTGCAACCTGCTGTGTCTTTTCCATTTGATCGTTTGGCAAGTGGAACGCATTGGAACAGGAACCAGACGAAATATGATCGGGGGAAGTACTACTCCCCTTAGAATCTTCCCCCTTCGCGATAGAGTGTTTAGCATTAACGGCCTTATTTTTGTTTTCTTTTGGCGCAACAACAACATTAAGCAATAGTTTTTTCACATCTGCATGAAGTTCATCAACACTACTGATTTTGTGCGGAAGCGCATCAACAACTGATACTAGTTTGTTGACCTTAGAATGCAAATGATTTAAAGACAATTTAAATTTTATACACTCAGTGCAGCGGAAAGCAAAATTTGAATTTTCTTTCAGTATTTCTTTTTCCATATCTTCCGAAATTTTCGCAAAAAGCTTATGAAATAAATTGCCACAGAAAAAGCCGCAACTAAGGTCTTGGTCCTGAATAGGATTGCAAGCAAAACACTCCTTATTATTAGAAATTATTCAAAAGCAAGTTGAAAAATAAAGCACGACTGTACGCTACGATATCAACGATTGATTATCTCTTTATGTCCTTGGATTGTTATTCTTTGATTTCAAATTTTGAGGTGGATAACCAGACTTACTCCGACCACGTGCCTTTGGTCACTACACTACAAGCTCCTGAATTAGACTGCGAATCAACATCTGATAAATTGAACCCACTTTTGCACAAAACTAAGATGGTGAGGAAACCAAGTCGAAGCTTACAAACGGAATCTGAACCACAACATCAGAGAGCATGGCTCCAATTACTCCGAAACCACAATAATTGCAGAATTACAGCGTATAATTGAATTGTCAGCAGCCCCATCAAACACGAAACCAGCAGTAAGCAAATACCGTACAGCCTGGCATGATAGAGAATGTGAATCTAGTAGAAAAAAGTCATTCGCCCTTTTGAGGGTTTTTTAAAATCATAACTCTGAGTTCTCAAAAAAGACTATTTGGAAGCCAACAGAGCTTACAAGGCTCTGTGTTATCTTAAAACAGCAAATTTCGACAAAAGGCAAATCGAGAACTTAATAAACTGTAAAAACTCGTGAGATTTTTGGAAAGCTATTCAAAATATAATAGGAAATCATTTCGCAATAAACACTCAACTACGTGCATCGATACTCCGAGAGCAATAATTGGAGAAACTTTTGAATGCAGAACCCAGTGAACGAGAAATACAGTACGCTAGACCAGTTTTTGAAAATGAAATTTTAGACTGTGATATAACACTTGCCGAAGTTATGTCAACAGTATGCAAACTGAAAGAAAATGAAGCACCTGGCTGTGATCGGATCCCTAATGAATATTTTAAATATGCCACTGAAGAGTTCTTAAAACACCTTTCAGCTTTACACAACAAAAAAAAAACTAAATTTCGGAGATATACCCGAAGCTTTTAAAAAATCAGAAATATTTTAAATTTTTTAAAAAGGGGGATAGGATGGATCCATCGAACTACCGTAATATCGCCTTTCTCAACTACTACATTTAAAAGTATATATGGAGATACTCCGATGTCGTCTTATGAAATGGATTGAGAACACTAATCTGCTTAACGAATACCAAATTGGATTTAGAAACGGCTATTCAACCGTTGATCATATCTTTACCCTAACAAATATTGCGGATACATACATACCTAAGTAGGCATACAAAACTGTATGTCTTCTTCATAGACTTTCGTGCAGCCTTTGATTCGATAAATAGAAAGAGTACAGTGCTGGAATGTCACTTAAGTTCGGTAATGTGGTTGGAGGAAATTTACAGTAAAACATGGAATTCAGTATGGAATGGCACTTATCTCTCAGACAGGTTTCTTTCCACGATAGGACTTAAACAAGGATGCAATCTAAGCCCACCAGCTTTCTCTTTATATATTGAAGACCTTCTTAAAATCGTGCCTTGCGGAATAACATTTTACAGACTTCAGATCAAGGTCTTAATGTATGCTGACGATCTAGTTCTTTTGGCTGAATCTACTGAGTCATTCCAGTTGATGATCAACAGATTGCATAGCTACTGCTCTGAGTGGAACCTGACTGTTAATTTAAATAAGTCGAAAACGATGGTCTTCCGGGGAGGATCAGGACGCTTAGCTAGTAATAAAAGATGGTTTTATGGTGAAGATCCAATCGAAACAATAAAAGAGTACCAATACTTAGGATTTACAATATTACATAACCTCAACAAGGGATGGTATCTGCGGCTTCGCAAAAGTACTGGATTGGGAGCTGATAGAGATTGTAACCGAGAAGGGTAAAATATTCCTGATTCCAGTATATATCAACTGTAACAAATGGATGGAAGATTTCACGAACATGTATAATTTTCTACTGGACTGCGAAAAAGAAAATGTGGTGCTGATAGGCGACTTCAATGGAAGAGTTGGAGAAATGCAAAATCTTAATGTAGAATCGGTAGTACTTCCAGAGTCATTAATGGAACTAAGAACTGCAACTGACAAAAAAACTGATGGAAACGGGAAAAAATTAATGGAAATGTGCCAAACCATTGGACTGACGCTACTGAACGGTCGCTCCAAAAGCGACAAGGATGGGCATTTGACTTTTATGAGGGGAACAGCAGGCTCAACAATCGATTACTGTTTCGCAAAAGGAATAGGTCTAGAATGTGTGAACGATTTTGAAGTAATCCAACAAACCTACTCTGACCATATGCCAATATCTGTCTCCCTAAATTTTGACACACAAAGAGAAGCATTAGAAGAGCAAAGAAGTCTGCTACCAAGACTTGCTTGGAAAGAAAGGAGTCGTGAAAGATACATCTCCAATCTCAGCCATGAACTTTCCCTGATAGACCAAAATGATATGGAAACAATTAATGGTATAGATATTTTAACAACTTGTATATCCAATGCAGCAAGACCACTACAATCAAGGACTAGAGACAAGGGAAAGCAACCTTGGTATGAATGCGAAAATGCCAGAAAGAAGTCTTTTGCGTATCTTCGACTACTAAGAAAAGAAGGCACAACTTATGCAAAGCATATGTACCAAGAGGCAAACAAAACCTACAAAAACATCTGTATGCAAAAGCAAAAAGCTCACTTTTTGAGTCTGGCATTAATGCTTGGCGATATAAAAGACAGTAAATCTTTTTGGAAGACTGCCAAAACGCTGAATGGACCAGCATATGGACCTAATATAAAAGTGGAAGCTCCTGTTCTGGCAGAATACTTTAAAGATCTTTTAAGTGCGACGCCTAATATAAATATGATACATTTTGCGATGCCCTTCTTGGAAGTGGACATTTTGGACCGACCAATTACCCAAACAGATATTAACAACGCCATAAGTCGAAGTAGTACCAACAAAGCCCCAGGTGAAGACCGTATACCCTACGAATTTTTAAAAAACGCAACGGATGCCTTCCTGCTCGAACTCACAAAAGTATTTAATATAATTTTGAATACTGGTGAAGTTCCAATAAGCTTCAAGAAAAATATTATATTTCCCATACTAAAGAAGGGGGATCCAAAAGACCCATGCAATTACAGAGGTATCTCTTTTCTCAACTCAGTCACAAAAATATTCACAGGAATCATTTTAGAAAGGCTTACTGATTGGGTTAACGCAAAGAATTTATTAAGTGAGTACCAAGCAGGTTTCCGAAAAGAATACTCTACAGTGGATAACATCTTCTTTCTTACAAGCATCGCCCGCGCGTACCTGGATAGTGGAAAAAAGCTCTACACTTTCTTTGTAGATTTCAAGGCTGCGTTTGATTCAATAGATAGAAAAGCCTTAATATATAAACTCAGCAATCTAGGCGTATCAACGAAAATACTTAAAGTACTACAAAAACTCTACGAAGATAATCTTACAGCAGTTTGGGATGGAAATATTTTATCTGACTGGTTTAAAACAGAAACAGGTGTTAAACAAGGGTGCCTGCTTAGCCCTCTATTGTTTTCATTATTTTTGGATGATCTCGTAGAATTTTTGCCGGGGGGAATAATATTTGCTGGACTTAATATAAAGCTTTTGATGTATGCTGATGACATAGTAATATTGTCAGAAAATCCAAACGGAATGCAACTGATGATCAACAAGCTCCAACAATATTGCTCTTTGTGGAATCTGCAACTGAACACCGCAAAATCAAAAATTTTAATTTTCAGAAACGGAACGGGGCGTTTTGCAAGAAATGAAAGATGGACCTGGCAAAATGAGGAACTTGAAAAAGTCAGAGAATATAAATACCTGGGAGTCATCATAACCCCAAAAATATCGTTCAGAAAACACCTAGAGGAAAAATTAAAAGAATCGAAACGTGCTATCAACTGCAGTTGGACCAGAGTCCTGAGCAAAAGGGATATTGCGCCGAGCGCAAAATATAAAATTTTTGAAGCAGTGATGAGATCCATCATGTGCTATGCGGCTCAAGTGTGGGGATTCATACAATATGAAGAAGTGGAAAAGCTGTTGCGATATTTTCTGAAAAAAATCTTTAGACTACCGTATAACACACCAAATTATATGCTGCATCTCGAAACCGGTCTTCCACCATTATACCTGTATACACTCAATCTGCACTTTTCTTACGTACAGAAAGTTCTGACACAGCCGACTCATCGTCTAACCCATAAGATCGCAAAATACCTGCAATGCAGAAACCTACAGTTTTTTAATGAATGGGCGAGATTAGGAAGTGAGCATAATGTCACTTTAATGGAGGAAGGCGATATATCTTTGACAAACCGGATACAGGAGTTGCTGTTTAAGATGGAGGAACTTTCAAGAAACGATTCTAGGACAAAATGCCAAGAAAGTCAATCAAGAGACAACTACAAACTACTGAGACATGATCTGGGACATGAAAATTACTTTAATGATAGCTTCAGTCTAGATATGATATCTCTAATTTTTAAAGCCAGAGGGGAGCTTTTAGCCCTGAACTACTTGCCGCATATAACAAATGAAGTGGTAGAGTGTACTTTGTGTAATCTAAGACAAAGGGAAGATATCCAGCACTTCATTGGAATCTGTCCTGTACTCAATTCCATAAGAATTTCAGTCTGGGGAAAAGCCACCTTACCAGCGGATGAAGTTATACGGATACTAAATGGACAAAACTGGAACTCCCTATTTAACTTCTTAAAAACCGCATAAAAATATAGGAATCAAATAATAAATGAGGCTTTTTAAAGTATATATATCTCTATAAATGTGATAAGCTATAAACTGAGAACATATTTTTTTTTTTGTAAATCAGAAAACACTCTTTTTTTCGGCTGACGGCAAAAGCCAATGCTTAATTGTGAACTTTGTACAAATACCAATCTTAAAGAAACAATAAAATCACATTTTACTACTACATAACCTCAACATTGAAAAGCATCTTACCAGAAAATGTATATGGGAACAAACAAAGATCTCCATCTCAGCTCAAAATACAAAGTTTTTGTTGCTACTTCTGAAGCGATCATGCTCAACGCAGCTCAGTCTTGAGGGTGGCGTCAATATGACATCACTGAAAAGCTTCTTCGATTCTTCTTAAAACGTCAATTACTAAAAATCAAAATTCAATAAACCTAAAATCATTCAATGTTTATGTATAGAAAATGCAATCTATCATCTGGCTGACGGGCCTTTTGGCCATGCCTTAAGGATTTAAGTACACATATAAATAATGTATATATTTAATCAATTTGAGAAATAAAATCTAATATAAAAATCTAAATCTTATAAATTGAGCAATACAAATGACAAAGTGAACCTCCTTTTAACTGTTCGTAAGACCATGCTTCTTCTTCGCGCTAGCAGACCTAACATCCAATCACTTACAATAGTGGACCTTTTACTCGATAGAGACGGAGATGAGGTAGCAGGTTTGGTAAACATAAATGAGAGGCTTCCTCCTTTCAATCAGAGAGAATATATCGATACTTTCCCGTAAGAATGTATTAAGCGCCACTTTTTCGAAAATGACTTTTTTGATGTGGAACTATACTAGAAGTTAAGCGCCACATTTTGGACTGGGTTTTGCTGTCCTACCATGTATGCAAAAGAAACAAGAGAGAAAATAAAATTGTAGCAACCGCCAAGTTTTCTCGCTGGAATAATGTTGCGCCCTGAAATTTGTATCATCCGCCAGTAAAATTATGCTAAGCGACATTTTTTAAAAATCTTATTGTCTTAAGCAACCAAACGTCCACAAAAAATTTTTGTTAGATGTTGCATAGTATAACCGAATTTTTCGCTTAGCACACTCATCCAAATAGAACTTGATCCATTTTTGTCGCTTATAACACTCCAGATATGGTTGTCTTTGATTTTAAATATTTTTCTATGAAGTAGGCTACAGCTCTTTTCCCATTTCTTTTGTGTTTTTTTTGTCTGGTCGGTTGTAAGTAAATTTTTGTATGTAAATTCCGTTGCACAGATAGCTTGTAACGTAAAAATAATTATTGATGGAAATTCCAAAAGAATTTCTAAGTTGGAAACAGAGTTTGGCAATTATAAGCGAAGCTCGAAAACTCCCTTAGAATCTCGGGATCTCATAAGAACCCACGATTCCCTTTGTCATTGCTGATGAACACCCGACTCTACCCCAAATATCCTATGGATACCCAAGACTCTACCCCGATGTCTACCAACAACGTAAACCAGAGAGGAAGCAGGAAGAGACAAGCACTTATACCTCCTTGACTCCTATACCAAGGACCAGTATCTCCATCACCTCTTATTCGTGTATCGGTGTATCGTATACTCCTCCTAAAAGACATACTTACACTTCGCTAGCACTAACACTCGCTCTCCCTACTCCTCTCCCCATTTCTCTAACCTATTAACCCTTCAATTCCATCACCATCCTCATCACAGAAGCGCAAGTCATCTGGCAGCCCACCCCGGGTACTGACCACAAAGCACCGTAGAACAGCCTAAGGTATATCTGCCAGCATGCCTGCGCCTATCGACTACGAGTAATAGATGTTCTCCTCGTAGACATATCATGTTCTAGTTCACACCAAAAAACCAGGGATTCCACTGTACCTTATACTCACAACTAGGATCGTGATGCAGTTTAATTAGTGTATCAACTCTTTCCCAGAGGTTTCACTCCAGGTTACACCTATCACTCTAGCTGTGACTATCTACCTCTATCTCTGAAGGGATGGTATTGATCCTTTGCCGGCAACGCCCCCTTTCCTGTGATTAGTTCGTTAAAACAATCTACAGGAACGGCATGCGACAACGCAGAACCATGGTCGAGATCGACCGTCGCGGTGGCCGGCAGCACCCATGCCTCGACTAGCTCAGCCAGGCCGTAGGCACTTGCTCCGGGATCTACACAACCGGTGTTACCTCTTATTATCCTGCCGACCGTTGAGCTCAAGATGGGTGAGCTCGAATAAAAGTATTAAAATGCTTATTGGCCCTCAGAATCCACAAAGAAAAGACCTGATAGAAATGATTGAAAAGAAATTTTGATCCTAGGATGCACCTCAGGAAGGAAAGTACGAGCAAACGTTGGAATAAAGTAAGAAATCACGTTTGGAAAGTTAATTCAATCTGTAGAACGACACAAATAAGTATTTCTAAATTAGCAAAACATAGGTGATCATATTCGCAGTGGCTTCTAGAACCTTCCATCCATTCTGCTACCACGTAGGTCTGCAGAATATGGAGGATGAGGTGTCTAACTCATAGGGGAGGGAGGATCAAAGGTGTTAAGGTGACCCCCCAGGTCTCTCAACCCGCCCAAAACAATAGTAAAAATCATCTCTCCTACTACTGACCAGTGGCTATCCACGGACCTTATGAGTCCCCAGACTCAATGACGATTTCGGTAGCCCCTAAACACGATAGCAAGCAAAAGAGAATTGCTTGCCAACTGTAACCCTATAACTAAATCATGGTACCTAACAAAAAGATACTACACCAAAACTACTCAACCTTCCTCGTTGCACTGTAAGCATCTCAAAGATACTCCATATTCGTTCCACCTTGTCCCGTTCGAAGATGAGTGAGGGTCACCACCCTCCCTACAAATAACCTAAACCATCATTATTAATATCTAAGAAAATCTTCCCAAAATATGTAAGTCCAAGAAATAAATTCACTGAAAATTTTTCTTAATCGTTATAAAAACGGTTGAATATTTTATTAATATAATTCTTAATAACTAATAAAATATTATTGAATTGAAAATGTCTTAATTTTTCTTTCTACGACTAATCTTATGAAACATTCGATTATTTTCATATCGTTATGCCTAGATACCTATAATAGTTACAACAGCTAATCTAAAAATAAAAAGATTTTACTCTAATTGCAAGTGTTTCAAAAGTCATTACAACAGAAAGGAATTTTAATCTAAACATTAATTTATAGTAAACGGTCTCTTCATAACATGTAATTTTAGTAAGTTCAATATTATAAAATTCAAAAATCGTAAGTATCAAAATTAGCTTACATTCATGATCTTTAAATGACTCTACGATTGCGTATCTCATCTAACTCTACCCTATGGTTGTAAAGTATAATTATCGAAACTATAGTGCCGCGATGTAATGACTCTATCATCAACTGATATTAAGCGTAATCGGAATGAGAAAATTATCTTTAATACGAGTCGACCGAGTAACTAAGTTTTGAAATATCTAATTCTAAACACAGGGACGAAACAAAATTATTCAGACTATTGTACCGCGTAGTCTAAATACGAAGCAAAGCAAACAAGTATCAAAAAAAAGGTACGTCTGAATAAGGGGGGTATTCCCTCAATATAGCAAACAAGTAGTCAGAAATTAACACCAAAAAAAAAGGAACCATACATGTAGGAATACAGTTCGTGTCCAACACGTACTCGAAAGTAAAATTTAAATCAATATAATTGAAATGTAAATTATGTGAAAGAAATATCAAAAGCAATATGTAACTAGAATACCACGGAGATTTTTATCTCTATGTTTTCTTTTCTTACACCAGGAATCCGGGAGTGCACTGCTGGATACCTTCCTGTAAAAAATGTTTATGGATTAATGTAACAAGTGCTTCTACTCTACGTTTGTCTCTGACTATCTTCGTTCTAGGGTGCTCTGTCTTTTCTTTTCTGATATGATCTACGATGACCAATTGGTTCGATACTACAATTAGGTACAAACAAAAGCGGAAACGAATTGCGTTTCTTTAGGGACGTTATGTTGCCACTGGTATCATCGACTCGCCAGGTGGTAGTAATTTAAATATAAACCGCACGATAAAAATAAAGGTAATACGGGTATTCTCGCTTCACTAGTGAGAAGTCTTAATTGCCGACCTGATTGAACAATATAGTATTGAAAAGCGTTTGCAAAAAAATTGCGATTGAATTATAACAACTTTTCGAAGATAAAAAAAATTAACGCGGCGTCGAAACGCGTTGTTAGGCGGTCGCTACCGACACGGTAAGGGATAGTCTCAAGGACCAAGTGGTTAAGAAAAAAAAATTAAAGGTGACTGAAAGTCCGTGAAAGGTAAAAAAAAAATTATCAATCGAGTGAATAAGTGAAAAGAAAATCAAAAAGAAAATATAATTAAACACGACGGTCTTTAAAGTCAAGAAAAGCGCGACGATTTGGTACTACGACCGAAGTTTAAGGCGACTTCATATCCTCAACTGTTATACCGGTTCAAAAAAAATAATTTAATAATTATCATACCATTTTATGGAACACGATTATCAACAGATTACAATTCACGACCGCGATAAGATTCTTCAATTGAGATACAACCACTAAGTTTCGCTGTGCGTCTAGCGATAGCTACTTTGATTAATTCGTGCGCACTAAACAAAGTTAAATCACACACTGCACTCTTTAATAAATATATATACTTAATTACCTAATATGATAAACATAAATGTAGGTGGAGTTTTTCTTATAGAGACGGAGGAGGAGGCGTTAGGTCCTGCCATCCGTTTATAAGCCAAGCAAAATTGTCTGCACCACCGTCCGTGGTTGACGACGTTGTACGTGAGCGTATGCCGCTCGCAACAGCACCAGAAATTAAGCGTGCTGGAGTTTTGGTTATGTGGTTCGAGCCGTAACGCTCCCACAGAATTCATAATACGTACAAAAAGCAATATAATTGTTACCTGGTATAACTGATGTTAATGAGGTACCCTTCTTGGGTAATATATTTCAAAAGATTACAAATGTAAATGCAGGAACTGGTGATTTACGGTTGGTATGCAACAGGATCTGATGCGATTACAGATGAATACGTATCTGGAACTGTTGAATAATATATCCGTCGAGTGGATCCCGCGTTGAGTATGTGGTGCTTGATTGTTGTTGGATCGGCATCTATGCTTGAGCATTCGCCAGACATCCAGGTGATATCTCGTTGAATTTCACTTCTTAGTAGTGGGTAGTATCTTCAGTCTGCTAAAGACTACGTGTATCCAGAATCCTATCTATGACGTGGTTAATTGTAACTAGTGATGAATCCTCGTGAGGACGTGCATCGAGGGGATGCCATGTGAAGAAAAAAATGTGTCTGCTGCGAGACTGTGCCGCAAAAGACAGCAGCGTGGTGGCGATGAGTTGCCACGAGTAAAATTATCTTGGTGGCGATGCGTTGCCACGCGTAAAATTATGTAGTCATCGACGAGCCAAACGGATCAACGTCGGATGGCTATGTCACTTGAGGTATACTTCCAATGTACTTTAGTGTATCGGCAGGAGGATCAATAAAAGACCATAATTTATTTTTAGATAAAAGAAAAATGCGCAGCCGGCGCCAGTGCATATATTTGCAATTTTTATATGTCTAGGCACATAAATTGTGTGTCCGCGTGTATAAGTGCATGTTGGGCACCAAGAATTGGGGTGCTGGAGCGCAATTCCTCCGGGAATAGGTGGCTCCGTTTCATCAGATGAATTACTGCTCCTTTTTACAGCGTCTTCAAGTTCATATTCCTATAGGATATAAGTAAAATTTCCACATTACACGGATGGCCATGTGTCTTCGTGAAGCATTTTTCATGCGTCGAAGCAAATTCGTCTTGTTTGCTCCGAAGGACGAAAATAAATCTAAATTCTTACCTTAATCCAGTATTATTTACTGCTTCTTATTGTAATCCTACTAATTGCATAAGCAATTAGAGGATTTTTCGTAACACAGTGATATATAAAAAAAAAATGGTGCGCGGCGCGGCTGCTCAAAAAAAAAATACTTTTTTTTTCAATGAGACGTTCTGCGGTAATGATGTGGCTTCGTCTGTGATTTGCTTCAGAATGAAATCCACATCCGATTTCATGGCAGACGTTGCCACTTCCAAGTAGCCAACGTTCTATTCCAGTCTGGCTTCCAGTTTCCCCTGTTTGTTCTACTTTCTTGTTCATACTATAGGTGGCGTGCAAAAAAAAAATAGCATTAAGGTGCCATGCCCACTGTGTCACTTTCATTATTCAGATTTCATGAGGTATCAGGTATGCAATAAAACTGAATACTTTGACATAAACCATTGAGTTAAGGCTCGGATGACATTGGTGACTGAGAAAATAATTGTAAGACAGTACATGTCAAACGGAAAGGACTCTAATTGCCGTGAAGGACTAGTAGTATTTTCATGTATATTTTTGACGGAAAAAATGATGGAAAGCATCAGAATGGAGTGGTGACGTAAGTATTAGTATTACAACTTGTATCTTAGCGCATTTTACTCTACCGGTATTTGAAATAGGACAGGATTTATCGACTCATTCTGACTATGTCATCTGTCAGATGTAACTTTTAGTGGAAACTAATGGACATACAAATATCTGTTGATGATTTGGTACTTGCAGGATCTGCATTATCTGTTGTCAGTTTTGTTCGTCAATTCGAGTGTACAAACAAAAATACATGGTGACAATAATGGTCAGAGCACGTTACGAGCGGAAAGACGACAAATGTGACGCTGAATTTTGATCTAAATGTCGTATTTTGACTTGTCAGGTTTCTTGGCTTTGACAGGTGTCAGTGAATTCTGGTGGAATGACACAATGAAACCTTGAATAGCAAACGAGAGTTATGGCAGTAGGTCAGATCAGAAAAAAAAAAAAAAAAACAACTGGAGAGAAATTAATCGGCCGCATCGAGAAATTTCTCTCAACTGCAACTTGACGTCTGCCTGTCACTTTCATTTCAAGTCTGGCATTTTTCAAGTCAGATACATTAATACTTTACTTTTTGTACCTCCGTCGACGTGCTTACCGGGCTTGTAAAGTTCGGTGCGAGCGGGGTGTTACGTTTGAATGGCGCGTATTAAGAATTTCGTTCCATCATATCCTTCCATCGAAAATGTACGGGAACGGAAACATCTTGGAAATTAGACAGGGTGGGGAATTTCTGAAATTCAAAATGGCTGGTATCTATTATTCTATTATTCTATTATAATCTATTATTGTGTGTGGATTCCAAATCGTGTGGAACCTTCTTTGGGTGGGCTCCATCGGATGCGTTGAGCACGTTGCGAGTAAAGTGGAAGCCTCGCAGGTAGATGGCACCGCTGGTGTACACTGGTTTGTGCACTGGCGAGAAAGTTCACCCTACAAGCTGTTGATTTTATTTTAAATATTTGAATGCAGTAGTAGGCTTTGGCTTTGTTTTAGGTTATTTTGTTCCTTTTGCTCTCGTCAGTTGTCATCGTTCTTTTTTTCGTTGAGGATTGTTGCCAAAAAGTGGCTTATTTTGATCATTTTTGAATTAGATACATACATACATACGTTTTTGTTTGTTAGTTCATCGTTTCGTGAAATTCTAGTGAAACTATAAATTTTACCATGAATGTAAATGAAAATTTGCCAGGTCCCTCTGGATTGCAAAAGACAATTTTGTTTCATTCAAAAGCTAGACAAATGGTTGAATTAGCAAAACAATCTAATGAAGGAATGAAAGTAAGTGGCTCCTTGATTCTTTATACATTGTTTGATAAATACAATGAATTATGAATTGTTTAAGGTTTATAATTTTGAAAAAAAACAAAAAGTACTACGGGTAAAAGAAGTTTGTGTGCGCCAAACGAATCTGTATCTGGGTCTGAGTCTGAGTGTGATCCGTTTGAAACAGATGGGAGTTCATCTTGGCATAATGATTCTATAGAAAATTCAAGTGCCAATGAACTAGAACATCGAAAAATAAACGAGAATCCAAAGATGCAAGTCATGGCCATTGATGTATGTAACCAGGGGTTGGGGGTAAAATCAAAAAAAACTCGTGTTGAGAAAAAACATAAATCTGTGCAAAGAAATCCATGCAAGAGCTGCCAAAATAAATATGCTACAAAATTAAGTGAGTCGCAAAGGCAAGCCGTTTTTGACTTTTATTTGAAACTGCCACATACCCAGCAAATAGATTGGATATTATCTTGTGTTGATCGTGTTCCTATCAAAAGGCGACGAAGCAAAGAAATTGAAAAGAAAACAGAAACAAGGAAATACTTTATAAATTTTGAAGGGATAAGAAAACAAGTATGTATGCAGTTTTTGCTGAAAACTCTTAACATTTCCAGTAGAGTTGTCACATATGCCCTTGAAAAAACAACAGTTTTAAATACATCGGAAAAAGACAAAAGGGGTGCAGCACTTACGTCAAATGCTACGTCCGATGATTTAAAAGAAGCCGTTTGCACGTTCATTGAAAGCTTACCAAGGGTTTCATCCTATTATTGCCGTTCTAGGACCAATAGAACTTACTTGCCTACAGAGTATTTTAGTGTTTCAAATCTTAACAGACATTTCAAAGAAAACCAAGAGGAACAAGGCATGAATTTTGTCTCCGAAAAAATATTTCGTGGAATTTTCAAAACGTACAATATTGGCATCCATGTTCCCAAAAAAGATAAATGTACCTTTTGCGAATCCTATAAGGAACGTGAATTGGATGAGACACAGACAAAAAAAGTGTCAAACCATTCTCAACAGAAAGACACGAGCCATAAACTGTTTAAGGAAGACCAGGAAAAAGCCAAAAATTCACCTTCATTTGTTTGTGCTAGTTTTGACCTGCAAAAAGTTATTAACGTTCCACATACGCAGAGTATGCTATTTTATTATTCGAGAAAATATTCGTTTTATAACGAGACAGTTTATGAGAGTGGAACTCATAATGCGTATGCTTTTGTTTGGGGCGAAGTTGATGGAATGCGAGGAGCAAATGAAATTTGTTCAATCCTCAATCAGTACTTGAAAATCGTCGATGAGAGAAAAACTGTTACTTCCATTTCCTTATACTGTGATAGCTGTCCTGGACAAAATAAAAATCGCCAAATCATAACAATGATTTTTTTGTTTTTACAAAAACAAGCTTAACACATTAACGAAATTAAGTTAACATTTCTACTTCCTGGCCATACCTACATGCAGGGCCGGACAAGCTATATGTGCAAGCGGTGCAAATGCGCAGGGCGCTGAAACCAATGGGCGCCTTGGGCGAGCGTTAAAATAGTCACCTGGTAACCACCTTCTTCTTTTTTAATTCTCATTTATTTTTGTAGCTCACACCAATATTGATATTCATTATATAACTAACAGCTAATGATTTCAATGACAGATATATGTACAATTATACATATCCACTATTCCAAAAATAAGCCCATGTTTTCCTTCTTATTCACACCCACCCCACAGTCCCACAGTAAAAAAAAAAACTGTATCTACCAAGTTAGCTTCAATAGATACCTACCTACCTAGCTATATGCTGTTTTTCTCTTTTTAAGGCATCACCACGTATGAGAAATTTTATTTTATTTTGATAACCCACCCCTATGCAGTGTAACATAAAAAAATTTCAACAGCATAAATACAGATAATTAACAGTGTGCATGTTGGTAACATGCACACGATGTCAGTACTTCTATATGAAATCAAAGTGAGCAATGTTACTCAACAGAAATTCTGAGGTACAAAATTCATACTCATGTACACAACAGTGTGCAAAATTAAAAACTGCACCTATGAATTTTAACTCTTGCGGTTGAGTGTTTTTTGTACTATGTTTAAGTTTGTCATTGGCTTCTCTTTAGATGACAAAGGGTTGAGTTGAAATTTAAATATGGAAATAATGAGTGATGAGTGATGACAGATGACTGATGATGAGGTTTGTCGTTTGTCGTTATTGAGCGAATCTTTTTTGTTCAATTTCCTTTTTCTCTTTTTTTGTTCTTGCCAGCCAGTCAATGTTTCCATTACAAAAATAAAGTGCACGACTGGGTCGTACGAACTTGCTCTAATATGTTACAGTGGTCTTGGGGCTTTAGATTTTGGAAAAAAAGCAATAAAAAAATCATATGAAATTTTATTAATCATTTAAAAATCAACATAAAATCGTTTTTTGGAGAAAATGAAGTAAGCCATTAGATTTCTTTTACCTTTTTGAATTTTAAGGATTTTTTTTTTCAAAATCGTTGGAGCGGTTTTTTCAAAAAACGGTTTTTATTTTGAAACTTTTCGGAAACATATTATAAATTTATTTTGAGTATGTCAAAATCTAGCAGTTTAAAGTTCTTATCAGAAAACAAAAATTTTAAAAATTTTGAACGAACCGTTTTTGAAAAAACCAAAGTCAAAAAAAAAATTTAACTTTTTTTTTTAAAAACTCAAAAAAATATTTTTTTGAAAATTAAAGACTTTGTGTTATTTCGTGTATAACAGAGCTTTTATATTAAAATTTTCATCGAAATCTGTGAAGTGGTTTACGAGAAAATCTGATTTAAAAAAACCGGTCGTATGGGAGGTACCGTTATAAGACTTTTCCTGAAAAATCTGCTCCAGCCAAAACATAAAGTTTACTTAAAAAATACCATTTAGAAAGTTTTATCAAAATCGTAGGAGCCGTTTTTGAGATAAATGAGTTTTTCATTAAAAATCATATGGCAGGTACCGTTAGTTTTGGAGCTAGAATGCTAATTCCAAAAACCCCTCTGTAGGACGTCATAATAATACTATGTACCAAGTTTGAAGCAAATCGGTCCAGCCGTTTAGGCTGTAGGTGCCGATACAGACAGACGGACAGACAGACAGACAGACAGACAGACAGACAGAATTGTCGGACCCACTTTTTTAGGCTTCTCTATCATCGTAATGTTATGTTTGATTGTCCAAAAAATTTTTTTTTTTTTACGAATGCATAACTTGCCTTATAGTACCTATAATCGCAAGTAAAAAAAAGAATTTTTTGACTAATACAGGGTAATCGGTGTGAGCAAAGATACCTAATATAACAAAAAATACTTGTATTATTTTTGGTGTGAGGTTGTTTAAAGAGCTAGATTGAGTAGGTTGAGTTGAATCAAGAAAAAAAATCGAATGGAAGGGGGAATGACTTAAATTAGAACAAAAATAATTAAAAAATAACGGTAACTCCTACAATGCCATGTCATATCTTTTTGTAAAGCCAGAAATCTCCTCCTTTTTAGTATTTTTAAATAAAGCTATTTTAGTGATCAGTTTTCAAAATATTAACTTTCAAACTCAAAATTATGGCAAAAAAAAAAATAGAAAACAATTTCAAACTGTTTTTTTTTTTCAAAATTTGATGTATTCAAGTATTATTTTTGTTGTCAAAACTCAATGCTCTTATTAGTTTTGGGTCAGACACTGAAAACCGTATGTCTCTATGACTTTTTGTTACTAAGCTATTCAAAAATATCCGAACCTTCTTGTTCATAAGAAACGCACAAAAATTTGCATTACTTGTGCCATCTCGTAAGGCTAGATTTTCGTGTTTTTTTGCAGAAATAGGTTTTTTTATTTTTGAATAGCTTGGCAACAAGAAATCCTATAGACATACGGTTTTTAATGTTGGACTTGAATCAAATAAGAGCATTGAATTTTGGCAAAAAATACTAAATAAGGTAAAATTTTGAAATAAAATTAGTTTGAAAATTTGATTTTAACTTTTGGAACGAAGTACCTTATCGCGCGTTGTGAAAGGGGGCTAGACGGAAAAAATTCTGACCAAAAGTTGACACGACACTTTTTGCTATAGTAAGCTATTGTAAGCTGTGCGGCGTGCGCATGTTTCTCTGTCTGTCTCTCTCTCTCTCTCTCTCTCTCTCTCTCTCTCTCTCTCTCTCTCTTATAGAAAGCAAGCCAGATATTTTCATTTCTATTTTGCATTGAACAGTGTGGTGTTGCGACGATTGTTTTTGTTGAGTATATACAGGTTTTTTGTACATAATAAATCCTACTATATATTATATATTATATAATATTATAAATGTGAAAGTTACGATGTTTGGATGTTTGTTGTTAACTAACGACAGAATGGCTAAACGGATCTGGATAAAATTGGCACAGAGATAGCTTATAGTCTGGGATAGCAGATAGGCTATTTTTTATCCTGGTAAAATGTATGGTTCCCGTGGGATAGATTTGTTTTAATTTTTGAAATCACACCAGAATGGCTGAACGGATCTGAATGAAATTAAGCACAGAGATAGATTATAGTCTGGAATAGCATATTGGCTACTTTCTATCCCTGTAAAATGTATGATTCCCGTGGGATAGATTTGTTTTAATTTTTTAAAATTACATCAGAATGGCTGAATGTTGAGTATATACAGGTTTTTTGTACATAATAAATCCTACTATATATAATATATATAATATTATAAATGTGAAAGTTACGATGTTTGGATGTTTGGATGTTTGTTGCTAACTAACGACAGAATGGCTAAACGGATCTGGATAAAATTTGGCACAGAGATAGCTTATAGTAAGGGATAGCAGAAGGCTATTTTTTATCCCGGTAAAATGTATGGTTCCCGTGGGATAGATTTGTTTTAATTTTTGAAATCACACCAGAATGGCTGAACGGATCTGAATGAAATTAAGTACAGAGATAGATTATAGTCTGGAATAGCATATTGGCTACTTTCTATCCCTGTAAAATGTATGATTCCCGTGGGATAGATTTGTTTTAATTTTTTAAAATTACATCAGAATGGCTGAACTCATCTTAATAAAATTTAGCACAGAGAGATATGTTATAGTCTGGAATAGCATATTGGCTACTTTTTATCCCGGTAAAATGTATGGTTCCCGTGGGATAGATTTGTTTTATTTTTTGAAATCATACCAGAATGGCTGAACGGATCTGAATGAAATTTAGCAAAGAGATAGATTATAGTCTGGAATAGCATATTGGCTACTTTTTATCCCGGTAAAATGTATGGTTCCCGTGGGATAGATTTGTTTTAATTTTTGAAATCACACCAGAATGGCTGAACGAATCTGAGTGAAATTTAGCACAGAGATAGATTATAGTCTGGAATAGCATATTGGCTACTTTCTATCCCTGTAAAATGTATGATTGCCGTGGGATAGATTTGTTTTAATTTTTGAAATTACACCAGAATGGCTGAACTCATCTGAATGAAATTTAGCGCAGAGATAGAGTATAGTCTGGAATAGCACATAGGTTTCTTTTTATCACGGTTTAATGTATATATGGAATTATAAAGCTAAAAAAGAAGAAGAAGCTAGATTACGATAGACGACTCCTCAAGCTACAGTCTACTTCTTGATCATCTGATAGGCGAGCGAAGCCGCGAGTAAAGGCTAGTAATAAATATTATTATTATACTTCGTTCCATCCGGGTGTCCCTTGACACCTCTCAACTTTTTTTTTTTAATTTTGAGTTTGAAAATTAATATTTTGAAAAAATTTCACTAAAATAAATATTTTTCAAAACAAAATAGGTAAAAGAAAGAGGTTTTTGGCCTTAAAAAATGGCATAGCATGGCGTTGTAGAAGGTATTTTTTTATTTTTTAATAATTTTTGTTTCCAATTTAAGTCATGTTTTAAGAAAATTGCCCCTCTCAGCTAAACGGAAGGGAATAGACCCCCCCTCCCACATGAGTTTTTCTTGTCCCAACCCAACCTACTCGCTCTAGCAGTTTGGCACACCTTAAGTGAATTACCCTTCATAAGCTTTCGCCTATGAAAATTCACAAACTGTACGTTACACAACCTACCTCAAATACATATATCTTGTATATCTCCTATACTTTTGTGATATATTTGTTGACTTAAATTAACAATTATTTTTGTATTCTTCAGTTACTATTTACTCGTTAAAAAAACGCATTGCAAAGTATACCCCTTGGGTAATGAGGACAGTGGCGTAGCGAGGGTTGGTGCCGCCCGGGGCTGACCTAATTTTTGCCGCCCTTAGTAATTTTTTCACACACTAAAAAATGTATGGTTTCAAATAGTAATACCTACACATAATGTATGCCAATGAATTTGGTAAGATTTCTCTACAAAATTTAGCGAACTGTTGTCCCTACTACTTTATAGCAAGTGAAGCAAAAATGAAGCTACAAATTTAAAATTTGTCTAATGTTTTTTTACCGTTTTGCCAGTCTCTAGAAAAATGACTTACTCAGGATATCAAACAAATTAATAACGTTAATTAATTTTTAATTATCTAAATTCAAATTCTTCAGAAAAAGAGGATTTTTCATTAATTTTCAATGCAATTTTATTTTTTGTTTAGCTTTTAATTTGTTTTAATTTATTAAGTTTGTTTTTAAATTAATTTAATTCATTAATAAATGAATAAATAATTCTAGATACATAGGCACCATAATTGTATACCTACAGAAACTTTTCATATGCTTACCTACTCAGACTTGGGTAGCCTGAAACCAATATAGTCGCATGTGCTCGACAGGGTGTCCCCTTATTCGTATGCAATATTTAAGGGCATAATTCTTGGGTTTATTTAAAGAAAAAATCGTTGCACAGTAAAAGCCTATCCCCAATTCCGACATAATTTTTTTGAGGATTGAAGAAAAGTCTTACTTTGTTGTACCCTTACCCACGTTGAAAGTATTTGCGCTGTTAGAACTAATCACAGACACTTCGTTCAGAACTTTATTTGTAGGAGAAATAATAGCCCTTGTAAATTTTCTTGAATAAATTTGGTATCTTTTCTCAGTTTTAAAATATCCCATTTCACGCTTGTTCCACTTTTCTTGCCCATATGCTAATTTTTTGACTTTCGGGTCAGTTGTCTCCGAAAATGCATACATAGCGTTTTAATGTCATTTTGAATGAACGCTACAATTTTTAAAATACAAATCAGTGCCTTAAGCTGCAAATGTTAAGAGTTATGATTAAGAACGAATTTTTTTGGGTTGAGGTAATTAGTATTTTATGGTACTACTAAGACAGGAAACGCCTATACATTTTATGATACTTGCAACCTGCAGCAGGTAAAAAAGGAGGGTTTTCTGATTTAGTACTTGAACGATTTTTTCTTAAAATATACCCAAAAATTATGCCCTAAAATATTGCCTACAAATTAGGGGACACCCTGTATATGAACATTCTTACCTATCTTTCTTAAGTTTAATATATATATATATATAAATAGTTGGTGCCATGCCATTTGGCCATATGCCATATGGCCATATTTCAAAATATGGCCATATGACACTTTTGAATTGTGTCATATGACCATATTTTAATATATGGCTATTTGTCGCTTTGGTAATGTGTCATTTGACCATTATGGCCAAATGACACTTTGAAACTTGTTCTTAAACTGCAAAAACAAAAACGAAAGAAAATTTTGCATATACAATATTTCTTTCACCGACGATAGCAGCCGCGATTCAAAATTTGCAAAATGGTTCGAGCAGGAACTATATTTTAGATGGTACTTTTAGTGTTGTACCAGCTTGCGGCTACAAACAATTGATAATTGTGCACTTCGCTCATGATACAAGCACACAAACATTCATACATCATATATACATAATGTACATTCATAAAAATATGGCTTTATGTCACAAGAAAATATGGTCAAGTGACACATTACCAAAGCGACAAATAGCCATATATTAAAATATGGTCATATGAAACAATTCAAAAGTGTCATATGGCCATATTTTGAAATATGGCCATATGGCATATGGCCAAATGGCATGGCACCAAATAGTTTTAAACTACTCTGTTTTTGTTTGCCTTTTTTTGATTGCATATGTATGTAGGTACCTACCTATCTATATTAGGAGTTGCATATTAAGTAGAGAGAGTGTACTTCCTATTATTTACATATAAGATACCTCTACCTTCTAATTTCTTACTAAAAATGCTGGTTAACTTTTTAAATAAATTCTTTTATTGAAAAGAATCCGTTTTCTAAATTTAAGAAAATTAACTGCTCGAAATTGCCGCCCCTAGCCAAGTGCCGCCCGGGGCCTGTGCCCCCCCTTGCCCCCCCCCCCTCGCTACGCCAGTGAATGAGGAAATGACTTCTTCAAAAAATCACCGCAATTGAGGGCGCCAATGATAAAGCTTGCACAGGGCCTGCCTACATGCCTGTTGACTCTGTGCATGCTACTATAGAGCGATTTGTTAAAAAAAGGACAATTTGGACACCATCAGAATGGGTTACTCTGATTTCGAATTCAAGGATAAATCCCAAACCTTATGAGGTGGTAGTGTTGATATACAAAGATTTCCGTGATTGGAAAAAAGAAGCGCTGAAATATTTTCCAACGAAAGGAGTAAAAACCAAGGAGCAAACTAATTTCAAGATTACGGAATCTAATATTTTCATTTTTTCGAAATCATCCCCTGAAATAAAATATTCGCAATTTCAAACACTTTCTCGTTCATATACCCTGGATTTTTGTCGCACGCGCAATCAAGTAAAATGCCTTGAAGAATTCAATGAACCTGACATTCTTTGTTCCTCCAAACTGCCAATATCAGGCCCGAAACGAAATATCTCCAAAAATAATTTATGTTGCTTTTTATATAGATTTTTATGTATTATATTTTTGGTCAGTAATCCTAAAATGTCCTTTTTGAATTTTCGTTTTGAAAAGAATGTTATGTTACTTTTTATATAGATTTTTATTTATTTTATTGTTAATGAGAAAAAAATTAAAAATGAATTAAACGACACAATTTATTTGAAACATTTGTTTTTTGCTACCATTACAGTGTTTTAAGCGCCATTAACCATTGTATCAAGCGCCAATGTCTTGACCACGTAAATGTACTAAGCGACAAAAACTTCTGATCTCCTTAAAATTTCGGTTTTGCAATGATGTCAAGTTTTGTATTCTGAAAATCCCTCTCCAAATCTTTTCCTTCCAATAAAATACACAAAAAAATAACTAAATGAGACGTTTTTTTCGTTTCCTGAAATTTTTTTTAAATGTCGCTTAATACATTCTTACGGGAAGGTATCTCGATATGAAGAGAGTTTAATGAAGGCCGAAAATGTAATTTTGCCTACAAGCTGATTTGACAGAAAATTCAGATTAGCTGCGAAAGTGTGCGTAAAAATTATAATTCTGGTTTTTAAAATTCTGTTTGGTCAAAATTCTGTTTTTTTATAAAAATTCTGTATGGTCAAAATTCTGTTTGTCCAAAATTCTGTATTACTAAATTCTGTCAATGCAAAATTCTGTATTTCAAAATTCTGTATTTCAAAATTCTGTATTTCAAAATTCTGTATGTGCAAAATTCTGTTTCCTGAGCAGTGAAATTCTGTCTAAGAAAAATAACCATTCACGTCAAAATATTCATAGTGAGTTTATTAAGGATTTATTGAATGAAAATAATGTATTAATATCTAAAAGAAAAGTAAAAGAAGAACTTTAAACATATTCAATAATCCAAATTTATAGCTAAATGCATGCATACATTACATATAATGTCAATTCTATACAAAATTATAAACAAAATATTTAATACAAAACTAAATTTTTGCAATTCAGTGTAGTACTATTTTATAATCCTGTCAGTAGGTAAGTACTAAAATTAAAATCGTTTTAAGTGTATACATATATTGTATATTCTTATTATGTTAAAATTATGTATTTTCCATAACAACTATTCTGTTTTTAAAAATTCTGTAAATTAGTTGTAAAAGGGAAATCGTTTTGATAATGTAAAAAAGTGCGCATTTTCTTACATTATCAAAACGATTTCTCTTTTACAACATATTTACCGAATTTTGAAAAACTAAATTTCGAAAGTAGAATTTTGAACGTACAGAATTTTTAAATGCAGAACTTTGTAATACAGAATTTTGGACATCCAGAATTTTGTACAAACAAAATTATGCAAAACAGAATTTTGGCATGCAGAATTTTTAAAGCAGAATTTTGACCCATACCGAACTTCATCCCCAACCCCGTAAAAACTCGAACACACTCTCAGCTATTATGATATGATTTTGTTTTGTTGTTTTTGCATATATTCACAGATACGATGTCAAATAACAAAAAAAAAACGGAAATGGGTGTCGGAGGGTGATACGTACGAAAGATTTCACACAACTTTAGGTACTCTGTTTAGAAATTCATGAAAAGGGTCTCCTAGTTTCGAAGAGTCAAGGTCATCGTTGTGGCATTTTCTAGATCTGGAAGCGTATGGATCAAAAAATCTGAAAACGATAAAGCCATCAGAGTCAACACTTTAAAATTTAAATGATCTTTTTTTTTTATAATAAACTCGCACTCAAGGGGATATGAATACCCTTATAATGAGTGAACATGTGCGAGCGAGGAGAGAAGGAATAGAAAGATAGGAAAGAATTTTTGATGGTACAGTGCAGTGGATTGAGATTTATGTGTTATATATATATATCTCACGAAAATCCCACGGGTGGCTTTCAGTTGAAACTGGGGGAATAAATAAAAATTGCTGCCCAGGCTGGGCTTCAACTCGCAGCTCTAGGTTAAGCAAGGAAGCACTACATCCACTAAACCACATAAATTTTTATTAATATTGTATTTTTTAAGCTATCTGCGAATGTTTTTATGTTTCGTATTCAATATCTTATATTTATATATTATCTTGCTTTTTTTTTTTGTTTAATTGTTTTATTTTTAATTTTATTAATCTATCTTACTATTTCATTTTTGGGTATCTGCTTCTTCTTTGTTGTTTCAAATTAATAACGCTTCTACCTGTTGTGTTTTTACTTGTTTTGATGTGGATTTGGTATTTCAAATGTTCATAGTGGTGTGACGGGAAGGGGTAGCACTGATGTTTTAATTAATGCTCTTTCCAATCAAAGTTCAGGTTTAAGGATATGCCATTTTAATGGTCAAAGGATTATACCTACAACCGATGAAATTCGGTAAATTTTTAATAGCTCTTTGTGTGATATTATCTGTGTGTCTGAGATATGGCTGGAGCCTGAAATTCTAAATTGTGTAATGGATGTGCATAACTATAACGTGTATCAAAGAGTTCGAGAAATTTACCTCCGACGCTCTGGAGGTGTTGCAATTTGCTGCTTTAAAATGTCGTGCTGTGCTCTCTTATAATCTGAACAAAGAATCTTTTTTTAGCGAAATACAACCTCATAATGGTGATACGTGTCTGGTGGGTTGTGTGTGTAAGGCTCCCAGAATACGCAACCTTCATTGAATTACTGCTGCCTTACAAGATTTATCTCCAAGCTACGAAAATGTCATCATCGCTGGAGATTTTAATTTAAATTTTTTAAACCTTGATGATTTTTTACCAATTTTCTTTAAGCAAACCATCGACTCTGTAAAAGTGAATAATCAACCTACACATTTCACTAGTACCTCATCCACACTTCTTGAAATATTTTTGACTTCAAACAAAAATAAATTTAAATTTTTTGATTAGATATCGTTTGGAGGTTTTCTTGGCCATGACATGATACTGATTTTTTTGAATTTGAAAATAGTTGTAACGCAAACATGCTAAGCAATTCCGTTTCTTTCCACCAGCAGTATAACTGCATAGATCTTCACTCTCTTCAGGAAATGGCAATGAAAATTGACTGGGATTTCTTTCGCTATATTCAAAGTGTCGATGAGCAAGTTCTGTTCTTAAACCGAAATATCTTTTCATTTGAATTCAATTGCTTTCTTTTTTGAGTAATAAATTTTGCTTTAGGGTGCATAAAATGTAATGCTGCTGGAACTGATCTTAGCCACCCTAAATTTATAAAAAAAATTCATATATATTTGGTAAGGCCGCTTACACATACATGCAACTCCATTTTTATGTCCTCCACTTTTGCTACTCCATGGAAACAAAGCAATTCCCATACCTAAAGCCGCAAACTCTGACCCAACCAAATACCGGATTATAAATATTTTACCTGTTTTATCAAAAGTGATGGAAAAACTTATGGTATTGCAAATAAGCTGGCATATGCAAAGTCAAAGTCTTTTTAATCCTCATTAATCTGGTTACAGGCCAAGGCACAATTGCACGACTGCTTTCCTTAATCTTGTCAATTCTTTTCACAAGACAATGGAATGTGATAAGCTCACACTTCTTCTTCTGCTTGATTTTCATGGAACAGCAGTGAAATTGGTAAGAAGTTATCTTAGCGAAAGAACCCAAGCAGTTTCCACTAATTGTTTTTTTTCCTTCCATTCTTCCCATAACAACTGGAATTCCACAGCTATCTATTTTAGGACCCTTAATATTCTGCATGTACATTCATGACATTTTTAGTTTTGTAACCTACAGTGAATTCCATCTTTATGCTGACGACGCACAACTCTTCCTATCTGGGCCACTAGACCTTGTCGAAGATGTTATTAGTTGTTTTAATGATGATCTAGCTATCTTCTATCCAACGATGGTCTTGTACCAATTCGTTAGTTCTTAATCCTAAAAAGCCATCTATTATTATTATATACAAACATCCAATTCAAAGTGAAAATTTCTCGCCAATTTTGCTTTATAATGCTAATATTCCTATTTTAAACTTCAATAAAAATCTTGGTGTTCTAATTAACTCTACTTTAAGTTGGGATAATAATGTAAATTATATTATGCGGAGGGTTTATTGGGGGACTGCGATCTCTATGGCCCTGAAACAATTTTACGCCAGAGAACACTGGGAAACTTCTTGCTCGTTCTGTTCTCATACCATTTTTTACATATGGCTGTGAAGTCTTTGGAAAACTTGACTCACATAACATTAAAAAATTGTCTGTTGCATTTAATTCTATTAGATAAGATTAGATAAGATCGGCTTTGTTTGATAAACGTTGGTTTCAAATTATTACAAAGCTTACTTACTTACTTAAGGTAGCGCAGACAGTCCATTGTGGACCACGGCCTCAACCAACAATCCTCGCCAGCTAGGCCGGTCCCTAGTCAGTGGCCTCCAGTTGCGCACACCAAGTTGGTTGAGGCCGTTTACCACTTGATCGCGCCACCTTAGATGGGGTCTTCCAGAACTCCGTCGGCCCTCCGGGTTGGAATTGAAGACTCGTCGGGCAGGAGCGTTTTCGCCCATACGCTCCACATGACCCAGCCATCTAAGCCGCTGAATTTTCAGCTTCTTAACCAAGTCAATGTCGCTGTATAGCCCGTACAGTTCGTCATTGAATCTTCTCCTTCATACTCCATTGATACATACAGGCCCGAATATCACCCGAAGAATCTTTCTCTCAAAGCACCCCAGCCTGTATTCATCCGATTGTGTCAGTGTCCACGCTTCTGCCCCATACAGCAGGACTGTGATAATAAGGGTCTTGTATAGTGTCTCCTTGGTCCTTTGGGAGAGGGCTTTACTACTAAGATGCCTTCATAGCCCGCAGAAACAGCGATTGGCAAGAGTGATTCTTCGACTGATCTCTCCACTGATGTTGTTCTGAGAGGTTATAGTGGAACCCAAATAGGCAAAGTCCTTGACAACCTCAAAGTTATATCTGTCCATTGTGACATTTTGTCCGAGCCTACGGTGATGATCTACTTCACCCGAGGACAGCATATACTTTATTTTATCTTCATTTACAGCCAGACACATTCGAGCCGCTTCCACTTCAATACTTGCGAATGCTCCACTGACAGCGCGCTTCGTTCTTCCAATAATGTCAATATCATCAGCATAGCCAAGTAATTGAAGGGATCTTAACAAATCGTACCGCTCCTGTTGACATGCGAGTTGCGTACGATTGCCTCAAGAATGATGTTGAAGAGGTTATATAACAGTGCGTCACCCTGTCGTAAGCCTTTCTCGACATTAAATGAGTCGGTGGTGTTCTTACCAACCTTGACGGAGCAGCGCGAGTTCTCCATAGTCATCCTGCACAATCAAACGAGTTTGGCAGGGATGCCAAGAAGTGACATGGCTCTGTATAGCTCGTTTCTGTTTACGCTGTCATAAGCGAATTCAAAATCGAAAAAGAGGTGGTGAGTATCGATCTGGAATTCTTGGGTCTTTTCCAAAATCAGCCGAAGTGTGAAAATTTGGTCAACGGTTGACTTACCGGGCCTGAAACCACACTGATAGGGGCCAATCAGTTCACGTGCGAAAGGGTTCAGACGTTCACACAGAATGGCCGACAAGATTTTATAGGCGACATTTAGGAGACTTATACCTCTGTAGTTGGCGCAGCTTAGAGTATCTCCTTTCTTGTGGATAGGGCACACAATGCTGAGGTTCCATTCGTCAGGCATACTTTCATCCGACCAGATTGTACAGATGAGTTGGTGTATGCTCCTCACCAAGTCAACTCCCGCTGCTTTGAAGATTTCAGCCTTAAGGCCATCAGTTCCAGCTGCCTTGTTGGACTTTAGTTTAGATATTGCTATCCGAACTTCTTCTTGGTCGGGAGGATGGAAATTTTGTTCTTCATCATCCAAATCGAATGGATCATTCTGCCTGACAGCGACTAGTTGGTTGTCTTCGCTGTTTAACAGTCTGCAGAAGTGTTCTTTCCAAATTCTCAGCACCGACTGTGTATCTACAACGACATTCCCACCCTCGTCTCTACATGCTTCCGCTCGGGCTTTGTAACCCTTGGACGAATGCCTTACCCTTTGGTAGAACTTTCAAACATTGCTTCTGCCGTACCACCCGTCAATAGATTCAACCATTCGTTTTTCCAGTTCTCTTTTTTTTTCTTCTGAAAAGCCGATGTTCCTCTTTCCTCTTTTGCTGGTATTTCGCACGGGAAGCGCTCTTGGCAGCTCTAGTTCTGGCATTCAGAACTGCATGATAGGCTTCGTCCTTGGCCAAGTGTGCGAGCCTGCACTCATCACCGAACCAGGTGTTGCGTTGTGGTCGCCTAATGATACCCGAAACATCAGTAACTGCGGATTTGATGGCCAATTTGCAATGTTGCCACTGGGCCTCTGGGCTTGGCGCAAGCGCCGGGCTTGTCAAGAGATAAGAGGAGACATGGTTGGCAAAAGTTGTGGCGGTCTCTTGCGATTGTAACTTTGCAACATCAAACTTTCTCACAGTGGATGCTCAATTCTGCGGTCCGGTGGAGATCCGCATTGGCACTTTAGCTACAACAAGGTAGTGGTCCGAGTCTATGTTGGCCCCTCGGAAAGTGCGGACATCCATGACACTGGACGCATGTCTGCTATCAATTGCAATGTGATCAATTTGGTTGACGGTATTTTGATCAGGAGACCGGCAGGTCCCCTTGTGTATATTGAGGTGTGGGAAGTATGTGCTAGCTAAGATGACACTTCGCCCCGCAGCAAAGTCGATTAGCGTGTGTCCGTTACCGGAAGTGTTGTCGTGCAGGCTATGCTTTCCGACTGTCGAGCCAAAGTTGCCCTCCCTTCCGATTTTGGCGTTGAAGTCACCAAGAATAAACTTAGTGTCGTACTTCGGGCATTCACCATACGTCTTCTCGAGAAGATCGTAGAATTCTTCTTTGGTCGTGTCATCTTTTTCCTCCGTGGGGCGTGGACGCAGATCAGCGAGATGTTGCTGAATATGGATTTAATGCGGATTGTGACAATGCGTTCGTTTATGCCACGAAACCCCAAGACTTCTTGCCTAAGCCTTACTCTTATCACAAATCCGCATCCAAATAGCCGCTATTTTCTTGTCCTGCAGCACTTGCCGTAGTAGATGTCACAGTTTTTCATCCTCCTTGTGCTTTCACCATCCCATCGCACTTCTTGGATATCTGTGATGTCGGCTTTGACACAATCTAGGGCCTCCACTAATTGTTCGGCGGCACGTGACCTGTTAAGGGTCTGGATATTCCACGTGCAGAACCGAAATTCGTTGTCCTTGTTTCGTTTGCTAGGGTCGTCATCAGTAGGGTCATCCATATCCGAGGCAGTTGGTTGTTTCGGAACAAAGAGGTTTTTAACGTGGTAGGGAAGTTACCCCGACGCACAACCCCCAATCTGGGGGACCAGGCCCTATGCTGCTCTCCTTGGACAAAAGGAGCTGGAGAAATCCAGAGTCAGTAACCCACTACGGGGATATGAGAGCTACCATTGGTCCTATATGGGCTCATCCGCCACCTTCTCTATTTCACTACCCTGACTAATAGTAGTGAAAGGACCCAAAGATCTGAGCTCCGAATATGTCGAAGAAGCTCTATGGGGTGCCTACCATATTGTCTGTAAGCGTCGCCGTTGGTTCGCTTAATTGGAAGCTCATCCGCCGCTCGCTTGCTTTCTGAGGGGTTCGTACAGAATAAACTGCTACCCAACAAGAGAAACAAAGGAGCTTTATGGCAGGGCAATTATAGTGTTGCTATTTTTCTGTGATCAACACTCGCGCTTATAAGTTCAGCAAGTCAAGTCCGGGTGGACAAGCCCAGTACCCGATGGCTACCACTTGGAGGAAAAAGAAGCACAATTGATGCGTATGAGACAGTTGCAACGCTGGGCATCGCCATGTTGATATAAATCAGGGTCTACCCTATTCATACAGCACCCAGCCATCAAAGCTTACAAAAAACAAAAAGGATGGCTTTATGTGCTTTAAGTTTAAAACATCCCCCCTTTCGTTACACAAAAAGCATATGGGTAAGTCCTCTCTATGCGGTATGAAGTTAAGCTGTAATAGCTCTCCTCGCAATTTTAACATCATTTATATTTCAGCAATGCTGTTATCATCTCTGAAATAATACTTTTCTTCTTAGTTGTGATATAATTGACAGTAGACTTGTCTGTAAAAAGATCCTGTTGCGTCAATCAAATATTTATCTCGCTGCTTTAAGTCAGTAGGAATAGGGGCGGTTCAGGTTGGCAGTTGGGAATTATGCAAATGAGTAAATTCAAACTGATACCTAAGTGACTGTTGGTTTTTTAAATAATCAAATGAGTAAATTCAAACTGATACCTAAGTGACTGTTGGTTTTTTAAATAATGAATGGGATATTTATGGTGATGGGTAGGGTTTCCATATGGGATTTTTTAAAAAGAGAACTTTTTCCTCCAAAAGCTTTTAAAAAAGAGAACATCACAAAAAAAATAGAGACAAAAAAAGAGACAATAAAAAAAGAAAAGCAATGTTGATTTTTTTTTGTTTTTATTGAATATAAAAATATTTGTTTTAGGAACAATTTTACATAACATTTTTTATAAAATACCTAAATACATACAAAAATTAACAAAAAATTTCAAAAAACAATAGTTAACAAAAAAAATAAAAGCTTTATTCAGTCTGTTTTAGTTTAAGTCCATTTAAATTAATATAAATCACATACAAAATTAACAATAACAGATTATATTTACATAAATAAAATGAAATCTTTTAAGTAAAAAATTTCAGCGTTTTACAAGATACGAAGAGTGAAATTTCTTCGAAACGTCGGGAAGAATAAATAAATAAATATTTCTAATAATTACGCGGTAAGCATCCGAAAATCTTATAATATTTTAATGATTAATGTCCGCGAAAAAAAAAGTTTAAAATTTCATACTTATAAATACCTTAATTTGAATTGAATTCATTTAACTCAAATTTTTTCAAAAACAGTAATGATTTGTGCTTAAATCTTTCTTATTCGATGGCGCAACGAAAAACTATTCAAAACATTTAAATTGAATCTGACATTTGACAGCCACCCCAGCTGACAAGTAAAAAGTAGTAGTCTTTTAAATTTTTTAGTAAATTGAAGATAAAATCATAACACAGTGGTTACATGGGTTATAATAATAAAGATTACTTGTATTTTTGAATAAAATCAATTCAAAAATTATCGGAACAAAAAAAAAGAGACATTCACGAAAAAAGAGGACAAAAATAGATCCTTAACGAAAAAGAAAGTGTAAAAAAGATCTGAACAAAAAAAGAGAACATGTTCTCTTTTAAAGAGATATGATGGACATCCTAGTGATGGGTTTTATTGACTTTTATTAAACTGACGAGCTGGTGATCCTTTTCGGGGTTTGACCCTTTTATTTTTTGAAAAGTGAAAGTGATAGTGGTGGTGGTTTTTGATGGTGTTTTTTTTTTTTTTATTTATTGGTTTTTATATGGTTTGTGCCTAGTGAGTATGGGTATGTGTATTGATTGCTCTGCTTTGGGAAGTGGAATGGAAAAAGATAAGATAGAAATGTAGGCTGTAGGTAGGTACATAAATTCAAATCTGATAACGAACTGTTGCATTTTATTACACTGTAACGGACATTTCTTAATTTTTGTTTGATAGGTGAAGTGAACCATGGTGATGGAATTTGGTGGTGTTTTTTTTTTATTTTTCGTAGGGTTTGTCTCTTGTGAGTATTGTTAAGGGTGCTGTTCGAAAGAGATTTTTTGAATTTAAATCTGATAAGAAACTGATGAATTTTTTTTTAATTTTTTTAAAAGTGTAAAGTTATGTGACCTGTGGTGATGTTTCTATTATTGAATTGTGAGTATCGATAGCAGAGTTAGATTTAAGTAGAATTAAAAAAAAAAAAAAGTTACTAATGCGTAGAAGAAGGAAAGACGGTGGCCAAGACATTGTTTTTTAATTTTATCTCTTGTAGGGATGTGTTGACGATCCTTTGTTTGGCATGTGAATATGTACATACTGAGGAGTAGATAACCAATATATGGCCGTTTGTGATCCTTTTCCTTTGTTCGTCATGTTAATGTATATACTGAGGAGTAGATAATCAATATATGGCTAGAGTATAAAAGCAAACGTTCTGGGGTTTTTTAGTTTAGTTAACAATTCAGTTTAGAAGAAGAAAAACTAAAAAACAAAAAACAAAGAAAAATGTCTTTCCTCAACAAAATAAAAGCTGCCGTAAATGTTCGCAGCGCGAATTCAGCTTCATCTGTTAAACCAATTTTGAGTTTGGCAAAACTAATTCAAAAAAAAAAGTTTGCCATCACCCGCGCCAGGAGGTGCAACCCTAAATTCGGGGAGCAAATAATGCTCGAACTGGAGGACTACAAGGTAATTCAATGTTAATATCTTGCAAGGTTGCAAATTTAAACCATTTTTATTTTAAGGTATTCCTTCCAAAACGGTGCAATGCACAATTGGATGACGAGGACATCCTAGAGCTCGAAAAATTTTGCCTTGAGGTGGTTGGGCCTTATGGAGAAATGTCCTTTGATGTGGACTTCCACCTCAAACAAAATGAACAGCAGCAGCAACAAGATGAGCAACAACAACAACAACACCAGCAGCAGCAGCAACAACAACAGCTACAGGAAGAGCAACAACAACAACAACAGCAGCAGCAACAGCAACAACAACAACAACAGCAACAACTACAACAACAGCTGGAACAGCAGCTGCAACTGCAACAACAGCTACAGCAACAACAGCAGCAGCAGCTACAGCAACAACAACAGCAGCAGCAGAAACAACCCAAAAACGCAAGAAAACAGAGACATCACATCATAAGTGAAGAGGTAATGGCCCCCACACCCTCGGAACTTTTTTTTGATAGTGATAATAATTTACTTATTTCACAAAAAAAAATTTTTAAATAAATAATAAAAATTAAAAAAAAATAAAACTTAAAATTAAAAAAAAATGTTTTCTTTACGGATTGGTTTCAGCGTTTCAGAATATTGGGTGATTATGTGACCCAAATACAGCGGTTCAATTTAAAAGGGCGGAAAATTGAATTTAAAGTCAACCCTGTTCCGCTAAATGAAGAGCCCACTTCTTGGTTTAAAGCCTCAATAGATACTATTCTGCAATTTGCCGTTGAGGGCCTCAACGAAACTGACAAGGTTGGTATTACTTTTGGTGGAAAAAGTTTTGCACATGAACGAGGTAGTGGTTGGATAAATTTCAAAACCTGTGAAGATCTGAGCTTCGAAAAAGTGTGGGAGATGATAGCCAAAATCTTTCAAAGCAACTCTGGAGCAATGAGTTCGGATGATTTTTGCTTGACAGTTACCTCCGTAAAGATGCCAGTTGGGGAAGGAAATAATAGAAAATCCTCCGTCATGTACAACTCCTTCAATGAAGAATGTTGCCAACGCAAGGGCATAATCGTTATTAACAACAAAGACAATTTATGTCTGCCTCGAGCTTTGGTTGTAGCGAAGGCATACGTAGACAAGGATGATAATTTGACCAAAATAAGAAAAGACACGGGGAACATTCAGACGCAGAGAGCCTTAAAACTACTCAACGATGCTCAAATCAATATACCACCAGGAGGCTGTGGAATAAATGAGTTAAAATCATTTCAAGCTCTTTTAAGAAATTACAAGATAACCGTATACGAATACAAATCGAAGGGTCGCAAAATAATATACGAAGGGGTTTCAAACAACATTTCTGATAAGAAAATACATTTAATGTATTACAACAATCATTACAATGTAATAACTTCCTTAACCGCCGTATTTTGCTGTAGTTATTACTGCGAGATTTGTCATTCACCGTTTAACACGAAGGATGTTCATCATGGCTGTCTTGGTCTATGTTCGCAATGCCAGCATTCTCCAAAATGTGAAGAAACACCGAAAAAAATTCTATGCCAAGATTGCAATCGAAATTTTAAAGGAACAGGATGCTATGACAACCACAAAACGAGCAGCTCGTCAGGAAAACAGTCTATCTGTGAGCAAATAAAAAGATGCCTTGCTTGTTTAAGATCCTACGGAGGAAGTCGACAACATATTTGTGTCGAGTTCTTTTGCAAGAATTGTAAAAAACATGTTCCTGAAGACCATAAGTGTTACATTATGCCTAATACGAGAAAACCTGATTTGAAAAATTTCTTGTATGTATTTTATGATCTTGAAAGTCGCCAAGAAAAAGTAATTGGGGAACAAATTTGGAATGACGAAGATGAAGCAACAACAACAAAGGCTTTTATTACAAAACATGAACCAAATTTATGCGTGTTTCAAAACAAATGTAGTCATTGCGTGGAGTATCCTGATTTGCTTTCCTGTGAATATTGTAATTCGTCATTGAACGTTCTACAAGGAGAACCGTGGTACCTAAATTTGTTCAATATATACTCGAAATTCGGAAAAAATTTAAAAATGTGGTTGTGATTGCTCACAATGGTCAAGCTTACGACCATCAGTTCATTTTAAACTATGTCTTAGAGAAAACAGAACTAGACCCCGAATTAATTATGCGAGGAACAAAGATAATTTTGATGGTAATAGGAAACGTAAAATTTATCGACTCGATAAACTACTTTCCCATGGCGTTATCGAAGCTCCCAAAAGCGTTTGACTTGCCGCCGGTTTTAAAGAAAGGTTACTTTCCGTATCTTTTCAACACAAAAGAAAATGCAGAGTACATTGGAACATTACCAGCCATTGAATTTTACAATGCGAATACTATGAGGTCGGAAGAACGCGCTGATTTCTTAAAATGGTATTCTGAACACCAAAATGATTATTTTGATATGAAGCACGAACTCGTCGAATACTGCAAGAGTGATGTAAGAATATTGACAGGGGCTTGCTTGCAATTTAGAAAATTATTTCTTTCGCAATGTAACGTTGAACCATTTTTAGAATCAGTAACGATTGCTTCAGCTTGCAATCTGTTATATAGACGCAACTTTCTCAAACCAAACACTATCGGATTAATACCCAAAAAAGGGTACAGATGCATTGACAACCAGTCATCAGAAGCTATAAAGTGGATGATTTGGGAAGAGCAGAAAAGAATCATAAACATCAAACATTCTTATAAAAGCAAAGAAGTTATTATCAATGGAGTAAAAGTTGATGGTTTTTGTGAAGAAACCAAACAGATTTTTGAATTCCATGGGTTCTATTACCATGGTCATCAGGCCGGATCGAATTTGGTATTTTTTTTTTTTTTTTTAATTTCGCTATGCCTATGGTTCTAAAAGTTGAATTTGGTTTTCCATTAACGAAACCAGAAGCTTTCAGCAAAAAAAAAAAAATGTCCTAAGGTTCCTATTTCGAAAACAAAATGTCCTTTAAATAATATATTTAAATTTTTCTTTCTTTTTTAATTTTTTTTTTAATTTTAACAACAAGAAATTTCTATTATTTGTTGGTTAAAGAATTTAATTACAATGTAAAAAAGTTATTAGTTTACGTGTTGTAGGTATACAAAAAATATATTTTTTATTCATATTGAAATAAATTTACCGAATATTTTATTTTAGTAACTAAAACAATTATTATATTGATGCAAGAACTGAATTTTCCTTTGTTTATATCTATTCAAAACATATGGTTCGAGGGGCGCAGCAAAACATTTGCAACCTTCAACCTAGAATTATAAATTTATAAAGCAAGGAAATATTTTAACTTCAAATTTTTGTTTACCTGTAGGTCAAAATTAATTTTGGAGGGCATTAACAAAGTCCTTCTTTGTTTCAAATTGTGGCAACAATTTTCGAGACAAGATTCTAGCTTTTATTAATCCATCTCTTGATTCTTGGCCACAAACTAAAGCAGAAGCTTCTGTCACCAACTTAATACATCTTTCCACTGCTTGAGTGTGACAGGGATATTTTGATATTTCTATATTGTCAGGAACATTTGCAATCATTTCAGGCAAGTTTTCATCAGATATTGTTGCGGTTAAAGGAGGTTCTGTGATGGTCACTGTATCCCATTTTATTAGGTCGATGTAATCATCGGCATCGAAATTAATTTTCGGGATATTGAATTGCCGGATATCATTCTTCTGCTTGCTACTTTTCTCGGATCTTATTTTTAATATCCTCCTTAAACCTTATTCACGGACATGGCTTCGGCTATCAGCTAACATAGCAAGTAAAATATTTTCAGGATGACAAAAATATGAGTTACGTTGGATTACGGGATGAATTACTGCCTTAAGTTTTTTCGGTAGATATTTTGATGCTTTAATAATTGACAAAATATGGTTGGGTCCGTCCAAACAGGAGGGCTTTGTTTTAATTGCAAACCAGGCAAACGCATACACTTTTATTATATAAGTTGCTAGAACCAGTAGCTCTTTTGACGGTTTCTCTGTTCCTACATATAGCCTAAGAATCCGGTTAGCTGTTGTGAGCCACCTTGAATGCGACATTTTTCCAGGCTGCCGATTGGCCAATTCTAAAGGTACATTGCCATGAGAAACTGCCTTGCACATTTGATAAAGATATTTTTGATCAGTGCTCAAATTTTCTTTCGTTATCTCAGGCAGTTCCACTGTTATCTTTTCAAAAGCTTGTATTGGCAGACTATCACATGCTTCAAGTGCTTTTCCAAGAACTCCAGAAAAGCCTTTGGGGTCATTGGTTTTGCCATCAAGATGTGTCATCAAATGACGAAGAGGGAGTTCATTAAGATGAAGTAAACAAATAAACCAATGAACTGGCTTACCAATGGCCGCTTCAAGCTGAGGTACGATACCATTTTTAGATCCCGTATTAACAACGGTTCCATCACATCCAATCGCTTTAATTTCTTGCATATCAACACACAAGATGTTATTTATGAAGTCAATTATACTGGCAGATATTGTTTTGGCATTTCCGGAATCTGGGATGACATGCCCCACATAATGTCCACCTGGCTCAGAAACAAGGACAATGTGTTCTTCGGTAGCAATTTTTCGATGTGTTCCCGGACCAATTTTCTCCAAAATCATCGTTTTATCTTTTCTACCGTCAAAATATAAACCTGATATATTTTCACATTGACTTTGAAGATTTTGACGTATTTTTTTTCTATCTCTTCTTATTTTATTTCTATCAATGACTTTTGAAGGATCTAACTTGGAAATGACACCAATGTCTTGCAGAACAGAACTTACAACAATTGATGCAGATCTGTCGGATATTCCTGTTCTGTCGCAGGCTGAAGCTAAATTGGCAAAATGTATTCTAGCTTTCACATTTTTAACCGACGGACTTGTGCTAGGTAAAATATTGACATCACTCACATCGTCTTCATCGCTTGAAGCATCTGCGGGATCATCCTCACTTTCTGCAGAAACTTCTACTTCATTTTTAAGTCTTTTAGAGTTTTTCGCCTCTTCGTGTCTTTTTCGTTTAAGGGCCTCTTGAATTTTTCTTTCGTTTCTTTTTTTAATTTTATTTGTTAACTCCGAATCGACGTTACCAATTAACATACGCCTAAACAGCCTTTGGTCCTGTAGGAAATCGCGTTCCTCATGGGGCACTTTAGTTACGCAAGGACACTTTAAAGAATCTTTACATTTGCAAGCTGATATGTCAAAAAGGTGATGGCTGTTCGATTTAAATAATTTAAGTTTCTCTATAAACGAATTTTTCTTGGATTTTATATTTTTTTTTATTGATTTATATTGCTCGTTATAGGTTTTTAATTTGTGCAAAATCTGCTGATCTGAAACAACGGGCAAGGTAGCTCTTTGCCACACACTTTTTATATCAATCATTAACTTCGCTGATATTTCATTAACACTTGGATCAAATCCTTTTCTATTTTCCTTCAAGGAATTTCTGATAAACAAAAATGCTTTCATTATATCAGAATAAGTAGGAAGTTGATTGCTTTTTAGCTCGGCGGGTGCTACAAAAACTTCACACTCGGTTTCACTACGCGTACGCGGCATTTTTACAATTTAAGATAACTATAACCGGCAATTTTTCAAACAAGAAAATAATAACAATTGATGCACTTAAATCAACGCCTTCTATAGATTTAGATTATTATTTCAGAAAAACCAAGAGCGACACAACCAAAATATAAAAAAACAATAACAAGGCCGATGAGAACTAGATTATAAATTTAAATTATAACCATAATTTTAAATTCATTTAATTCCATTGCTTCAGTCTTAAGAAATATTTTTACTAATAAAGCCCCGATAATAATTTTCAATTATTAATTGACAGTTGATTAATTTATAAACTATCAATTATCAATTGATGATTGATAATCGTAAAAAGAGAAGAAAAATATAATATGAGCTTAATAACACTAAATTACCTAACTAAATTTTTTTTTATTAAATTAAAAAAATCCAAAACTTTGACGTCATATAGGAACCTTGAGATGACGTCACAAATTTACCAAATTTTTTACTCATCCTTCGGGTCCCTAAATTCAACTTTTCCGCATATAGGCATCAAAGATTTCAAAAAAAAAAAAATCGATCCACCCTAGGTCATCCTCTCTGCTTGAAGCACAAACGCGATGATCCTCTACACGAAAATGAACTTGATACATTAAATCAGAGGTATGAAAGAACCTTGTGTTTTTCAAACTCATCTTAAGTCATTTAATAGAGAAGAATTGAATTTCATAAACACGCATCAACTTATTCAAAGCTCCCCACTTAATCCCCGTGATGCCTTTTATGGCGGACGTACCGGAAACACAGTCAGTTTTTATAAATGTAAAAAAGGCGAAAAAATTAATTACATAGATGTTTGTTCTCTATACCCATGGGTTTGTAAGAACGGAAAATTCCCCATTGGCCACCCTAAAATTCACTTAACTGGCAATGCAATCTGTTCGACAACGAAATTGGATGGGATAAATGGACTCGTTAAGTGCAAAATTTTACCTCCAGAAAACCTGTTGCATCCGGTATTGCCAATGAAACAAAATGACAAGCTCATGTTTTCATTGTGTAGATGTAGAAGCTGCAGTGATGAAAAAGACAATGAACAAATGTGTACTCATACTGATGAGCAAAGAGCAATGGTCGGGACTTGGGTAATTGACGAGGTCATAAAAGCAGTTGAAAAAGGGTACATCATACTTTCCATTTTTGAAATATGGGAATATAATGTAGTCCAATATAAACCAGGTAGAAATTCTGATGATGGCCTGTTTACGTCTATGAAGAACAAGTTTTCAAAAATCAAGCAAGAAGCATCTGGATGGCCGGCTGAATGTTCATCTCAACAAGAAAAAGAGAAATATATTTCTGATTTTCTGGAGAAAGAAAATATTCAGATGGAATTTGCAGAAATATGTGTCAATCCAGGAAAGAGGTCACTTGCAAAGCTGACATTGAATTCGTTTTGGGGGAAATTTGGACAACGTGAAAATCAACTTCAAACTGTCGTTCTGAATAACCCTTCAACTTTATTTCATCTGCTTACGCATCCGTCGATTGAAGTACTACACATTCTTCCTGTAAATGAAGAAAACGTTGTCGTTAATTTCGAGATGAAAGAAGAAGCAATCGATTCTTTATCGACAGTAAACGTTTGTGTTGCTGCTTACACGACTGCTTTAGCTCGACTTAAACTATATAGCTACCTGGAGAGGTTAGAGGAAAGAGTTCTATATTACGATACTGATTCGGTAATATATGTAAGTCGTCAGGGAGAATTTGAACCTCCTACTGGACAATTTATCGGCGATATGACTGACGAATTGGAAGTGTATGGAATTGGGAGTTATATAACAGAATTCGTTAGCGGAGGCCCCAAAAATTATGCATTGAAAGTGTTCAGTACAAAAGACAAGATGGAACACGTTGTCTGCAAAGTGAAGGGGATTTTTCTCAATCATGAATCATCACAAAAAATCAACCTTGATTCCATTAAATACACTGTTTTGAATTCGTCTTCTTCCCCAGATAGTGAAAGCATTATTATTAAATCTAATAATATTCGTCGGACAAGCGACCATCAAGTGCTTACCATACCAGAAGTTAAAACCTACAAAGCCAAATCAGAAAAACGTCGTTTTCTTGAAGACCATAGCTCTTTACCATATGGATTTAAAAGACAACGTTGTCATTCAAGCAATTCTGTTTAAAATTATGAAATAAAAAAAAATTATTGAAACTTGTTGTTGTACTTCTTATTTGAAAAGAAATTTCATTACATTGTTTAGTTCACTTCTTAACTTGTTTAGGAAACTTGTTGGGGTCTTTTAAATTTTGTTCAGCTTCGTCCATGATAGATGCATTTGATTGAGGTAGAATGGTACTTTCATAATTCAGTCTGGATTTAACAATTCGGTTTTGTTTGATTTGCCTTGACGAGGACAAACAATTATCATGATTGTTTTTTTTTTTTTTTTTTTTTTTTTTTTAAGCTTTTCCAAACTTTAAACAATTCTTGTGACTCCTTGATCAAGTGGATTATATTCAATTATACGATCATGTAGCATAAGACAGTAAGCTGAAGTGTTTACAGGAATATTTTGTGATGTTTTCATCTCCAAACGTACATCGATGGGGCCTGTTTTCATAGATTCGTTTTGATGTCTGCAGTCTATAACGAAAATTGGAGCGCGTGATTTAAATATACCCCAAGAAAGCAGAGGCTCAGTGATGGTTTTATTGTAGTAAGTTTTTTGAAAATCAGTGTACATTTTATAAAACAAACTATATCTATTTTTATCAAAAGAAACATTGAGATCTTCATGTGGATAAACATCAGAGTTAAGATATACTTTTAAGTCTGTTAGATTACAATGATCAAACGTTGTAGGATCAGCAGATAGTTTTTTATTTTTATCAGTTTGCAGAGCAAAGACAATATATCTAGGTTTTTCAATTTGTGTTGTTGTCTTTACATTCCATATGTGATGGTCAGAGGTTGGCAGCATAGGGTATTCATAAAGATCCCAGTTTCGGAAAGCAATTTTCATAGCACTGTTTTTATTTATAGATTTGTATAAATTCAATTTCATAGAGTCTGATAATGTCACGTGTGGTACTTTCCATTGTACCTTATGAAGTTGTACTTGTACTTTTTCATCTGTTTGTGAGATAAGAGCGTTTTCATCCATTCTGGCTCAAGTTAGAATAAGATCATGTCGAGCGTTCGGAATAATTTTTTTATAATCTTCAGCGAACCCCAAAAGTTTATTTAATGGTATACAGTAATTAAAATAATACGGTTTTAAAATACTAATAGGAGAATCAGGAGACCAGGATGCATTTAAAAGCATGCCACTTTCATTTTTAGTTAAAGATAAATAGTTTTTGAGCGTTGAAGTAATTCCAACATTTCGATTGTAGTCAATTTCCTTGCCATTGAGTTCATAGCGTATTTCATCAAAAAGAAAAGACATTGCATTGTTTGCTAGTTTTGTGTTCTCTATTTCTTTTACGAGGTCTTTTCCATCTGTCCTCGATAATGAGCCTTCAACATATAAAAAACTTTCTGAAGGAAGGACATTAAGATTTTGATGTTGTATACAAATCTGTATGATGTCATTTCTCTCGAAATTGTTTTGATATGGTGAATAAGTATGATATTCATATTTAGAAATGCTTTCATTGATTTCAGGTTCTTGAAAAATGTTTAACAAATTTTAGTTTTAATGTTTTAGGATGTATCCTAATGATAATAAATAGTCCTGATTATGTTTTGTAAGACGATGACGACGACGTGTTACCACCGCTAAGTTTGAAGATTGATTGAGCAATCTATTATTTTCAACAATGTTTTTATAAGAAGTTGAGTCAGTTATATTTCCATATACAATCATTATTCGGGTTGTAAATGTAATCGAACCGTTATTTTTTCTCCTCTAAAATTAATATCTTTACCGTCTTGATCGACGAACTTTAAGCACAACGATGTTATTCGCTTGACGTTCACAGGTAAATAAATAACATTCCTTGGAACTTCTATGATTTTATAGCCAGGACTTACTTTAACAGCAAATTCGTGTAAGATGTGCGCGGATTGATTATTTACATACGCTCCATCTATTATATTACATTCAACGCGAATGGCATTAACTCGATTTATGTCAACGTAAAGATCCGATTCATGTAATAAGTTTGACTTCAACAACTTCTTGCTAAGCCCTAAAAGAGACCCAATAGAATTTAGTTTAGAGAAGTCAATGTCTTCCGAGCTGTAAATTTCACATTTCAGAGTATTGTTATTTGCCTTGATTTGAATTTCACTTTTTCTTATTACACTTTTCTTTTTTTTGTTAATTTCAATAAGTTTTTTTTGTATTAAATTATTTATATCTTCTATCTCATATGAGCCTATAGGAAAAGAAATTACGCTATCACCTATATGCAGCAAGTTATTAAACTCATCAACGTTTGGTATAGAGTTGTATGTTTGGAAATCTATGAGTCCGCATACATAATTAGATTTCAATACAATTGGTGGGAAATACTCAGCATTGAGATAGGATTCATTTCCACTTAAAGTAAGTGTTAACGACATGTTGATTAAAAGACGAATGACACAATTTAGATTCTTCTACATCATTTTATTCATTTCTTATTTCCAGTTTTGAAAACATTTTTTACATTGCTCTAATAAAAACCTTAAGCATAAATGTCCACATATAAATGTATCAAAGTCTTGTTCTTGAATATAATTATAATTTATTTTATTACCAACATAGCTTATTACTTCAGTTGGCGGCCTTAAATTTCCAAAACTATCAAAATATTTTACAAGATTTTCTTTTTTTTTATTTCTAATATATGCCACCCAATGAGTACCAGTGCCAGCTTCACGATCCAAATTTATAACACCACACTCCCTACCGAATGGTGCTTTTGGCAATGAGTCTCTCATAAAAACTCCTCTAAAATGTTTTAAGTGTTTCTTTCCAAACAGTTCAATGTCGAACATGTTTAAGGGTCGATTGGGTAGCAGTTCAATTAGTTTTTTGGGTTTAGGAAAAGCCCAAGCCCATTTTTATATGGTTGTAAATATAACCCATTTCCTTGAATAGCAACTGCCTCCATAGCCTTATTATGTCGTTTGTTTTCTTCAAGTTGTCTTTTAGCAGCTCGAACATCATTCAGAGCTTTTGCAACACCAGCTGCTCCACCCGTTAAAGATCCAACAGCTGATAAACCAGCTAAAATTGGAGCTAGAAGTGGGAGAAAACCACCACTTTTTGGAAGAGGAATTATTCTCGGTGTTTGAATATACTGTTTTTTCTTGTTTTTCAAAACATTTTTTGCAGCTTTCACAGCAATATTTGCTATAGACGTTGTACCACAACAATTGATATTGTTTTAAATAGCGTTTCTTGCCTCGCTTATAGCTTTCTTAAATAAATTCTTATTGCAAACCTTCTTCGTTTTTGTTTTGTTAGTTCTTTTAGTTTCGCTTTTAGTTCTTTTACTACCCATTCCGAATTTTGTTTTTGCTTTCATCATGTTGGTGACTAAGAGTCCGCTTAGCTTTTCAGAGACTGATGAGTTGCTTGCTTTGAATCTTTTCCACGCCTGTTTGGAAAGAACTTTATCGGCAGCGTGTCGATCTGAGAGAGAGCTACTTTTAGAATATGCAATATCGTGAAGGCGGCAAGCCTCGTCCAGTTGATTGATTCCTTTATCACCCCTTCTTAAACGTTCTTCTAATTTTGTTCCGGGGCCACAGTAATTATAGGAGGAAATATGTAGTTCAAACGGGAGTTTGTCGATAACTTTATTCAAAAGTCCTTCTCCTTCAATGGATTTTCTTTTTTTTATATGATACTGACTTTGAGTATTATGCTCAATCATGTTATGATAAACATACCTTCTTAGTTGAGGTTTGAAACATGTATGAAAGCAAGTATATAAAAACGAAATGTTTTATTTAGAAAGTTGTTAGTCGTCATTATGCGCTTCGTAAAGCAGTCAGAAGTCATCAAAGTAAAAAATTTTGATTCTAATGTAAAAGTCAAAAGAAAGCATGGATCATTATTTCCAAACAGTATTCGAGGAATTATCGTTGGACCATCAAACTGTGGAAAAACAAATGTAATGCTAAGCATTCTTCTTGATCCTAATAGATTAAAGTTTGAAAATATTTATATTTATTCCAAATCCTTACATCAACCCAAATATCAGTATCTAAAAAAGCTGATTACATCTATCAAAGGAATGGAATACAATGAGTTTTCAAACAATTGTGAGATTATGTCTCCATCGGAAGCTAAAAATAACTCAATTTTTATATTCGATGACGTAGCATGTCAGAAACAAAATAACATAAAAGATTATTTTTGCATGGGTCGTCACAATGGGGTTGACAGTTTTTATTTATGTCAGTCCTATACCCATATACCAAAACATTTAATAAGAGACAATGCTAATTTTATCATTCTTTTTAAACAAGACGAATTGAATTTAAAGCATGTTTACAAAGATCATATAAACTCTTATATGGCATTTAATCAATTTAAAGAGCTGTGTTCACACTGTTGGGCAGATAACTTTGGGTTTCTGGTTATAGACAAGGAAAGCAATATTGAAAGAGGTCGTTACAAAAACTGTTTCAATAAAGTTGCAATACTATAAATATACATTTATGATAACAATCAATACATTCTGGCAACAACATTGTTGGGGAAGCTTGTTCTTCGTAATTATCGTAACAAAAACATAATTTTCCTTTTTCCACTGCTAGCTTAAATTTGTTCAATAAACAAAAGAAAAATGGACGAAGGCGTGTTTAATGAACTAGTTAAAAGCAAAAATGTTTTACGAAAAAAATATTTACAACTAAAAACTGGAAACATGATGAGGGAGGCTGAGTTGGAAAATACTTTCAAACCTATTGTCGAACCCTTGAAAAAATTGGTTGAAAATGTTGACAAAGGAAAACCTCAACAGAAGGATGATTTGCATAAAATTGTATACAAAGAGACCCCAAAACAGAAGTATGATATTAAAACGTCTAAGCGTTGTAAGCTGCAATTCAAATCTTTTGATGAAAACGACGCAGAAGAAGAAAATAACGAAGAAACAGGATCTCCAACACTAGGAATGAATAGTGTAGATAATTCGTTTTTGTTCAGTACACCAAAAAATTTAGTAAGTCCAAATAAAACATCTTCTTTCGATCAAAAAATATTGTCAGAGTCAAATCGTGATACAGTATATGGTCCATATTTTGATGCAAATACACAATCTATAAAAATTGGGAAATGCAGTTTCGCGATGAATGATCATAATATTAATATTGGCGATGAAACTTTCACTCGAACTCCTGGTCTCATTGAATTGGTGCTTAAGAAAAATCCACGTAAACAGAAATATACTTCTGATGACTTAGAACAATATGGAAGAATTTTACATAAAACTAATGCACATAGAATTAATCACGACAGTTCTTCACGAATCAAGGCCAATAGAGGTGTTAAATATACTCAAATAATTAAGGAACTTATTGACAGGCTTACAAATGAAAAGGGAAAAATAGGCACATCATATTCTGATATAACTGCGATGAAATATACAAACAAAAATATTGAATATGTCTATTGGAATGATCCTAATGAACTTGTTAATCGACTAAGACTTTTAATGGCATCTAAAAATGCTGGAAACAATAACCACCAAAATGAAATCAATTCTATTATTGAAGAACTAAAGGAGTCAAATATTATATATTAGCAATATTTAAAACCAAATCTTTTACATATAAACAATGAACGTTGACAAGTTCGGTAGGAACTCCAATACTTTTTCAAACACCGAAAGCCTTGTTGGTCCTCCAGGAATAGAATTTAAACTCTTACCATCTGGTAATTTTGATATGGAAAATAAATATTTGAGCAACATTGGTAAGAAACCCAAGTATTCACACCAAGCCGTCTCCAAAGGATATGTTGATGAACAGATAAGCCTACAGGAAGCAAGTGTTAGAAAGCACATCGAGTCCTCTTTGGAGAAAATCTTAAGAACTATAAATAATGAAATTAGTATACTTAGAAACCACATAGACTCTTCTTTAAAGGAAGCACTAACAACTATGAAGCAGGAAAATATAAACTTACAATCACTTTCGAGGGAACCTTTAGATTTTACGAATGATGCTACTAAAAAGTTTGTTAACGAACAAATTAAAAATAAGATTGAAAAGTTCATTGAGCGGCGTATTATATATCCGACAGCAACACCATTGTCATTGGTAGATCGCAAGTAAAGTCTTACGATTTTTTTTTAGTAAGCAATCAAAACTGAAACCGAAAAGATCTTTAAAATGGACTCCGGCCTAAAATTTAAAAAATTCGTGATTTTTTAAAATTGAAAAGCCATTCAATATTAGAAGAACACTACGAAGAGTTTTTAGATTGTATTTCTTTGCTTAAAAAATTTGAAAATACAACCTACATTGAAACAATTCATGGACATCACTACTCTAATTGTTGCTGGTCATCCAACCATTGTAAACTAGGGCCGTCACTTGTGCCTGTTACATTATAGAAAAACGTTTAGTTAGAATTAAGAAACTGATGTTATTATATAAAAGATTGCAATAAAAATTAAAAAAAACATATAAGTCTTCATTTTTTATTAAGCTGAATTCACTCTTTGTAAATATGAGTAAGGGAAAGGTTGTTGAAGAGTTGCATAAGACTGCACGTAGAAATTTTAAACGTCGTCATGTTATTATCAAGGGGTATGATGATTTATGGCAAGCTGATTTGGTTGAAATGATACCTTATAGTGAACAAAACAAAGGTTTCATTTATTTAATGACAGTCATTGATGCCTTTTCCAAATTTTCGTGGGTCATACCAATGGTATAACTCATATAACAAAAGGTATAACTATTTCAAAAAGAATGGAGGAAATATTTCTTAATTCTTCTAGGATTCCTAAAAATTTACAAACGGACGATGGAAAAGAATTTTTCAAACTTCAAAACCTTGATGGAAAAATATAAAATTAACCAATACTCTACGTTTAGTTCATTAAAGGCTTCAATTGTTGAGAGATTTAATAGAACTTTCAAAGATAAAATATGGAAAGAATTTAGTTTCAATGGCAGTTATAAGTGGATAAATATTTACAAAGAAATACTGCATGAATACAATCACTCTTTTCATCGAACCATTATATGTAAACCTGCAGATGTTAACAAACAAAATTCAAAGTCGCTATTACCAATTTTCAAAACCAAGAAAGAAAAACTAAGCAAACAAAAATTTAAAGTTGGTGACAAAGTAAGAATCACCAAGTACAAACATGCATTTGAAAAAGGTTATACACCCAATTGGACTACTGAGGTTTTTAAAATAAGAAAAGTCCAATTAACAAAACCAGTCACATATCTTCTTGAAGACTACCAAGGGAAACCAGTTCAAGGTGGTTTTTACGAACCTGAACTGATGAAAACTAGATGCGCAGATGTATTCCTAGTTGAAAAAGTTCTACAATCGAAGGGAAATAAAGTTTTCGTGAAATGGTTGGGATTCTCCCCAGAACATAACTCATGGATCAATAAAAACGAAATTATGTAAAATAAAAGGATTATGATACAAAATAAACATTAAAACATTGAAATTGGTTATTTTATTTTATAAATCATGCTCATATTTTCTAAGTATGTTATTCTTATACACTAGCGTTACACGTTATTTCATTTTCAAAAACTTAAGCTCGTAAGTTGCTCCAAGTTGTCTAGTTTTTTCAAAGGCATATCCTCCTCCTCCAATTGCTGCTAGGCTGTTTGTTGACAAATCTGAATATCTGGCTGGTAAAAAAACCTGTAAAATAATTTCAGTATTAATAAATAATAATAAGAAAAGAGAATAAAACTTACCTTATATTCTCCAAGATCTGCTACAATTCGATCACCCCACCGTGTTTTTACTTTTTGTAATGAATCAATATTATATCTTAAATTACTTGCAAATCAGAAAGTTTTTTCGTTGGCTTGAAACCGACGTTCTCGTTTATTGAGTTTGCCTCTCTTACAGCAAAATCGTCCAGGGTAAAGATAGAATATTCAGCTTCCTCCAAATACATAATGATGATGATGATGAAGAATAATGTTTTCTCTTGATAACTTCTTGAAACCAACTGTGCTCATCATAATCGCATATCTTCCTTTTTATAGAAGCCTCCCTTCTCTCAACCTTTGTATGCAATTTTCTGAATAAAACATAATTTCTATTTTGGGCTAAAAACCTGATTTACGTTTTGGGTTAAGAACTCAAACGTAATTTACGTTTTGGGTTAAGAACTCAAACGTAATTTACGTTTTGGGTTAAGAACTCAAACGTAATTTACGTTTTGGGTTAAGAACTCAAACGTAATTTACGTTTTGGGTTAAGAACTCAAACGTAATTTAAGTTTTAGGTTAAGAACGTAAACGTAATTTACGTTTTGGGTTAAGAACGTAAACGTAATTTAAGTTTTAGGTTAAGAACGTAATTTACGTTATGTACATTCACATGCCAAACAAAGGATCGTCAACACATCCCTACAAGAGATAAAATTAAAAAACAATGTCTTGGCCACCGTCTTTCCTTCTTCTACGCATTAGTAACGTATTTTTTTTTTAAATTCTACTTTAATCTAACTCTGCTATCGATACTCACAAGTCAATAATAGAAACATCATCACAGGTCACATAACTATACACTTTTAAAAAAATTAAAAAAAAATGCATCAGTTTCTTATCAGATTTAAATTCAAAAATCCCTTTCGAACAGCACCCATGACAATACTCACAAGAGACAAACCCTACGAAAAATAAAAAAAAAACACCACCAAATTCCATCACCATGGTTCACTTCACCTATCAAACAAAAATTAAGAAATGTCCGTTACAGTGTAATAAAATGCAACAGTTCGTTATCAGATTTGAATTTATGTACCTACCTACAGCCTACATTTCTATCTTATCTTTTTCTATTCCACTTCCCAAAGCAGAGCAATCAATACACATACCCATACTCACTAGGCACAAACCATATAAAAACCAATAAATAAAAAAAAAAAAACACCATCAAAAACCACCACCACTATCACTTTCACTTTTCAAAAAATAAAAAGGTCAAACCCAGAAAAGGATCACCAGCTCGTCAGTTTAATAAAAGTCAATAAAACCCATCACCATAAATATCCCATTCATTATTTAAAAAATCAACAGTCAGTTAGGTATCAGTTTGAATTTACTCATTTGATTATTTAAAAAACCAACAGTCACTTAGGTATCAGTTTGAATTTACTCATTTGCATAATTCCCAACTGCCAACCTGAACCGCCCCTATTCCTACTTAAGTCCACTGCGGAAATGAGGTTGTACACTTAACTCTTCAAGGCATAATGATCTAGAATTTAGATCGGTGAGATTTAGTTCCATTCCACATTCTCTAGCTAAATCCATCCAATGGTTATACCAACTTATTTTCGTTTGCATAAATTGTAGAGTTGCTATCTTTGGAAGCCGTTGATTTTCCATTTTCGTTATTTTCAGGATGTAATCTATTTGCAACTTCAGTTACGGCCTGTTCCACCTTTGAAAATCAAAATTTTGGACTTATTAAAATTCACAATCAACCTCCAAGGCTTGCAGTATGAGAAAGACGATTTATCATACGCCGCAATGATTCAGGGGATGATCCCAGAAGTACGATATCGTCCGCGAACAGCAGTGCTTTTATTACATGACTGGCGTATTCAATGCCACATGATAAAAGGTCCACTAGGTCTTCAATAAACAGAGCAAATAAGCTTGCACTCAATGTGCAAACTTGTCTGACCCTGACTCCGTTTCGAACTCTTATGCCAACTCTTCGCCAATCCATACCTTAGCCAATGTGCTATTTTGAGTTATTCTTCTAAATTTCCATGACATATCGGGACTGTAAAGCTTGTAAATTACCGCTTGCCAATCGACTATATTGAACGCTGATTTAAGGTCTACGAAAAACATGTACACCTTCTTTCCTTTGTGAAGAAATGATTCCGCAATCTTTTTAAGGATGAATAGCTTGAAACTGTTTCAACAACTAACAAACCTCGATATATTTATTTAAGCGGTTTCGCAAGATTAGGGCGAAGATTTTATGAACCGGGAAAATGATGGATTCCTTAAACTCCCGAGATATCAGCCCGGTTTCCATATTCTTGTCATATATATCTGCCAGCCTGTTAATAAGCTCCGCTGTGACATATTTGTAGAACTCAGATGGTATGATATTTGAACCAGATGTTTTTCCGTTCTTGTTGACATATTTCAACAACCAAAGTTTCATTGTCAAAGCTCGGCGTCTCATACTGAAAGTAAAATTTCTCTTCGACAGGATTAAACAAGTTCTTGAAGTAAGATGCAAGCAGATTTGGGCTTAAACTGCAGTATATGGTAAATTTTTTTGCTGTTTAGACTCTTTGCGAGGTTCCAATAATCTTTTGAGCTCCTACAAAGCATCGATTGCCTAGATTCCAATTCAAAGAATTCTGCTTTTTTGTTTAAAGATTTTTTTATGAGCACTGTTAGCTTGCAAGTATTGATTGTTGAAATATCCATCATTTGAAGGTCTATAACATCTTAGCCAACCAAAATGTAATTAACTTCCTTTTTTAGAGTCCCCATTAAACCATGACACTGGATTTAAATATGTATATATCTAAGTCAACATAGAAGCAATATAAGTGGATGTTTAATGTATATATTACATTTATTTTCAATATAAGCAACCTTTCATTAACTTTACTACCTATACCTACTTTTAGAATAAAATCAAAAAAAAGATCATATGTAATTGTTATCTTTATATTAAATTGTTATTAATTTTTGGTATTTTTAAAAGTTAATTTTTTGTATTTTTATAAGCTTACATTCTTTTGTAACTTTGTTTTTCCATTATACTTTATTTTTGTGACTATAAATTTGTTTGAATAAAGAAATATAGAAAGAATATGAATCATGTTGATACTTTAAATAGATGTAATGTTGTATCTGTTGTTGATTCTGAGGACAAAGATTTAAAAGATAACAATTCGTTCGTGGTTCAGGATGGTATTGTCTTTTAGAAAAATAAAATGCACGACTGGGTCGCTATTAAAAAAATTTAAATAATTTCGAAAATTCTTTGATTTTTTATATTAGTTTAAGAGTTTTCTCGGAAAAAATAAGTATGCAATAAAATTTCAAAGCTTTACGTTAATCTAGGAAAAAAAAAATATTGAAAATCGTTCGTCCAGTTTTTTTTTTAGAAAAGGTTATTTTTGAAAAACTTTTCCAAAAAATATTTTGAAATTTTTTTGCGTATGTAAATATACGGCAATCTGTAGTTTACATTTGAAAAAATAGTTTAAAAAAAATCAATATACCCGTTTTCAACATATTTCGAAAATCAAAAAAAAAAAAAGTTCTCGAAAATTTTTAAATGCCATATTATTAATATTATGAATGACTTCCGGTGATCAAAATTTTATCAAAATCGGTTGTATAATTTACGACAAAATTTGATTTGAAAAAACTGGTTCTATGAGAGGTACCGTTATTGGACAAATTTTGAAAAATCTTTTCTAACCGAAAGATAGATTGTCTTGCAAAAATAAAAAAATAAATAAATTTTTGGCACAACAGCTCCAAGCGGGGCCGGGGCCTGTGACTTACACTTTCAACCATTCCTCTGTGTGCGTTGATATTCTGCAGGAATGGAAGGGACCTACAATTTACCGCCGAATCCGAACGGCTAACAGAGAAGCACTTTCCATGACATTAATTACTCTTGGAGGATTTGTCACTTATCTAGGTGGCAACGTCAGGGATCGAACCCTGAACCTTCGGCGTAGCAGTCCGACACACTAACCACTACGCCACGGGGTCTTGCAAAAATAGCATTCTGAAAGTTTAATCAAAATCGTTAGAGCCGTTTTCGAGAAAATCCATTTTTCTTCACGATTGTATGGCAGGTGCCGTTATTTTTGGGCCTAGAGCAAAAATAAAAAAATTTGTTCCGAGGGACGGCCAAATAAATCCTAGATACAAAATTTGAAGCAAATCGGCCCATCCGTTCAGGCTCTACAGGCACAAACAGACATACAGACAGACAGACAGACAGACAGACAGACACACAGACAGACAGACAGATAGACAGACAGACAGACAGACAGACAGACAGACAGACAGACAGACGGACGGAATTTCCAGACCCACTTTTTTCGACTTCTCCATCATCGTAATGTCATGTGTGATTGTTATCTCAAAATTTTTGTTTTGCACGAAACTATAACTTGCCTTATAGTATCTATAATCGCAAGTAAAAATCGAAGTCTAGATTTGATGTCCCATCGGAAATGGAAAGCAATGTTATAAGAATGATACATGAGAAAATTGGACACTTAAGTGTTACAAAAAGTTCTAATCAAAGTGGCCGTCACTACTGGTTTAAGAGTGCCCAAGAAAAATTTGAAAAATGCATTAAAAACTGTATCCGCTGCATAATGCACTCAGCACAAGTTCAATCTTATATACTGTAACAAATATTCATTGCATCTAAGAGCTCAATTAGAAATTTTATTTGTCAAACTGACAACCTAAAAGAAGAAAGTGGGATGAGAAGAATAAAAACGTGGGAGCGTTGAGATACATAAATTCAACTTAATCTATCTATATTGTAATGAAATGCCCCTACCTACACACATTCATCAATTAATACTTACCGCCGCATCTAATAATAAATACCTTCCGCCGCTACAATAAGCAGCTCCGTCCGACCTACACAGCACAATTACTCGTATAATTATACTTACAAATGCCTCGCATCCCCATATTGGTTCACACAAGCCAGCACACAATATTGAATAGAGAATACAAGCCAAACCAGTCATGCCATCATAATCCACCGCCATCCACATTAAGTAGACTACAAGCAATGCCAGCGAACAACAACAACAACAGCCACACCATTTCAAGGCAAGTTAGCCATCCACACTAAATGGAAGTCCCACACACAACAACAGCGATGGCAAGAACTAAATTACCAGCGATATGTATGAAGTAAAGGTTGTCATACAATATTGGCATTAAAATTTATATAATTAACACCGTATTGCAGTCGCAAATATGCATAAGAGAGGCAGTTTGGCCCAGTGCAAATCGAGTCGGTTGCCGCCAGTGACCGTGTACCAATCTTGAGTACAGTGCCGCACTCCAATTTTAACAAGCTTAGAACCCAGAGTTGACATGGGCTTCCAGGTTTAAAATAGTGTCCGCTGCTACCTCAGTTGAGAATTATAGTGTCCGCTGCTAGATCAGTTGAGAATAATAGTGTCCGCTGCTACCTCAGTTAAGAATTATAGTGTCCGCTGCTACCTCAGTTGAGAATAAAAGTGTCCGCTGCTACCTCAGTTGAGAATTATAGTGTCCGCTGCTACCTCAGTTGAGAATTATAGTGTCCGCTGCTACCTCAGTTGAGAATTATAGTGTCCGCTACTACCTCAGTCGAGAATTATAGTGTCCGCTGCTACCTCAGTTGAGAATTATAGTGTCCGCTGCTACCTCAGTTGAGAATAATAGTGTCCGCTGCTACCTCAGTTGAGAATTATAGTGTCCGCTGCTTCCGCAGTTGAGAATTATAGTGTCCGCTGCTACCTCAGTTGAGAATTATAGTGTCCGCTGCTACCTCAGTTGAGAATTATAGTGTCCGCTGCTACCTCAGTTACGAATTATAGTGTCCGCTGCTACCTCAGTTGAGAATTCTAGTGGACTCTGCTAACTCAGAGTCAAACGTAGATAAGATTGTATTAAAGTAATACTAGAGTTCGCCCCGTGGTCGAAATTCGACCATTTCTCATTTTTTTTTTTTTTTTTTTTTTTTTTTTTTTGCTTCATATATACATTCGCTGTTTCCTTACATGGTCCCCTTTCAGAATATATATAGGTTTGGCATATTTGTTTTGATTATGACAGAAAAAAATGGTGGAAACTGGATTTTTGAACTCCGTATTAATATATATGATAGTGCCAGAATTTGTAATTAAAATTGTATTAAAGCTAGTACTTAAGTAATAATACCAGAAATTGTAAAGTAAAGACTACTTAATTAAAATAACACTACCAGGGCTATAAAGTAAAACTTGAATTTATAGTACTTAATCTTGAATATTGAAAGAATATCAGAATAATAATACTGGAATTTGGAAATGTTTATGATATTTTATTGAAATTGTTATAGAATAGTATTAAGAATAAAATAAATAAAACACAACCTTAAAAATTAAAGTTTGTTGCTCTTTAATTAACCCTGGACCCGACGAGCATACCTCAGCCTTTGACAAAAGCAACCTCACAAATGGCGCCCGAGCAGGGACTTCATTGAGGTTGATTCACCCGCCGATTCACCGACCGACCGACCTTTCCAGAAGAATCAGCTCCTCATTGAGGTCCATACCGTCCGACCGTACCAGAAGCTTGAGAAGCCCAGTCCAGCCACCAATCTTGAAGTAACAACTACCGACCAGAAAAAGAAATATATATTAGAAAAACCGGACCCGAAACCGACCAGAAACCTGACCAGACCAGAAGCTAGGTCCGAATTTAGACCACAAACCAGACCAGAAATCCAGACCAAGGCCATAATGACAGAACCCGAAGACCAGTCTGACATCGATTACTTCGCTAGTCGCCATTGGATATACCTCCTGAAAAAGAAAGAACTCGTCGAAATAATGGCCGCAAAAGGGTTAGAAACCAATGATACTCTAGACAAGCTCCGAGCACAATTTAGTGCCTACATAAAAGAATCCCGCAAGCACCGTTCAACACAGAATCTCTGTGAGGAGATGTCACAGATGGTGCAAGACCGAGTATTCCCCGACGAAACCGATGCTACAAATGACCAGAAGTCCATATACGTCAAGGAAGCCAACACCCTTGGAAACCGGACCAACTGCCCTCCTACTGGTATAAGCCCTCCTACCATAGTCGCCACTGACACATCCGAGGGAAATGCATTCAACGTCGGAACCAGAAACCAGATGGTCCATCCAGTATACCCACCTCCACCAGAATCGTTCGTTCCAACGACGATTGGACAACCACAGATCTTTAAGATGAGCTCGAATAATAAGGTGGAAATCATGAATACCGTCCGTAAGTGGGGCCTAAGATTTGACGCCTCCGGAAATGCTTAAGAGTTCATGGAACGCATCGAAGAGTTGCTTGAGTGTTATTCCATCCCTCCAGACCAGGCATTGAGAGCACTCCCAGAAATCTTTAGAAGTTCCGCACTTGAATGGCTACGAATCCACCGGAGCAAATTCTTGACCTGGTAGCAATTCCGAGAAGCCTTCCTCCGCTTTTTCCTGCTTACAAGATTTACCCACAAGGTAGAAGATGAAATCCGGCGGAGACGACAAGGGCCAAGGGAAAGTGCCAAGGATTTCATACGGAGTATGGAATACCTTATCCGACAACATCCAACAATGAGGACAGAGGACAACACGGATCGAATCTAAGACAGCTTAAGACCAGAGTACCGTCTGTATGCCCACCGAAGAGATTTCCAGACGCTCGAGGAGTTAACAGAGCTAGTCGAGGAGTTCGAGTACGTTAAGGCCGAAGAACGCAACATACGGCCCTCAGTAAACCAGCATCCACATCTTCCAGCCCGACCCCAGAACAGCACGGCATACGATCGCAATACCCATTGCTGGAATTGCAAATAACGGGGTCACCAGAAGCAGAACTGCCACCGGCCATTCCGCCTATTCTGCTCCTTCTGTGGAGAAGACGGTCGTTTGACCAAAGACTGCCAATGCCACCGCCAACGCAGAAGTCCACAAGGCTGGAATCCCAGGACGGCAGCCGTAACTGGCCCTCCAAGAGCAGGCACATCTGGTTCTCAACGAGCGATCACCGCAACGGCAGACGAAACAGGGGAAGGAAATCCAATTAGGCAGACCCCTAGACGACACCATTGTTCCACATTACAAGCTGACAAGCCAAAAATTGTGTGTGCCGACACTTCCAGAAGCCCACCAAGGCAACCGTGCACTCTAGCTAATCCATACAACCGATGGTGGGGAAACTACCGAAAACGATGTCACTATCACATACCCCAGGAAATGATACCGCACCCCGCGCCAAGCAGCCCCGAGACGACAGTACCAGCAGAGCTCCAGCCAACGAAAAACGCCGCACCGTCAGAAGTCGCACCTCCAGGCAAGGCCGTCTTTACCCTTTTGGGGGCCCTGGGCACTTTTCGAAAATGGGGCCCCTGTATGATTATATAAAAATGTTATGTTGTGTAAAAAAGGTATACAGAAAAAATCACATAACTTTGAATTAATATTTATTCTTTTAATTTTTTAAATAAATAATATTATTAAATCGTTTATGCCATTTTTGTTGTTATTTTGCAGTGCAGCATGTTCATGAAGTTGGAGTCGAGTCGACTTGTACTTCAGCTACTTTCTGTGCTACAGCTGCAACTTCAAATTGTAAGTGCAACGTACTACTGCTGCAGCTACACCATTTTGCTAAGACAGTTAGTTAGAAAATTTCATGGAAGTAAAACAAAAGAAACTTAAACCTGCCATATGGTCATTATATTTAAGTTACCGACCAGCAAGTAAATTCGAATATTATGTTAATGCATCAAATTCTCTTTTGTATTTGCCTTGCACCCGGGTTAGATGTTGGTGTACAGTAATTTGTATCTGAAAGCATTTTTATTTTTAAAAAAATGTAAGGCTTTTATTTCTTCAAATCACACACATTGAAAACTAGGGGTAAACTGTTGAAATTAGCTAATTAGAGTCAATCAGAATTGCTTTCAAACGCACAATGTGTTATGCATGTAAGTAAAACAAAAACTGGGTAGGAAATTGTATTTCATGAGCAAGTTGGGCATTTGAATGAAAATAAAAAAAACTATCGGGTGGCTTGCAACTTTTCTTGCACCGGTAACGAAAATTGGTAAGAACTATCATATTTTTCATTCACTTATAGGAATTGCATGGATGATTGGGATCCGTATGTAAGCCGTCACAATCGCGAAATTTCAACTTATACAGTTACTGGCGTGCGGTCTATTTAAAGTAAGATCACCATTATCGAATTTCGAGAATAAAAGTTTATATTCTAACGAATTTTAAAAATTCATCCATAATTTTGAAACAGATGAGCTGTGAAATAGTAATCTAAAGAATAAGCATCGATCACTTTTCCATTGAGATTAATCGCAACCCTTCCTTAAGATATGTAAAGTGTGTCTTCTCCATTAAGTAGCCTCTTCGAACACGTTTCGCTTTTTTTGTGGTGGAGGTGAATTTCTGAGTTTTTATTTTTGTTGCCCCTCATTTTCAGTAGATGTGGATGTGGATGTAGAAATCCGACTCGGAACCACTCGAAGAAGAAGATGAATTTTTTTCAGATTCGCTTTTTACCATCGTTATTAAGAAACTATGAATGAATGTTTACTAAATCAATTTTTATAAAAATTCTTTTCAAAATAAAAATTGCAATAATCGAAATTCAATACGTTTATTTTGTGTGGTATTCTTGTTACTATAAACAAAAATTGTGTTTTCTTGTCACAAGAAAAATAAAGTGCACGACTGGGTCGTACGAACTTGCTCTAATGTGTTAAAATGGTCTTGGAAGCTTGAGATATTGGGAAAAAAGCGTTGAAAAAATCATATGAAATTTTATAAATCACTTAAAAATCAATACCTAAACCGTTTTTTGGAGAAAATGAAGTAAGCCATCAGGTTTCTTTTATGTTTTTGAATTTTTACGAAAAAAAATTTCAAAATCGTTGGACCAGTTTTTTCAAAAACAGTTTTTTTTGAAAAACTTTTCGAAAATATATTCCAAATTTTTTTTGAGTATGCCAACTTCTAGCACTTTGTAGTTTTTATCAGAAAAATAAAATTAAAAAATTGTAGATTAAACCGTTTTTGGAAAAAACTAAAATAAAAAAAAAATTTTGAAACTTTTTTAAAAAACTCAAAAAAAATTTTTTTGAAAATTTTTCGAAATTATATTATTTCTTTTATAAGAGGACTTCTACATTAAAAGTTTCATCGAAATCCGTCAAGTGGCTTACGAGAAAATCGGATTTCAAAAAACCGGTCCTATGGGAGGTACCGTTATAAGACTTTTCCCGAAAAATCTATTCCAACTTAAACATAAAATTTGCACAGAAAACACAATTGAGAAAGTTTTATCAAAATCGTAGGAGCCGTTTTTGAGAAAAATTCATTTTTCACAAAAAATCGTATGGCAGGTACCGTTAGTTTTGGAGCTAGAATGCTTATTCCAAAAACCCCTTTGTAGGACGTCATAATAATACTATGTATCAAGTTTGAAGCAAATCGGTCCAGCCGTTTAGGCTGTAGGTAACTATACAGACAGACACACGGACAGACAGACAGACAGACAGACAGAATTGTCGGACCCACTTTTTTCGACTTCTCTATCATCGTAATGTCATGTTTGATTGTTAGAATTTTTTTTTTTTTACGAATGCATAACTTGCCTTATAGTACCTATAATCGCAAGTAAAAATGTCAAAACAAACAAAACCCACCTCACCGTTTTATGTTGCTGTTCCACACTGGCATTGTATATCTATACACAGAAATAAAAATGAAGTGTCTGTTTGTAATTTCAAAATATCAGTTTTTTACTAAATGCGTATGAAAGTACATACGGTACTTAGAACAAAAACGCAATTTTTAAAATTTTTGTCTGTCTGTCTGTCTGTTTGTTCCGGCTAATCTCGGAAACAGCTTAACCGATTTTGACGGGATTTTCACTGGCGTTACGGTCGCAATTTTCAAAATATCTTATTTATGTGCCGATTTTGACAGGATTTTCACAGGCAGATAGCTGATAAGCCGAATTCACTTAAAATTAAACAGTATATTACACACATAAATAAAAAGTGTAAAATATCAGCTATTTACTAAATGCATATGAAAGAATTATTATTTTCAATACATTGATGAATTTTGGCGAAACGAAGTTCGCGGGTCAGCTAATATAAACTATAGTACTACCACTTGAGGTGCGCCATCTATGGACGAAAAACTAAGCTCTAGAATACCATGGGAAACAACAACAACAATCAAAATGGTGGAAATTGTTGTTGTTGCTTCCCATGGTATTCTAGAGCTTAGTTTTTCGTCGATAGATGGCGCACCTAAAGTGGGAATACTATAGTTTATATAATGCAATGCCTCTTTACCTTGAAATCTTAAAAATTGAATGCCGTTCATGCGACGACGGATAGTTAAATCGCCTATGTATGTGTTTAAGAAATGACACAAGTCTTATATATATAAAATCACCACCTTACCTTGGGTAGGGGGATAGTAATTTTATATTTATTGATATATATTGTAAGAGTGAAGAAATGACAAAATGTGTAGTCTATTTATACAAAGAAAAGTGCTGAGCTTGGTAATTTATAGCAAAATACCATCTCATCAAATAATTAATTATTATTTAAAAGTAGGTTAATGCAGTCAGCACATTATTATTGGTAGTGCATTATTTGGATTCGTAAACAATCTCCCGCCAGAAAAAGGTGCAAAATTAGTGAATTTGCTTCGGTGATAGTAATGGATACTGGATCATTGGTGTTGGCGTGTGTCCGTGCCCAGCTACCAGGTATCTTGTCTTCCTTGCTGAGGTAACTTATATTGGCATCCATTGTTCTTGTCTTACAAAGAGTTTTCTGAATAGCAACTGTTGAAATAATTGTAAACAAAAAGAGAATGGTACATAAAGCGCCTCCCAAGTACCAGTACTGATGGTCCAGGGAGATCCCATTGGCATCCTCAAGTTCATTTGAAATTTCTGCTTTAAGTAAAGCAATACGTGGGTCGTTTGGGAGTCGTTCTTGTATCGCAAGTCTTGGCGGTGACAAATTATCTGCAACTGTTGTAGCGTTATCAGTAATTATTTTTACGACATCTTCCATTGGAGAAACCACCTGGGATGAATTGCTGGAAATAGTGCAACCTTGGAATCGTACGACATTTACCTCTGTTATGATTGGAATGATAGAGTCATTGCACATCAAATTAACTTTATTTTCTTTTGATCTGTAGATGACTGCAAGATAACCTTTAAAAACATGAATTATATTGTATTCGGTGTTGACTTTAGTGGTGTTACAGGTTGTCAAAAATGATTTACGAGTGGAAATTTTGAGGACTTCCTTCCAGCACTCATCTAATTGTTTCTCCTTAACGTCTTCGTATATTCCGTTGCCCAGATCTATGGCTTGAGATGACTCAAAGAATGTTCCGTTGTCTGAACTAATCATAATTTGCTGTACAAGACTTCCATTGCCTAGGAGAATAGCTTGGGAGTCAATGGTTGGTACATTAATAAAAATAAACTCGAAAAAGATTTTAGGTTTAACTATAGGTATAGTGAATGTTACAATAACCATGTCTTGACGGATAAATTTTGCTATTTTGTTGTAAGTAAATAAAAGAGGTATATCAGATACAGGTGGCAGCATACAAAAGTTCAAACCTTTGTTCATTCTGCTGACGTGCTCCATTAGTTCAGTAGAAGGGCGAATGTTTTCGATGTTTTGGTGATTAGCCTGAATGGAACTGATGAGTAATTGAATGCTCGATGAGTAGGTATTTATTTCCTCCTGAATGCGAAGCAGCTGCTGCTGCTCTATGAGTTCATCAAGCTGTGTATCCACGGCTTTAAACTCTAAGTCGGTGATATTTGTTATTAGATAGGAGACCTTACTTATTTTGTTTTTCAGCTGGGTAATTTGTTGTTCCAGCTGATTGTTCTCCACAGCCTGATAGGCTATACCGGCAGTCATTAGTACTTGGGGAGCGTATTTAACAAGTCCTTTCATTACCGCAGGGATGGCACCGCGTTTTGGTCGTCCTTTGGGATAGCTTGCGATGATACCTTCCTTAATTCTCGTGGCTTCTAACGTAAGAGCTTGTTCTACAGCCTGACAATGTTGGTTTAATTGGCTGTATTTAGTGTTGTCATATTGATTGCAAAATAGTTTGAAATCTTGAAGAAGAGTGTCAATAGCATGTAAATCCGCAGTGATATTCAGAGAAGTTTCTACTGAAAATTCAAGGTCGAAGAGTTTAATCGATGCATTTCCTAAACGCTGAATGTTAATTCCAGGAGTAAGAGGTTGAATTGAAAAAGCGCTAGTTTCTGGATAAGTAAGGGAAAGCCAAAGCAAAATAACACGTGTAAGTAGCGTAGTTGTGCGATTTTGCACCCGGTTACTTCTTCTTAGGGCTTGCTTTTCCTCGGTGTCATCTGGAAATATTGGGACCAATCGATTTGTTGCGCGGTGCACAACTTCCCGTTTCGTTGTCTTTACATCAACTCTGCGCACATTGCCTTTTTCATCAGGATAGCATTCAATGATTCGACCCATTTTCCAGTCTGAAGGCATAACGCTCGCTTCTTGAAGTAATACTACATCTCCGATGCCAAGGTTTTGAGTTGCAAACTTCCATTTGTTTCTTTTCTGTAGATGTTGAAGATATTCTTGGTGAAATCTTTTCCAAAATTGCTGCTGAAGCTGCTGTACTTGTAACCAGCGTTTTGTAATTGGACCAACACTTTCAGATGTAAGATGTATGGCCAGCATCGATTACAGAGTTCTTGAAGCTACGCTGAGTTATAAAGTGAAATGGTGTTAGGGCTGGTGCATCTTCTGCATCTAATGGATCTGGATATAGGGGTCTGCTGTTGAGTATACCTTCAATACGACATAAGAGGCTGTTAAATTCTTCGTATGTTAGATTCCTTGTGCCTGACATTTTCCTTACAAAATGTTTCATAGATTTCACGGCGGCTTCCCATAGTCCATCGAAGTTTGGACTGTACGGTGGGTTGAACTTCCAGACTATTTCTTGGATGGCCAGACTATCCTTGGTATTTTTAGTGATCTTAGTCCATTCTTCGTTGATTTTCCTTTTGGCTCCTATAAAGTTTGTGCCATTGTCGGAGAGCACAAGGGAAGGCCAACATCGCCTGTTAGAAAAACGTGTGAAAGCGGCTAGGAACATATCCGTGCTCAGATCGGAGCATATTTCTAGATGAACAGCTTTCGTGACTAGACAAACAAATACTGCCACCCAAACTTTGATTAATTTATCGAATCTTATTGCGCTGGCCTTAATGTGAAACGGACCGCACAGATCAACTCCAATTTTACTGAAAGCGGGTGCTGGAGTAATGCGTTCCAGTGGTAAATCGCCCATAATCGGCTGGATGGATTTAGCCTTCCATCGGATACAAACTGGACAGGATCGAATACATTTCTTTACACGAGATCTAATAGCAGGGATCCAGTATTCTTCTCTTATTAGGTGCTCTGTCAAGGAATTCCCGCTATGATGATGATCATGGTGAATCTGGCGAACGATCAAGTCAACTAAGTGACATTTTGTTAATATTATTGGGTGGCGTTGGCTCTCTGGAATATTGGCAAGGGAAATCCTCCCCCCTACGCGAAGTGTGCCGTCAGAGTCAATAAATGGTGTTAAGCAGGCTAGCCAGCTTTTTTTTGGAATAAGTCTTGATATGTTTAATTGGGATATTTCGACTTTGAAATCTAGTTGTTGCTGAAATTGGATAATTTTTGTCTTTGCTTTAGATATTTCTTCGGCAGTGATAGGGCCAGTTGGACGTGTTACTTTTTTTATCTTACAAGTCCAGCGAAGACAGTAGGCGATCACTCGCAATAAATGGTTAAAGCAAGAGAATCTCTCAATGAAGCTTTCTTCCACTGGATCATTTGTGGTAGCATTACTTATAGTGCACTCTATCTCCTTGAACGGGGTGAGTGGTAGCTGGTCGTTCATTAACCAACTAGGTCCACTAAACCATAATGTGCAGTCGATTAAGTGAGTCGGTGTAAGTCCGCGTGAGGCTGGATCTGCCGGATTTTCAGATGATTGAACATAGTGAAGATCCCTGGGGTGGATAATTTTTCGAATTTTGCTGACTCTAGACTTCACAAATTTGTTATCAATCTCTTTGTTATTTCTTACCCAAGCAAGGGCAACCAAACTGTCAGTGTAGCCAATCAAAGTAATATAAGGAGAATTTAACTTGGTACTAACCTGAGTAAAAAGTTCTGTTAGAAGTAAAATTCCTTCAAGTTCCATTTTGGGTATTGTGCATAGTTTACTTTCTTTCTTCGCTTTGGTCTTAAGTGGGGTGACGCGACCTCTTGCCGCTAGTAAGCAAATTCTGTACATTGAGTTTTCCCCCTTAGTCTCCGCAATTTTCACTCGGCTGTAAACTACTGCTGCGTAACCGTCTCCGCAGGCATCACAAAATCCAATGAGCTGAATAGGAGTGCTTTTAACTCCTCCAATCCAGCGTGGAATTTTAATGTTATTGAGTTTTGAAACTGTTCCGAGTACCTTGCTGAATTTGTGTTGTATTTTGTCATCTACTAGATCATCCCAGTCAATCTTCAGTGCCCACAGGTCCTGGATCCAAATTCGGAGCAGCATTATGACGGGAAGGATCCAGCCCATGGGATCATAAAGTGATGCGGCTGCGGATAATAGGCCTCTTTTTGTGTATTTAATGTTGTCTTTGTTCATGTTTTGGAAAGAAAAGACATCATCTACTGGGTTGTAGAGTATTCCTAAGATTTTCATTGTTGGATCGGTGACTTGCTTGTATGAACCAAGCTTTCTAGTGTCCTCAACGTTATTTAGAACCTCTGGTTTATTCGATGCCCATTTAGTTAGAGATAGTTTTCCGGCTTCCAAGGTAGTGGTTATTTTAGCGATTTGCTCTTGGCATTTGGTTATGCTGTCTGCTCCATGAAGTAAATCGTCCATGTAAATAGAATTCTTGATGATGTCGATAGTTTCCAGGTCTGGGGCATTGTCTTCAGCTATTTGACGGACCGTCCTGATGGCTTGCCACGGAGCACAGTCTACTCCATATGTTACAGTATTGAGGAAGTATTCACCTAAAGGTTCATATTTATTTGGTCGCCAGATTATTCTAAACTTACTACGGTCTGACTCTGGTATCAGAAATTGGCGGAACATCTGTTGCATGTCGCTGGTGAATATGAATTCGTATTGTCGACTCTGATGGATGATGTCGAATATGTGGGACTGGAGTTTCGGTCCTGGGTAAATAAGCTGGTTGAGGCAGACACCGTTACTTGAAGGTGCACTGGCGTTAAAAACGTTCCTCAATTTTGTTGTGATAGCATCTTTGCGAATGATACTTATATATGGGATATAGTAAGCGTTGCTCGTCTCATCTCGTTGTTGGCCAACAGGAACTGGGGACATATGATGAGACTTTAGATAATCCGCCATGAAATCGTTTGACATCTTCTTGTGAATTTCATCCTTCTCCCATCGTCTCTCTTGTCCCATAAAAAACCTTACAGCCATCCTATACGAGTTACCTAGGGCGGGGGCGTTGTCCTTCCAAGGGATGGGGACGACATATCGACCGTCTTTCGTTCGACAGTGTTTCTGGATGAATAGCTTTTCACAATTCAAATCATCATCTTCATCAATGCTCTCTCTGCGGGCTGGCATATCCCAGAAATCTATTAGGTTTGTCTCGTACTCCGAGAGGGTGGTGAAGACTGAGGTTTTATTACCTGAATTATTTCCTGGGTCTCCAGATACAATCCATCCACCAAGATAGGTGTTTTGAAGCAAGAGTCCATCCTTTTTTTCTAGTCCTTGGCGTAGAACTGTTGAATATACAGGTCAACCCAATAAAAGCGGTATGTGGGCGGGCTTATTGAAATGAGGATCCGCGAGTGGCTTGTCGAATGAGGTCTTCCACGCGATATGGCTGGGCATACTGGGAAGAGATCCTGTAACGCGTTTAACAACCAGAGCCTTTATATAAAGGAATGGTAGGTCCGGATTATCAAGCTTGAGTTTGATGCTGGCAATAGCACGGACCGTTCCAATCTCTCCCCCAACTCCTATGACTTTCACCAGGGTTCGTTTTTTTGGCAATCGCAATTTCTGTACTAAGTCTTCAGTAATGTAGTTCGCTTGACTGCTCTGATCTAGTAAGCAACGGATTGGGACATCTTCGTTATCAACTAAAAGTTTTGCAATGGCTGTAGGAAGGAGAACATTGGACGATGTTTCAGACTCATTTTGGCATAGGTAAGTGCTGCTTGTTGCTGGAATTTCAGTCTGGACTGAGACTGGTTGTGGATGCATTGCCATAATATGAGGGCCTTGGCATATTTCACATTTCAAAAAATGTTTTGATCTGCACGGAGAGCGATAGTCAAAACGATGCATAGCGCAATATATGCATATTTTGTAGTCTCTTAGTAAGGTTTCCCGATTTTGGGAGCTTAGAAACTGTGGACAATCTGTCACCAAATGTTGTTCCCTGCAGATGAAGCATCTTTTCGTCTGTTGTGGCTGGATTGTTGCATGGACTCTGGTGTGCGGAATCCAAGACCCTTTCGCAATTGGGTTTTTTTGAATTGGCTGCATTGCTTTCTGTACATCTCCTTGAGTCAAATGGTGCTGGTATTCTCTAAACATGAAGTCTTCAATTTGTTCCAAAGTGGGGAATGTGTTTTTAGAATTGACGACATCTTCTAGCCTTCCACGTGTAATGGGATCTAAGCCTCTAAGGACAAGAAAGGCTAATATCTGTTCTCTATTTACCTCGTTTCTTTTTAGATTTGATATCCTCCCTTTAGTGTAGTGCATAAAGGTAATGATGGAGTCCGCATTGCCCGGGATAGTTGGTCGTTGGGGAAGAGCCAATAGGGCTTCCAATTCCACATTGGCTAAGTGCCTTGGATTATCAAACGTTCGGTCTAAAAGTTCCCACGCTACACCGTAGTTGTCTCCAGTCAAATCCAGACCACTTAATGCTTCCAGTGCTCTGCCACTTAGCTTGGATTTCAGCAACGCAAAACGGTCGATATTCGATGTATGGCTTCTACGCACCAAAGAATCGAACTGTTCCTTAAATTCCCGATACTTAGTAATGTTTCCACTAAAATCGGCGATGTGAATTTCCGGGATTTTGACACCAACTTGTTCGGTACGTGAACCTGTAGCTTGAAAGTTGGTTTCACGTTCGATGGTAAGTTTTGCTATGGCGTGCAAGAGTGCTTCAGTTGCTTGCGCTGTTGAATTGATTACCGATGGTGTTTCGGTCGGAGGCACTGTCTTCGTGTTAAGATCCATGGTCAACGGTGCCTCGGGTGCTTGGCTTTTATCGAGAGGGATTGTCCCCTTGGTAGTTTCCACAACCACTTTGTCCTCCTTCAAAAGTTCAGGGTGATGTTTTCCAACAAACTCTTTAATTTGTAAGAATATTTTTTTTGCTGTTTGATACTTTGGCAAAAATTCGTCTGCAGTGTCTTGATTTTGATCTATCAAAATGTCGTAATTTGCCTCGATGGAATCCCGAAGGCCCTTTGCCTTGTTATACTGCCTTGAGAGTGTTTCCAGGGTACGCCTCTCCAATCCCAGCTTTGTAAGGTTAACTCTAACCTCTTCCAACTGGACGATGAAATTTTGCAGGTTGTCTATAACCATTTGAATTTTGTTCATTTTTTTTTTTTGATTGAACCACTGTGTTATAAAATTGATATATATATTGGTTAACTATAACCCTTTGAATTTGAAATGACACTTGTCTATAATAAATATGTATATAGGTTAACTATAACCCTTAAAAAATGACTCGAAGGACCACTTGTTTAAGAAATGACACAAGTCTTATATATTTCCATAAAATCACCACCTTACCTTGGGTAGGGGGATAGTAATTTTATATTTATTGATATATATTGTAAGAGTGAAGAAATGACAAAATGTGTAGTCTATTTATACAAAGAAAAGTGCTGAGCTTGGTAATTTATAGCAAAATACCATCTCATCAAATAATTAATTATTATTTAAAAGTAGGTTAATGCAGTCAGCACATTATTATTGGTAGTGCATTATTTGGATTCGTAAACAGTATGAGTTACTGCGTTGTGGCAAATTTGTATGAGCGTTGCAAATATAGAAACGCCATTATCTTTATTTTTCCTTACAGATACAGTGATATTCAAAATGTGTGTTTTATTTTTCTGTCAGAAAGCAAACTGCATTGCCACTCAGTTAGTTATTCACAGCGGAGCATTGTTTATAGGTGCTTTATATTTCTGTTTTAATTTGAATATAATTTCGCAGGGAATGTGATTTAAAATGTTCAGCAAAGGTTTTTGTTCAGCAAAGAAAGTACGAATTCTGATCATTCTTTATGCACCTAAAATTGTATCGGAATCTTTTTTTTCTTGAAAATAGACCAATAGAGGTTAAGTGATGTTTCACCGATTTGGGGGCCCCTGGTGATTGCGGGGCCCTGGGCCCGGGCCCAGTGGGCTCAGTGGTAAAGAGGGGTCTGTACCGAAACCAGAATCGATCCACGGTATTTCGTCACCATAAAAATCGGCTGGAAGGAATTCAATGCCCTTGTCGATACCGGCTACACCAAAACCTTCGTGGGACCCCCAATTAGAGCAGAATTAAAGAAGCTCAAGATCCCAGCCAGCTACAGAAAGTGCAGCGTCCACCTTGCGGACGGAAGCCCTGTAGTCACCAGGGAACACTACAATATTACTTTTTACATGGACAATTGCACTCTTACCGGGGAAGCTACCTACCTTAAAGAACTGGCCGAAGACGCAATCCTGGGAATCGATGTTCTGGAAAGGGCAAATTTCTCCATGACAATCGGAGGAAACCATTTAACACGTGGAGTCACTACCAAAACTAGGACCAACTCACACTGTAACTTAGTAAGTAATGACCAACTAACAGCCGATGAACTAGTGGAGCTCAAGCGCTTCTTAGACGCAGAGTTACCTCAGTTCGAAAAAATAACAGGACCTTCAAGCACTGCGTTTCACTGAATCCGATTATCCACCGATAAACCATTTAAACAGCGCTATTTCCCCAGGAACCCGGCCATGCAAAAGGTCATAAACGAAGAGATTGATGACTTGCTACAAAGCGGGAGGATAGAGCCATCAAACAGCCCATTTAGCTCCCCGATCGTCCTCGTTAAGAAAAAGGATGGATCTTGGCGATTCTGCGTCGACTACCGGCAACTGAATGAGATCTCCATAAAAGACGCCTACCCACTTCCACAGATCCATTCCATTGATAAACTACGAGGAGCAAAATTTATATCCACCATCGACCTGAAACAGGGCTATTGGCAAATTCCGTTAGAGTACCGATCACGTGCCTTCACGGCATTTACAGTCCCAGGACGGGGTTTATTTCAATGGAAAGTAATGCCATTCGGACTGCATTCCGCCCCAGCCACCTTCCAACGCGTCCTTGACCAAATCATTTGCATTGACCTGGAGGAATATGCTTTCGCTTACCTGGATGACATAATCAGCAAATCCTTTGAGGAGCATCTAAGGCACCTCTAGGTGGTGTTCCAAAGACTCAGAGCAGCGAATTTAAAAATAAACCCGGCTAAATGTGAATTTTGTAAAAAAGAACTTAAATACCTGGGGCACGTAGTCAGCCAGAAGGGAATCCATACGGACCCAGACAAGATCTCAGCCCTCCAAGAATTAAAAGCTCCTCGCAATGTAAAAGAGCTACGCAGAATTCTGGGTATCACGTCTTGGTACCGAAGGTTCATACAGGATTTTTCTACACTCGCAGCACCCCTCACCCTATTACTGAAAAAGGGCAAGCCATGGAATTGGGACGACGACCAAGAAGCCTCATTCATCACACTCAAACAGAAGCTAAGCGAGGCACCAGTATTAATGTGCCCCAATTTTGACCGACCGTTCACACTCCAGACCGACGCAAGCCAAGATGGACTCGGAGTAGTCCTATCCCAGACAAACAACAACCATGAAAAGGTAATAGCATATGCTAGCCGTACCTTGACTGACCTGGAAAAAAAATATGCCGTAACCGAAAAGGAGTGCCTTGCCATTTTATGGGGCATCCGTAAGATGAGGCCGTACCTAGAAGGGTACTGTTTCACCGTCATCACCGACCATCACTCCCTAAAATGGCTCCATTCCATAGAAAACCCTCTGGACGCTTGGCACGTTGGGCCATCGAATTACAACAATACGACTTTGAGATTCAATATCGAAAAGGAGCCATGAATGTAGTGGCTGACGCCTTGTCCCGAGACCCCTTGCCAATTTCCAATGCCGATTTTCTCGCCGCCAGTATACACGCAACACCGCCAGCACCACCAACGCCTGATTGGACCCTTAGACAACGAAAGATAATCCTACAAGACCCTCGAAAATACCCAGAATACCGAGTAGAAGGCGAAAATTTGTACCGCAGCTTCAAATCCTCCAACCCTTTGTCCGATGTCCCAGTCGAATGGAAACTATGTGTTCCTAAACTAAAACAGACCACCATTCTGAAAGATAACCATGATGCAGCAACAGCCGGCCACTTGGGAGTAGCAAAAACATCAGCAAAAATCTCCAGACTCTACTACTGGCCAGGAATGTTTAGAGACATTGCCAAATACGTACGCCGGTGCAAAACCTGCGCCCAGTACAAAAGTTTACAACAAAAACCCAGTGGACACATGTACACGATGCCGGTAGAAAAACCATGGGAGGTGCTGTGTATAGATTTTGTGGGGCCATTACCAAGATCAATGAAGGGAAACACAATGATGCTAGTCATGACCGACAAATTTTCAAAATGGGTGGAAGCCGTACCTTTACGAGTGGCAACAACGAGAGGTGTCATACAAGCTCTAAGGGATAAAATCTTGAATAGATTTGGAGTACCGAACATTATACTTTCAGACAATGGTACCCAGTTTACGAGCAAACCAATTCCAGGAATTCACCATGGAAATGGGGATTCAACAACGTCTAACTGCACCATACACACCACAAGAGAACCTCACCGAGAGAGTAAATAGGGTAATTGAAACAATGATCGCCCAATACGTGAAAGATCATCATCGCACATGGGACGAACACATCCCTGAGTTCACCTTCGCAATCAACACCAGCAAACACACGTCGACCGGTTTCTCTCCAGCCTTCCTAAACTAAGGAAGAGAATTAAGAGGCCCAAGAGAACCAGAAATCCCCGCCAACGATCAACACCTCTCGAATGAGTCTCTTGCAATGAAAAGAGAATTAATGCAGTCCCTTCACAAACTAGTGAAAGAAAATCTGGAGAAGGCAGCCGTAAACCAAGGGAAATATTACAACCTATGGAGAAGGAAATGGAGACCTGGGATTGGAGAGAGAGTATAAAAAAAAACAGAGTACTCTCGTCCGGAGTAAGCTATTATACAGAGAAACTAGCTCCAAAATATGACGGGCCATATCGGATCATAAAATATATATCTCCAGTGATCGCTTTCTTACACAAGGAAGGGGAATATAAAAACAACAAAAAGAGAATAGAATATCGAGCACACATACAGGACCTAAAATCATATCAACCAGACAACAAAGAACTCATTCACTCAGCAACCATGGAAGCGACAACGTCAAGAGTAACCAAGCCAAAGCACAGCAGTCAACAAAGGAAAATAAAAACCAAACAATCACAACAGATAAAAGCCATGGATTACACACCTTGCTGCAGAATACCAACAGCACCGAGGAGACTTGGAGTATCGGACCCTGGACTCATCAAACTAGAAATCCTGTCCAACATCCAAATCCAAAAACCGATACCACCAGTGCCAAACGACGTACGCATGGCCACCATCAGGGAGCAGAAAAACCAAGCAGAGGAGAAATTTCAAGCCTCTCGAACGGTCACTCGTCATCCGACCAACCTGACAATTACTTGCGACAACCCCAAAAGAAGTACGGTTTAAAATAAACGGACCCCAAGGTACCGTCCTCGTAAACAAAACAGGAAATAAGGTCGTCCTAACCTACAAGGATCAAAGCAAGACAATCCATTTGTAAGACGAGAACGGTCGACAAAACAAAAGCCAACAATAATTTTTTTTTTCTATAATTAAATTTGTTTTTTCTTATACACTATTTTTGTTATGGAATCTTTTATTTTTTGTTATGGATTTTTTTTGTTATAACTAAAATTAAAAAAAAAAAAAAAAAAAAAAATTTAAAAAAAAAAAAAAACCTGAGAAGAAAAAAAACCTGAAAAAAACTGAAATTAAAATGGAATCTTTTATTATTTTTGTTATGGATTTTTTTCCTTTTGTTATAGTTAAAAAAAAAAACCTGAAAAAAAACCTGAAAAGAAAAAAAAACCTGAAGAAAAAAAAAACTCAAATTAAATATATATATTAAGCGCCAAAGATGAACTACCGCGCCATCTTGCGGGTAGCGCCGATGGACACCGTGGGAAGGGTCGTTCCCTTTAATTAACGAGTATCACCAACAGACAGACGAAGCCAAACTACAGCGCCATTTTTTGCGGGTAGCACCGAGGGACAACGAGGGAAGGTTCGTTCCCTTACAAAAACGAACAAAACCATACAACCACAACAAAGACCAGTTACAACCACAACAAAGACCAGTTATAGACGGAAAGGTTTCCGTCTCCGAAAGAAGGAGGGGAATGTAATGAAACCTACACACATTCATCAATTAATACTTACCGTCGCATCTAATAATAAATACCTTCCGCCGCTACAATAAGCAACTCCGTCCGACCTACACAGCACAATTATAATTATACTTACAAATGCCCCGCATCCCCATATTGGCTCACACAAGCCACCACACAATATTGTATAGAGAATACAAGCCAAACCAGTCATGCCATCATAATCCACCGCCATCCACATTAAGTAGACTACAAGCAATGCCAGCCAAACCAACAACAACAACAACAGCCACACCATTTCAAGGGCAAGTTAGCCATCCAAACTAAATGGAAGTCCCACACACAACAACAGCGATGGCAAGAACTAAATTTCCAGCGATATGTATGAAGTAAAGGTTGTCATACAATATTGGCATTAAAATTTATATAATTAACACCGTATTGCAGTCGCAAATATGCATAAGAGAGGCAGTTTGGCCCAGTGCAAATCGAGTCGGTTGCCGCCAGTGACCGTGTACCAATCTTGAGTACAGTGCCGCACTCCAATTTTAACAAGCTTAGAACCCAGAGTTGACGTGGGCTTCCAGGTTTAAAATAGTGTCCGCTGCTACCTCAGTTGAGAATTATAGTGTCCGCTGCTACCTCAGTTGAAAAAAAAAGGATTTAAAATTAAATCCTTTTTTTTTTTTTTTAAAGGATTTAAAATTATATTTATTTGACATTTACATTTAAAAATATGATTAAATACAATTAGTTATTAAAATTTTCTTTTTTTCTTAACATTTTTACGCATTATAAAATAAATAAAATGAAATATAATTTAAGTATAGACAATGGCGTTGCCGTCTGCCTGATTGACACGTTAGAGACATTTTTAGATTATATTACTAAAATTATATTAAGATTTAAAACCATGACATATTTAAGCATATTCAGATACAATATTGTTTCTATAAGAAAGTGCAGTTTCAATGAAATTACAGAGTCTCACCCAATTATATATTTAGGATGTTCTTTCTTTGTTCCATCGTTAGGGTTAGCTTTCCGAAGTAAGCAATCCTAAGCTCTTTGTAAATTGGACATATCGCCAAAAAATGGAATGTGTCTTCTTTCATTTGAAGTTTGCATATCGTGCACAGATTTGTTGTTGTTTTCTTAAATGGGGCACCGTTTAGATTCAGCATATCACATCTTGCCCCACAAATTAATGATATTGACCTTATGCTATAGCAGTCATTAAAATAGTTTGTATTATTCAAATCGTAATTCAAATCAGGATATATCAGTCTGTTCATGGAAGATGTTGCTTGATTCACGTTTTCATTTCTATGGAGAACATCAGACAATTGCAAAATTTTATATAGCTGTTTTTTCAAAAGCAAAGGTTCACTATATTGAACACTTAAGCTAGTATCGCATTTTTCTGCAAATGCTATCCTATCCAGTCTTTAAGCCATTCAACCCTTTTATCGAAAGTATATTTTGCAAGAATACATGGGAGCCTATAAGATGGGTACTTAAGCACTTTCAACACATAATCAAAGTGTAACTTTAATGTGAAATGAAATATGCTTGGTAGACCTGTTTCTAAGGAGAGTACATAATTAGGAGTGGTCAGGGGAAGATGAAAAAGTTTTTTAACAAAAAATCGAAGCAGTTTTTCAGCCTCTTCATATTCCTTGTACCCCCATGTTTGAGCACTATAGCACAAAACGGATCGCATGACAGATTCAAACACTCGGTACTTTGCGGAGATTGGTATCTCCGGTTTGGTTAAAATTTTTTTCCAGGAGGCATTAATAAGGTTTTTGGCTGCCGCTAGCTTCTTTTCAAGATGAAGATTCATTTTCATGTTTGAAGTAAGAAGTACTCCAAGATATTTATACTGTGTTACTATTTCAATCACTTCGCCATCGAAATACCACTTTTAATTTTTTTCGAGTTTAGTCTGCCTGCTGCGTACTACCATGATCTTAGATTTATCAAGGTTCACTTTCAAGTTCCAAGTTTTGCTATAATTATTTGTTTTGTTAATCATAAGCTGTAAGCTATGAGGCGATTCAGCGAGCAATACGATATCATCTGCGTAAAGCAGTACTTTTATGGTTTGATCTGCAATTCTTATTCCTGCAGGGAGATGTACAGATATGTCATCTATAAACAACGCAAAAAGGGTTGCACTCAGGAGGCAGCCTTGCTTCACACCAGATTTGGTTTCAAACCAGTCAGATAAATATCTTCCGTCCCATACTCTGACGTGTATTTGTGTACATACTTTTAAGGACTTTTAACATTTTTGATGACATTCCTATTTGTGAGAGTTTATAGAAAAGAGCATTTCGATCTATCGAATCGAAAGCAGCTCTAAAGTCAATAAAGAACAAGTAAAGTCTCTTGTTTTGTCTGAGGAAGTACTGTGCAATGGTTGTTAGATTGAAAATATTATCTACAGTAGAATATCCCTTTCGGAAACCAGCTTGATACTCGCTCATTAGTTGGTTATAATTTACCCAAGCGTTTATTCTATTAAGCATGATGAAACAGAAAAGTTTGGCGATTGAATTCATAAAGGAGATGCCTCCATAGTTGCTTGGTGAGTTTATATCACCTTTTTTGTATATTGGATATACCATGGCATCTTTGAAATCTTGAGGGACTTCTCCTGTTCTAAAAATGAGGTTGAATACATCCAACATTTTGTTTAAGAACTCAGACGGCGCGTTTTTGTAGAATTCATTTCCTATGCGATCAGGTCCCGGAGTTTTTTTTATTTTTTGAATTGGAGAGACTAAGCAGGAGTTCACTCATATTAATGTCTTGATCAAGGCTGTCATTTGTTATATAAGGCTCGCCGAATTGAATGGTTTGCCAGGAGTCTGTAGGATTAAGTAATATCTTGAAATACTCTGCTAGATCTGGAGCGGATACATGAATTCCGCGGACATACTCTATACCTTTTAGGGATTTTATTCGTTCCCAAAAGTGTTTACTATTGGTTGAAGTTGAGAGTTCAACTGCTAACGACCTGAAATATTCCTCACGCTTTCTTTTACAGAGTAATTTATAATTTTTATTGGCACAAATATACTGTTGCGTTGTTTGTGCTTGCGAAGTTTTTAAGTTTTCTTAGCAGCCTAAAGGAACATTTTCTGGCATTGGAGCATTCTTGGTCAAACCACTTCTGACGGTAATTATGTTTTGTTGTTCCTGTGCTAGGTGGAGTGACGTTTTTAATGCATCTACTCAATAGGCCTACATTATCTGTAATGGTTCGTTGGCTAGTGTTTTCGAAATTGCTTTTTATGGCAGTTTTTAATTTATTTCTGTACTCATGTGTTCGTTCCTCTTTTCAGATCAGTTTTGGTGGTAAGGTTAAGGTACAATAATTTGTTTCAGAGTCGAGATCACAATCTGCAACAAGGGGCATATGATCGGAGAAGATTTGAGTTCCTTCCTTAAAGGATGCAATTATTGAATTCCAATTTCCTGATACAGCGCAAAAATCTATAACTGACTTTCCTGAACCACCGATAAACGTGAAGCCTCCATTTATGTCATTCTTACTACACCCGTTCAGTATATTAAGATTATAGGCCTGACACATTTCAAGAAATAGGCGCCCATTTTTGTTACTGACTTTATCTTTGGAATTACGTTTCACAGGGATGTCTTGACCAATGAAATCAGTTTTAGTTGGGATTATTTGATTTTCTCCGATTCTGGCATTTACATCTCCAATGAGCATAACATGCTCTGAGTCTAACGTGTTAAGCAAATCGTTAAGTGTAGTAAAATCTTTCTCCCAAAAGTTACAATTGATATAGGTTGGCAAGATAAAATATTTTGAATCTAAGTGGTTCAGTTCAAGGTAAACATGGTTATTAGAATCTACAAAACTACCACTTATGTTGTGTTTTAATCCGAACAAATTACCTCCTATAGCCCTACCGTGTTTATGCTCATAATATGCTGATGTCCAATGTAGTTTAAAACCGACAAAGTATTTGGTAAAATTTTCAAAATGTTCATTTGTAACAAAAGTCTCGTAAAGGAAAAATATGTCATGTTTTTTTACAAATTCAAAAAAATCTACATTATGTAATTTACTAGTAAGTCCAATGTTTTGTGAAAGTATGCTAATATTTTTAATTTCAAATTTAATTTTCGAATGTCTACTATTATTACTAATATTACTTGCGTGACAGACGGCAACTCTGTTTCAATTATGTTGTTTCTTCAGTTGATGGGTTGACCTCCTAGATGGCGCTGTTCTTGTATCTGAGATTTTGACAAAAGAAGTTGATGCTGACAGCTCCACGCTGTCATTGACATGTCGAGTTTGTTTTGGATGTATAAAATTGGTATTTTCATCCAATTCAAGTTTACCAAACATCTCTTCCAGAACAATGAATCCATCGCGATTTTCACAAACAAAGCTTTCATCTTGTGTTGTGTAGAATGTTTTGTCGTTCAAAACTAGCTTAAATCCACGAATTTGAGGAGCAGTTGTTGGGTGTTTTGTTTTAATGGCTCTTCGTATTTTAAGGAGTCTCTGGCGTCTTTTAAGCTCGTCTTTTGTGAAGTCGGGAGTTACATAGACACCAGTACCTTTAAGTTTGCCGGAGTTTCTCAAAATTTGCGAAGCGATTGCTTTGCTTTTAGTCTCGACCAATATGAGTTGTTGTTTTCCCTTAGATGGTAGAACTGTTAAGTCATCAATAATGACGTCTTGATCAGCAAGTCCTTGTCGGGTTATAATGTCGGTGATTGATTTATGAGGATCATCTTGACCTTTTTTTTCTTCTGATAGAGAGAAAACAAGATTTTTCTCTTTGGATCGCTTTTCAAGAATTTCCAATTTTTTCTCAAGTGCATTGTTTTTGTTTTGTATTTTTTGTATTTCTTGTGTAAGTGATTCGTTTGTTGTCCCTCAGTTGAGAATAATAGTGTCCGCTGCTACCTCAGTTAAGAATTATAGTGTCCGCTGCTACCTCAGTTGAGAATTATAGTGTCCGCTGCTACCTCAGTTTAGAATTATAGTGTCCGCTGCTACCTCAGTCGAGAATTATAGTGTCCGCTGCTACCTCAGTTGAGAACTATAGTGTCCGCTGCTACCTCAGTTGAGAATAATAGTGTACGCTGCTACCTCAGTTGAGAATTATAGTGTCCGCTGCTACCTCAGTTGAGAATTATAGTGTCCGCTGCTACCTCAGTTGAGAATAATTATAGTGTCCGCTGCTACCTCAGTTGACAATTATAGTGTCCGCTGCTACCTCAGTTGCGAATTATAGTGTCCACTGCTACCTCAGTTGAGAATTCTAGTGGACTCTGCTAACTCAGAGTCAAACTTAGATAAGATTGTATTAAAGTAATATAGTGCCAGAATTTGTAATTAAAATTTTATTAAAGCTAGTACTTAAGTAATAATACCAGAAATTGTAAAGTAAAGACTACTTAATTAATATAGAAAATACTTTATAGTACTTAATCTTGAATATTGAAAGAATATCAGAATAATAATACTGGAATTTGGAAATGTTTATGATACTTTATTGAAATTGTTATAAAATAGTATTAAGAATAAAATAAATAAAACACAACCTTAAAAATTAAAGTTTGTTGCTCTTTAATTAACCCTGGACCCGACGAGCATACCTCAGCCTTTGACAAAGCAACCTCACAATATATGTATATAAAAATTGGTGTGTGTATGTATGTATGTATGTATGTATGTATGTATGTATGTATGTACATCTGTATATTGCGTATGGACTCCTAAACCGCCCAATGGATCTTTGTGATATTTTCAAGGTAAATATAGTTTGGTCCAGGGATGGTTGCTGTGAAGGTTTGGGTGGAAGACAAAAGTAAAATACAGGCTTTTAACAGTTTTTGGTAAATTTTTTTTGTTGGTTTTTTTCATACATTTTTTAGCGGTTTGAAACATCAGCGAAAACTCCGCAATGGCAGATCGGCAAAACAAACTATCGATTCTGTAAGAGTGAATAATCAACCTTCGAATTTCACTAGTACCTCATCCACACTTCTTGACATAGTTTTGACTTCAAACAAAAATAAATTTAAATTTTTTTATCAGATTTCGTTTGGAGGTTATCTTGGCCATGACATGATACTGCTTGTTTTTGAATTTGATTATAATTGTTACGCAAACATGCTAAACAATTCCGTTTCTTTCAACCAGTAGTATTACCGCAAAGATCTTCACTCTCTTCAGGAAATGGCAATGAAAATTGATTGGAATTTCATTCGTTATATTCCCAGTGTCAATGAGCAAGTTCTGTTCTTCAACCAAAATATCTTTTCATTTGAATTAAATTGCTTTCTTTTTTGAGTAATAAATTTAACTTTAGGGTGCATAAAATGTAATGCTGCTGGAACTGATCTTAGCCACCCTAAATTTATAAAAAAAATTCATCCATATTTGGTAAGGCCGCTTACACATACATGCAACTCCATTTTTATGTCCTCCACTTTTGCTACTCCATGGAAACAAGCCAAAGTAATTCCCATACCTAAAGCCGCAAACTCTAACCCAACCAAATACCGGATTATAAATATTTTACCTGTTTTATCAAAAGTGATGGAAAAACTTATGGTATTGCAAATAAGCTCGCATATGCAAAGTCAAAGTCTTTTTAATTTTTTTTTTTTTTTTTTTTTTTTATAATGCACACGCGCTCATGGGGTTTGTTATAGCCCTTTTAATGATAAGTCACAGCGCGAGCGATAGGAAGTTAGGAAGGGAGGGAAAGGAGGTGTCGATGAACATTGATCTTGAATGTTTGAAGATCAAAATGGCAAGGAAAAATTGTGCCAGGCAATCCATTCCACATTCGTGTTGTACGGCTAAAGAAAGAATCTCTATATTTCACGGTACGTCCGAAATTGGGCTCAAGTGTAAACTGATGAGCGTTCCTAGCCAGACGAGTATTACGGGGGAAATGTTTAAGGGGTGGAACGCAACTGGCTACCTCGAGTGAGCATTTTTTGTAAAAGAATCTGTAAAATAAGGAAATACATGAGACATTTCGACGATGTTCAATTGACGGAAATGTTTCCATAGTGCTTCTCTCTCCTATCAATTTTAACGCTTTTTTCTGAACTCTGTCGAGCAGGTGAAGAAAAGTTTGAGAAGCACCTGCCCAGAGATGGGAGTTATACTCGAGTTTAGGGCGTATAAACGCTTTGTAAATTGTAGCCAGATCAGAAGGGGTGAAAAACTTCTTGCATCTATTAAGAAAGCCTAAGCATCTTGCAGCATTCTTGGCAATCTCAAGTATATGATCATTCCAACGAAGATTGTCACTGATACACATACCGAGTACTGATAGCTTTTCGGCCTCCTCGATGCAAGTACCATTCATGGATAATGGCATAGGGGGTATGTTTAGCTTCAACGACAAAAGACAGCATTGAGTTTTCGACGCATTAAACTCCACACGATTTCTAGTACCCCAATTCACAATGCTGTTTAAATCGGAGTTTAACGAGCTTATCATACGATTTCGTTGTAATAACACGTCCGAAGGCGAAGGCCGTGAATTATCAAACGTATATGAAAAGCTGAGGGTTGAGTCGTCAGCAAAACAATTTAATGGATTAGAAGTCACAGACAAGAGATCATTTATAAAAATGAGAAAGAGAGTCGGAGACAGAACGGAGCCCTGGGGCACACCAGCATTTATTTTGTGGAGATCAGACTTGAAACCGTCTAATACAACTTGTATTGAACGGTCCGGAAGATAGCTTCTAATCCAACGAATAAGAGTATCATCGATACCAAATGCACGCATTTTCGATAAAAGAGCTTCATGCCAAACTCTATCAAATGCCTTTGAAATATCAAGCGCAATAATCTTGCTTTCGCCAAAGCGATGCACAGATTTGTTCCACTGTTCGGTGAGATATGCCATCAGATCACCAGTGGAACGATTGCTGCGAAAGCCGTATTACCGGTCATTTAAAAGCTCCCGATCTTCGAGATATTTCTTGAGCTGACGATTTATCAGCGTTTCCATGACCTTGGAAAGAAGGGACGTAAGTGCAATTGGTCGGTAGGAGGAGGGGGAGGAGGAATCACCTTTTTTTGGGACGGGCTGGACAAATGCTGTTTTCCATCTACTTGGAAAGATTCCTGAACGATAGGAGCGATGGAAAAGCTTACGCAGTGGTTTTGCCAGAGATGAAGAACACTTCTTCAGAAGAATAGGGGGTATACCATCTGGGCCAGCGGATTTGTGTATATCAAGATCTTGAAGTACTCTTGCTACTGTACGAGTGCGGAAAAATATCTGTCCCATAGAAGAATTAACGTTCTCAAGTACAGGAGGTGCATTGTTGCTTGCAGGCAACGTAGAACTTGCAGCAAAATGAGCTGCGAGCATATTTGCCTTCTCTGAAGAGCTGACAATAGGTTTATCGTCGACGATGAGCGTTGGAACTGATGATGACGTTGAGTTCTTGACATTTTTTACAAATGACCAGAAGTTTTTACTGCCTTTGGGACATTGCAGAATTTTTTGCCGTAACTTCTGGTCATGTAAAAATTTCGTTTTGTGTATAACGGAGTTGCACGAGTTCCTAACTTGTTTGTGTTTCTTCCGATTTTCCTCAGTTGGGTTGGCTTTGTAGGATCGGAAGCTTTCTTCTTTCAACCTGATAGCTTCTTTACACTCTTCGGTAAATCAAGACTTTTCTTTTGGTTTGATACATTTTGTTCTGTGAGGGACAAAAGTTCTCATTCCAAGAAAAATCACTTCTGTAATCATTTCAGCACTGGCATCAATGTCATTATCGAGGAAGCATAATGACCAGTTAAAGTTCCGAAAGAAATTATTCAGACCGTCCCAGTTGGCTTTCTCGTATTGCCAAACGGTCCTAGTGGGAATTTTTTCTTTAACTGGATGGTTGGAGATCGAGAAATTAGCTGAAATGACACAATGGTCCGAGGTGCCAAATGGAGAAGTTACTTTAATAGTATATTTATCAGGATGGGAAGTAAGGAACAAGTCAAGAGTATGGGCGGAATGCCCATCAACATCCGGTATACGAGTAGGCTCATCGACAAGCTGGGTAAGATGGTTATACTCAGCAAAGATCTCGGTATACCTTCCTTCGAGTGTTGTCTGGCCAGAATATCGGAGCCAACTTGAATTGTGTACATTGCATCAATCTGGTTACAGGCCAAGGCACAATTGCACGACTGCTTTCCTTAATCTTGTCAATTCTTTTCACAAGACAATGGAATGTGATAAGCTCACACTTCTTCTTCTGCTTGATTTTCATGGAACAGCAATGAAATTGGTAAGAACTTATCTTAGCGAAAGAACCCAAGCAGTTTCCACTAATTGTTTTTTTTTCCTTCCATTCTTCCCGTAACAACTGGAATTCCACAGCTATCTATTTTAGGACCCTTAATATTCTGCATGTACATTTATGACATTTTTATTTTTATAACCTACAGTTAATTCCATCTTTATGCTGACGACGCACAACTCTTCTTATCTGGGCCACTAGGCCTTGTCGAAGATGTTATTAGTTGTTTTAATGATGATCTAGCTATCTTCTATCCAACGATGGTCTTGTACCAATTCGTTAGTTCTTAACCCTAAAAAGCCATCTATTACTATTATATACAAACATCCAATTCAAAGTGAAAATTTCTCGCCAATTTTGCTTTATAATGCTAATATTCCTATTTTAAACTTCAATAAAAATCTTGGTGTTCTAATTAACTCTACTTTAAGTTGGGATAATAATGTTAATTATATTATGCGGAGGGTTTATTGGGGGACTGCGATCTCTATGGCCCTGAAACAATTTTACGCCAGAGAACACTGGAAAACTTCTTGCTCGTTCTGTTCTCATACCATTTTTTAAATATGGCTGTGAAGTCTTTGGAAAACTTGACTCACATAACTTTAAAAAATTGTCTGTTGTATTTAACTCTATTAGATTAGATTAGATTAGAAAAGATCGGTTTTGTTTGATAAACGTTGGTTTCAAATTATTACAAAGCTTACTTACTTACTTACTTACTTAAGGTGGCACAGACAGTCCATTGTGGACCACGGCCTCAACCAACAATCCTCGCCAGCTAGGCCGGTCCCTAGCCAGTGGCCTCCAGTTGCGCACACCAAGTTGGTTGAGGTCGTTTACCACTTAATCGCGCAACCTTAGATGGGGTCTTCCAGAACTCCGTTGGCCCTCCGGGTTGGAATTGAAGACTCGTCGGGCAGGAGCGTTTTCGTCCATACGCTCCACATGGCCCAGCCATCTAAGCCACTGAATTTTCAGCTTCTTAACCAAGTCAATGTCGCTGTAAAGCCCGTACAGTTCGTCATTGAATCTTCTCCTCCATACTCCATTGATCATATCTGTCAATTGTGACGTTTTGTCCGAGCCTACGGTGATGATCTACTTCACCCGAGGACAGCATATACTTTGTTTTATCTTCATTTACAGCCAGACCCATTCAAGCCGCTTCCACTTCAAAATTTGCGAATGCTCCACTGACAGCGCGCTTCGTTCTTCCAATAATGTCAATATCATCAGCATAGCCAAGTAATTGAACGGATCTAAAAAAAATCGTACCGCTGGTGTTGACATGCGAGTTTCGTACGATTGCCTCAAGAATGATGTTGAAGAGGTTACATGACAGCGCGTCACCCTGTCGTAAGCCTTTCTCGACATTAAATGAGTCGGTGGTGTTCTTACCAACCTTGACGGAGCAGCGCGAGTTCTCCATAGTCATCCTGCACAATCAAACGAGTTTGGCAGGGATGCCAAGAAGTGACATGGCTCTGTATAGCTCGTTTCTGTTTACGCTGTCATAAGCGAATTCAAAATCGATAAAGAGGTGGTGAGTATCGATCTGGAATTCTTGGGTCTTTTCCAAAATCAGCCGAAGTGTGAAAATTTGGTCAACGGTTGACTTACCGGGCCTGAAACCACACTGATAGGGGCCAATCAGTTCACGTGCGAAAGGGTTCAGACGTTCACACAGAATGGCCGACAAGATTTTATAGGCGACATTTAGGAGACTTATACCTCTGTAGTTGGCGCAGCTTAGAGTATCTCCTTTCTTGTGGATAGGGCACACAATGCTGAGGTTCCATTCGTCAGGCATACTTTCATCCGACCAGATTGTACAGATGAGTTGGTGTATGCTCCTCACCAAGTCAACTCCCGCTGCTTTGAAGAGTTCAGCCTTAAGGCCATCAGCTCCAGCTGCCTTGTTGGACTTTAGTTTAGATATTGCTATCCGAACTTCTTCTTGGTCGGGAGGATGGAAATTTTGTTCTTCATCATCCAAATCGAATGGATCATTCTGCCTGACAGCGACTAGTTGGTTGTCTTCGCTGTTTAACAGTCTGCAGAAGTGTTCTTTCCAAATTCTCAGCACCGACTGTGTATCTACAACGACATTGCCACCCTCGTCTCTACATGCTTCCACTCGGGCTTTGTAACCCTTGGACGAATGCCTTACCCTTTGGTAGAACTTTCAAACATTGCTTCTGCCGTACCACCCGTCAATAGATTCAACCATTCGTTTTTCCAGTTCTCTTTTTTTTTCTTCTGAAAAGCCGATGTCCTCTTTCCTCTTTTGCTGGTATTTCGCACGGGAAGCGCTCTTGGCAGCTCTAGTTCTGGCATTCAGAACTGCATGATAGGCTTCGTCCTTGGCCAAGTGTGCGAGCCTGCACTCATCACCGAACCAGGTGTTGCGTTGTGGTCGCCTAATGATACCCGAAACATCAGTAACTGCGGATTTGATGGCCAATTTGCAATGTTGCCACTGGGCCTCTGGGCTTGGCGCAGGCGCCGGGCTTGTCAAGAGATAAGAGGAGACATGGTTGGCAAAAGTTGTGGCGGTCTCTTGCGATTGTAACTTTGCAACATCAAACTTTCTCACATTGGATGCTCAATTCTGCGGTCCGGTGGAGATCCGCATTGGCACTTTAGCTACAACAAGGTAGTGGTCCGAGTCTATGTTGGCCCCTCGGAAAGTGCGGACATCCATGACACTGGACGCATGTCTGCTATCAATTGCAATGTGATCAATTTGGTTGACGGTATTTTGATCAGGAGACCGGCAGGTCCCCTTGTGTATATTGAGGTGTGGGAAGTATGTGCTAGCTAAGATGACACTTCGCCCCGCAGCAAAGTCGATTAGCGTGTGTCCGTTACCGGAAGTGTTGTCGTGCAGGCTATGCTTTCCGACTGTCGAGCCAAAGTTGCCCTCCCTTCCGATTTTGGCGTTGAAGTCACCAAGAATAAACTTAGTGTCGTACTTCGGGCATTCACCATACGTCTTCTCGAGAAGATCGTAGAATTCTTCTTTGGTCGTGTCATCTTTTTCCTCCGTGGGGCGTGGACGCAGATCAGCGAGATGTTGCTGAATATGGATTTAATGCGGATTGTGACAATGCGTTCGTTTATGCCACGAAACCCCAAGACTTCTTGCCTAAGCCTTACTCTTATCACAAATCCGCATCCAAATAGCCGCTATTTTCTTGTCCTGTAGCACTTGCCGTAGTAGATGTCACAGTTTTTCATCCTCCTTGTGCTTTCACCATCCCATCGCACTTCTTGGATAGCTGTGATGTCGGCTTTGACACAATCTAGGGCCTCCACTAATTGTTCGGCGGCACGTGACCTGTTAAGGGTCTGGATATTCCACGTGCAGAACCGAAATTCGTTGTCCTTGTTTCGTTTGCTAGGGTCGTCATCAGTAGGGTCATCCATATCCGAGGCAGTTGGTTGTTTCGGAACAAAGAGGTTTTTAACGTGGTAGGGAAGTTACCCCGACGCACAACCCCCAATCTGGGGGACCAGGCCCTATGCTGCTCTCCTTGGACAAAAGGAGCTGGAGAAATCCAGAGTCAGTAACCCACTACGGGGATATGAGAGCTACCATTGGTCCTATATGGGCTCATCCGCCACCTTCTCTATTTCACTACCCTGACTAATAGTAGTGAAAGGACCCAAAGATCTGAGCTCCGAATATGTCGAAGAAGCTCTATGGGGTGCCTACCATATTGTCTGTAAGCGTCGCCGTTGGTTCGCTTAATTGGAAGCTCATCCGCCGCTCGCTTGCTTTCTGAGGGGTTCGTACAGAATAAACTGCTACCCAACAAGAGAAACAAAGGAGCTTTATGGCAGGGCAATCATAGTGTTGCTATTTTTCTGTGATCAACACTCGCGCTTATAAGTTCAGCAAGTCAAGTCCGGGTGGACAAGCCCAGTACCCGATGGCTACCACTTGGAGGAAAAAGAAGCACAATTGATGCGTATGAGACAGTTGCAACGCTGGGCATCGCCATGTTGATATAAATCAGGGTCTACCCTATTCATACAGCACCCAGCCATCAAAGCTTACAAAAAACAAAAAGGATGGCTTTATGTGCTTTAAGTTTAAAACATCCCCCCTTTCGTTACACAAAAAGCATATGGGTAAGTCCTCTCTATGCGGTATGAAGTTAAGCTGTAATAGCTCTCCTCGCAATTTTAACATCATTTATATTTCAGCAATGCTGTTATCATCTCTGAAATAATTCTTTTCTTCTTAGTTGTGATATAATTGACAGTAGACTTGTCTGTAAAAAGATCCTGTTGCGTCAATCAAATATTTATCTCGCTGCTTTAAGTCAGTAGGAATAGGGGCGGTTCAGGTTGGCAGTTGGGAATTATGCAAATGAGTAAATTCAAACTGATACCTAAGTGACTGTAGGTTTTTTAAATAATCAAATGAGTAAATTCAAACTGATACCTAAGTGACTGTTGGTTTTTTAAATAATGAATGGGATATTTATGGTGATGGGTAGGGTTTCCATATGGGATTTTTTAAAAAGAGAACTTTTTCCTCCAAAAGCTTTTAAAAAAGAGAACATCACAAAAAAAATAGAGACAAAAAAAGAGACAATAAAAAAAGAAAAGCAATGTTGATTTTTTTTTGTTTTTATTGAATATAAAAATATTTGTTTTAGGAACAATTTTACATAACATTTTTTATAAAATACCTAAATACATACAAAAATTAACAAAAAATTTCAAAAAACAATAGTTAACAAAAAAATAAAAGCTTTATTCAGTCTGTTTTAGTTTAAGTCCATTTAAATTAATATAAATCACATACAAAATTAACAATAACAGATTATATTTACATAAATAAAATGAAATCTTTTAAGTAAAAAATTTCAGCGTTTTACAAGATACGAAGAGTGAAATTTCTTCGAAACGTCGGGAAGAATAAATAAATAAATATTTCTAATAATTACGCGGTAAGCATCCGAAAATCTTATAATATTTTAATGATTAATGTCCGCGAAAAGAAAAGTTTAAAATTTCATACTTATAAATACCTTAATTTGAATTGAATTCATTTAACTCAAATTTTTTCAAAAACAGTAATGATTTGTGCTTAAATCTTTCTTATTCGATGGCGCAACGAAAAAATATTCAAAACATTTAAATTGAATCTGACATTTGACAGCCACCCCAGCTGACAAGTAAAAAGTAGTAGTCTTTTAAATTTTGTAGTAAATTGAAGATAAAATCATAACACAGTGGTTACATGGGTTATAATAATAAAGATTACTTGTATTTTTGAATAAAATCAATTCAAAAATTATCGGAACAAAAAAAAAGAGACATTCACGAAAAAAGAGGACAAAAATAGATCCTTAACGAAAAAGAAAGTGTAAAAAAGATCTGAACAAAAAAAGAGAACATGTTCTCTTTTAAAGAGATATGATGGACATCCTAGTGATGGGTTGTATTGACTTTTATTAAACTGACGAGCTGGTGATCCTTTTCGGGGTTTGACCCTTTTATTTTTTGAAAAGTGAAAGTGATAGTGGTGGTGGTTTTTGATGGTGTTTTTTTTTTTTTATTTATTGGTTTTTATATGGTTTGTGCCTAGTGAGTATGGGTATGTGTATTGATTGCTCTGCTTTGGGAAGTGGAATGGAAAAAGATAAGATAGAAATGTAGGCTGTAGGTAGGTACATAAATTCAAATCTGATAACGAACTGTTGCATTTTATTACACTGTAACGGACATTTCTTAATTTTTGTTTGATAGGTGAAGTGAACCATGGTGATGGAATTTGGTGGTGTTTTTTTTTTTATTTTTCGTAGGGTTTGTCTCTTGTGAGTATTGTTAAGGGTGCTGTTCGAAAGAGATTTTTTGAATTTAAATCTGATAAGAAACTGATGAATTTTTTTTAAATTTTTTTAAAAGTGTAAAGTTATGTGACCTGTGGTGATGTTTCTATTATTGAATTGTGAGTATCGATAGCAGAGTTAGATTTAAGTAGAATTTAAAAAAAAAAAAAGTTACTAATGCGTAGAAGAAGGAAAGACGGTGGCCAAGACATTGTTTTTTAATTTTATCTCTTGTAGGGATGTGTTGACGATCCTTTGTTTGGCATGTGAATATGTACATACTGAGGAGTAGATAACCAATATATGGCCGTTTGTGATCCTTTTCCTTTGTTCGTCATGTTAATGTATATACTGAGGAGTAGATAACCAATATATGGCTAGAGTATAAAAGCAAACGTTCTGGGGTTTTTTAGTTTAGTTAACAATTCAGTTTAGAAGAAGAAAAACTAAAAAACAAAAAACAAAGAAAAATGTCTTTCCTCAACAAAATAAAAGCTGCCGTAAATGTTCGCAGCGCGAATTCAGCTTCATCTGTTAAACCAATTTTGAGTTTGGCAAAACTAATTCAAAAAAAAAAGTTTGCCATCACCCGCGCCAGGAGGTGCAACCCTAAATTCGGGGAGCAAATAATGCTCGAACTGGAGGACTACAAGGTAATTCAATGTTAATATCTTGCAAGGTTGCAAATTTAAACCATTTTTATTTTAAGGTATTCCTTCCAAAACGGTGCAATGCACAATTGGATGACGAGGACATCCTAGAGCTCGAAAAATTTTGCCTTGAGGTGGTTGGGCCTTATGGAGAAATGTCCTTTGATGTGGACTTCCACCTCAAACAAAATGAACAGCAGCAGCAACAAGATGAGCAACAACAACAACAACACCAGCAGCAGCAGCAACAACAACAGCTACAGGAAGAGCAACAACAACAACAACAGCAGCAGCAACAGCAACAACAACAACAACAGCAACAACTACAACAACAGCTGGAACAGCAGCTGCAACTGCAACAACAGCTACAGCAACAACAGCAGCAGCAGCTACAGCAACAACAACAGCAGCAGCAGAAACAACCCAAAAACGCAAGAAAACAGAGACATCACATCATAAGTGAAGAGGTAATGGCCCCCACACCCTCGGAACTTTTTTTTGATAGTGATAATAATTTACTTATTTCACAAAAAAAAATTTTTAAATAAATAATAAAAATTAAAAAAAATAAAACTTAAAATTAAAAAAAAATGTTTTCTTTACGGATTGGTTTCAGCGTTTCAGAATATTGGGTGATTATGTGACCCAAATACAGCGGTTCAATTTAAAAGGGCGGAAAATTGAATTTAAAGTCAACCCTGTTCCGCTAAATGAAGAGCCCACTTCTTGGTTTAAAGCCTCAATAGATACTATTCTGCAATTTGCCGTTGAGGGCCTCAACGAAACTGACAAGGTTGGTATTACTTTTGGTGGAAAAAGTTTTGCACATGAACGAGGTAGTGGTTGGATAAATTTCAAAACCTGTGAAGATCTGAGCTTCGAAAAAGTGTGGGAGATGATAGCCAAAATCTTTCAAAGCAACTCTGGAGCAATGAGTTCGGATGATTTTTGCTTGACAGTTACCTCCGTAAAGATGCCAGTTGGGGAAGGAAATAATAGAAAATCCTCCGTCATGTACAACTCCTTCAATGAAGAATGTTGCCAACGCAAGGGCATAATCGTTATTAACAACAAAGACAATTTATGTCTGCCTCGAGCTTTGGTTGTAGAGAAGGCATACGTAGACAAGGATGATAATTTGACCAAAATAAGAAAAGACACGGGGAACATTCAGACGCAGAGAGCCTTAAAACTACTCAACGATGCTCAAATCAATATACCACCAGGAGGCTGTGGAATAAATGAGTTAAAATCATTTCAAGCTCTTTTAAGAAATTACAAGATAACCGTATACGAATACAAATCGAAGGGTCGCAAAATAATATACGAAGGGGTTTCAAACAACATTTCTGATAAGAAAATACATTTAATGTATTACAACAATCATTACAATGTAATAACTTCCTTAACCGCCGTATTTTGCTGTAGTTATTACTGCGAGATTTGTCATTCACCGTTTAACACGAAGGATGTTCATCATGGCTGTCTTGGTCTATGTTCGCAATGCCAGCATTCTCCAAAATGTGAAGAAACACCGAAAAAAATTCTATGCCAAGATTGCAATCGAAATTTTAAAGGAACAGGATGCTATGACAACCACAAAACGAGCAGCTCGTCAGGAAAACAGTCTATCTGTGAGCAAATAAAAAGATGCCTTGCTTGTTTAAGATCCTACGGAGGAAGTCGACAACATATTTGTGGCGAGTTCTTTTGCAAGAATTGTAAAAAACATGTTCCTGAAGACCATAAGTGTTACATTATGCCTAATACGAGAAAACCTGATTTGAAAAATTTCTTGTATGTATTTTATGATCTTGAAAGTCGCCAAGAAAAAGTAATTGGGGAACAAATTTGGAATGACGAAGATGAAGCAACAACAACAAAGGCTTTTATTACAAAACATGAACCAAATTTATGCGTGTTTCAAAACAAATGTAGTCATTGCGTGGAGTATCCTGATTTGCTTTCCTGTGAATATTGTAATTCGTCATTGAACGTTCTACAAGGAGAACCGTGGTACCTAAATTTGTTCAATATATACTCGAAATTCGGAAAAAATTTAAAAATGTGGTTGTGATTGCTCACAATGGTCAAGCTTACGATCATCAGTTCATTTTAAACTATGTCTTAGAGAAAACAGAACTAGACCCCGAATTAATTATGCGAGGAACAAAGATAATTTTGATGGTAATAGGAAACGTAAAATTTATCGACTCGATAAACTACTTTCCCATGGCGTTATCGAAGCTCCCAAAAGCGTTTGACTTGCCGCCGGTTTTAAAGAAAGGTTACTTTCCGTATCTTTTCAACACAAAAGAAAATGCAGAGTACATTGGAACATTACCAGCCATTGAATTTTACAATGCGAATACTATGAGGTCGGAAGAACGCGCTGATTTCTTAAAATGGTATTCTGAACACCAAAATGATTATTTTGATATGAAGCACGAACTCGTCGAATACTGCAAGAGTGATGTAAGAATATTGACAGGGGCTTGCTTGCAATTTAGAAAATTATTTCTTTCGCAATGTAACGTTGAACCATTTTTAGAATCAGTAACGATTGCTTCAGCTTGCAATCTGTTATATAGACGCAACTTTCTCAAACCAAACACTATCGGATTAATACCCAAAAAAGGGTACAGATGCATTGACAACCAGTCACCAGAAGCTATAAAGTGGATGATTTGGGAAGAGCAGAAAAGAATCATAAACATCAAACATTCTTATAAAAGCAAAGAAGTTATTATCAATGGAGTAAAAGTTGATGGTTTTTGTGAAGAAACCAAACAGATTTTTGAATTCCATGGGTTCTATTACCATGGTCATCAGGCCGGATCGAATTTGGTATTTTTTTTTTTTTTTTTTAATTTCGCTATGCCTATGGTTCTAAAAGTTGAATTTGGTTTTCCATTAACGAAACCAGAAGCTTTCAGCAAAAAAAAAAAAATGTCCTAAGGTTCCTATTTCGAAAACAAAATGTCCTTTAAATAATATATTTAAATTTTTCTTTCTTTTTTAATTTTTTTTTTAATTTTAACAACAAGAAATTTCTATTATTTGTTGGTTAAAGAATTTAATTACAATGTAAAAAAGTTATTAGTTTACGTGTTGTAGGTATACAAAAAATATATTTTTTATTCATATTGAAATAAATTTACCGAATATTTTATTTTAGTAACTAAAACAATTATTATATTGATGCAAGAACTGAATTTTCCTTTGTTTATATCTATTCAAAACATATGGTTCGAGGGGCGCAGCAAAACATTTGGAACCTTCAACCTAGAATTATAAATTTATAAAGCAAGGAAATATTTTAACTTCAAATTTTTGTTTACCTGTAGGTCAAAATTAATTTTGGAGGGCATTAACAAAGTCCTTCTTTGTTTCAAATTGTGGCAACAATTTTCGAGACAAGATTCTAGCTTTTATTAATCCATCTCTTGATTCTTGGCCACAAACTAAAGCAGAAGCTTCTGTCACCAACTTAATACATCTTTCCACTGCTTGAGTGTGACAGGGATATTTTGATATTTCTATATTGTCAGGAACATTTGCAATCATTTCCCGCAAGTTTTCATCAGATATTGTTGCGGTTAAAGGAGGTTCTGTGATGGTCACTGTATCCCATTTTATTAGGTCGATGTAATCATCGGCATCGAAATTAATTTTCGGGATATTGAATTGCCGGATATCATTCTTCTGCTTGCTACTTTTCTCGGATCTTATTTTTAATATCCTCCTTAAACCTTATTCACGGACATGGCTTCGGCTATCAGCTAACATAGCAAGTAAAATATTTTCAGGATGACAAAAATATGAGTTACGTTGGATTACGGGATGAATTACTGCCTTAAGTTTTTTCGGTAGATATTTTGATGCTTTAATAATTGACAAAATATGGTTGGGTCCGTCCAAACAGGAGGGCTTTGTTTTAATTGCAAACCAGGCAAACGCATACACTTTTATTATATAAGTTGCTAGAACCAGTAGCTCTTTTGACGGTTTCTCTGTTCCTACATATAGCCTAAGAATCCGGTTAGCTGTTGTGAGCCACCTTGAATGCGACATTTTTCCAGGCTGCCGATTGGCCAATTCTAAAGGTACATTGCCATGAGAAACTGCCTTGCACATTTGATAAAGATATTTTTGATCAGTGCTCAAATTTTCTTTCGTTATCTCAGGCAGTTCCACTGTTATCTTTTCAAAAGCTTGTATTGGCAGACTATCACATGCTTCAAGTGCTTTTCCAAGAACTCCAGAAAAGCCTTTGGGGTCATTGGTTTTGCCATCAAGATGTGTCATCAAATGACGAAGAGGGAGTTCATTAAGATGAAGTAAACAAATAAACCAATGAACTGGCTTACCAATGGCCGCTTCAAGCTGAGGTACGATACCATTTTTAGATCCCGTATTAACAACGGTTCCATCACATCCAATCGCTTTAATTTCTTGCATATCAACACACAAGATGTTATTTATGAAGTCAATTATACTGGCAGATATTGTTTTGGCATTTCCGGAATCTGGGATGACATGCCCCACATAATGTCCACCTGGCTCAGAAACAAGGACAATGTGTTCTTCGGTAGCAATTTTTCGATGTGTTCCCGGACCAATTTTCTCCAAAATCATCGTTTTATCTTTTCTACCGTCAAAATATAAACCTGATATATTTTCACATTGACTTTGAAGATTTTGACGTATTTTTTTTTCTATCTCTTCTTATTTTATTTCTATCAATGACTTTTGAAGGATCTAACTTGGAAATGACACCAATGTCTTGCAGAACAGAACTTACAACAATTGATGCAGATCTGTCGGATATTCCTGTTCTGTCGCAGGCTGAAGCTAAATTGGCAAAATGTATTCTAGCTTTCACTTTTTTAACCGACGGACTTGTGCTAGGTAAAATATTGACATCACTCACATCGTCTTCATCGCTTGAAGCATCTGCGGGATCATCCTCACTTTCTGCAGAAACTTCTACTTCATTTTTAAGTCTTTTAGAGTTTTTCGCCTCTTCGTGTCTTTTTCGTTTAAGGGCCTCTTGAATTTTTCTTTCGTTTCTTTTTTTAATTTTATTTGTTAACTCCGAATCGACGTTACCAATTAACATACGCCTAAACAGCCTTTGGTCCTGTAGGAAATCGCGTTCCTCATGGGGCACTTTAGTTACGCAAGGACACTTTAAAGAATCTTTACATTTGCAAGCTGATATGTCAAAAAGGTGATGGCTGTTCGATTTAAATAATTTAAGTTTCTCTATAAACGAATTTTTCTTGGATTTTATATTTTTTTTTATTGATTTATATTGCTCGTTATAGGTTTTTAATTTGTGCAAAATCTGCTGATCTGAAACAACGGGCAAGGTAGCTCTTTGCCACACACTTTTTATATCAATCATTAACTTCGCTGATATTTCATTAACACTTGGATCAAATCCTTTTCTATTTTCCTTCAAGGAATTTCTGATAAACAAAAATGCTTTCATTATATCAGAATAAGTAGGAAGTTGATTGCTTTTTAGCTCGGCGGGTGCTACAAAAACTTCACACTCGGTTTCACTACGCGTACGCGGCATTTTTACAATTTAAGATAACTATAACCGGAAATTTTTCAAACAAGAAAATAATAACAATTGATGCACTTAAATCAACGCCTTCTATAGATTTAGATTATTATTTCAGAAAAACCAAGAGCGACACAACCAAAATATAAAAAAACAATAACAAGGCCGATGAGAACTAGATTATAAATTTAAATTATAACCATAATTTTAAATTCATTTAATTCCATTGCTTCAGTCTTAAGAAATATTTTTACTAATAAAGCCCCGATAATAATTTTCAATTATTAATTGACAGTTGATTAATTTATAAACTATCAATTATCAATTGATGATTGATAATCGTAAAAAGAGAAGAAAAATATAATATGAGCTTAATAACACTAAATTACCTAATTAAATTTTTTTTTATTAAATTAAAAAAATCCAAAACTTTGACGTCATATAGGAACCTTGAGATGACGTCACAAATTTACCAAATTTTTTACTCATCCTTCGGGTCCCTAAATTCAACTTTTCCGCATATAGGCATCAAAGATTTCTAAAAAAAAAAATCGATCCACCCTAGGTCATCCTCTCTGCTTGAAGCACAAACGCGATGATCCTCTACACGAAAATGAACTTGATACATTAAATCAGAGGTATGAAAGAACCTTGTGTTTTTCAAACTCATCTTAAGTCATTTAATAGAGAAGAATTGAATTTCATAAACACGCATCAACTTATTCAAAGCTCCCCACTTAATCCCCGTGATGCCTTTTATGGCGGACGTACCGGAAACACAGTCAGTTTTTATAAATGTAAAAAAGGCGAAAAAATTAATTACATAGATGTTTGTTCTCTATACCCATGGGTTTGTAAGAACGGAAAATTCCCCATTGGCCACCCTAAAATTCACTTAACTGGCAATGCAATCTGTTCGACAACGAAATTGGATGGGATAAATGGACTCGTTAAGTGCAAAATTTTACCTCCAGAAAACCTGTTGCATCCGGTATTGCCAATGAAACAAAATGACAAGCTCATGTTTTCATTGTGTAGATGTAGAAGCTGCAGTGATGAAAAAAACAATGAACAAATGTGTACTCATACTGATGAGCAAAGAGCAATGGTCGGGACTTGGGTAATTGACGAGGTCATAAAAGCAGTTGAAAAAGGGTACATCATACTTTCCATTTTTGAAATATGGGAATATAATGTAGTCCAATATAAACCAGGTAGAAATTCTGATGATGGCCTGTTTACGTCTATGAAGAACAAGTTTTCAAAAATCAAGCAAGAAGCATCTGGATGGCCGGCTGAATGTTCATCTCAACAAGAAAAAGAGAAATATATTTCTGATTTTCTGGAGAAAGAAAATATTCAGATGGAATTTGCAGAAATATGTGTCAATCCAGGAAAGAGGTCACTTGCAAAGCTGACATTGAATTCGTTTTGGGGGAAATTTGGACAACGTGAAAATCAACTTCAAACTGTCGTTCTGAATAACCCTTCAACTTTATTTCATCTGCTTACGCATCCGTCGATTGAAGTACTACACATTCTTCCTGTAAATGAAGAAAACGTTGTCGTTAATTTCGAGATGAAAGAAGAAGCAATCGATTCTTTATCGACAGTAAACGTTTGTGTTGCTGCTTACACGACTGCTTTAGCTCGACTTAAACTATATAGCTACCTGGAGAGGTTAGAGGAAAGAGTTCTATATTACGATACTGATTCGGTAATATATGTAAGTCGTCAGGGAGAATTTGAACCTCCTACTGGACAATTTATCGGCGATATGACTGACGAATTGGAAGTGTATGGAATTGGGAGTTATATAACAGAATTCGTTAGCGGAGGCCCCAAAAATTATGCATTGAAAGTGTTCAGTACAAAAGACAAGATGGAACACGTTGTCTGCAAAGTGAAGGGGATTTTTCTCAATCATGAATCATCACAAAAAATCAACCTTGATTCCATTAAATACACTGTTTTGAATTCGTCTTCTTCCCCAGATAGTGAAAGCATTATTATTAAATCTAATAATATTCGTCGGACAAGCGACCATCAAGTGCTTACCATACCAGAAGTTAAAACCTACAAAGCCAAATCAGAAAAACGTCGTTTTCTTGAAGACCATAGCTCTTTACCATATGGATTTAAAAGACAACGTTGTCATTCAAGCAATTCTGTTTAAAATTATGAAATAAAAAAAAATTATTGAAACTTGTTGTTGTACTTCTTATTTGAAAAGAAATTTCATTACATTGTTTAGTTCACTTCTTAACTTGTTTAGGAAACTTGTTGGGGTCTTTTAAATTTTGTTCAGCTTCGTCCATGATAGATGCATTTGATTGAGGTAGAATGGTACTTTCATAATTCAGTCTGGATTTAACAATTCGGTTTTGTTTGATTTGCCTTGACGAGGACAAACAATTATCATGATTGTTTTTTTTTTTTTTTTTTTTTTTTTTTTAAGCTTTTCCAAACTTTAAACAATTCTTGTGACTCCTTGATCAAGTGGATTATATTCAATTATACGATCATGTAGCATAAGACAGTAAGCTGAAGTGTTTACAGGAATATTTTGTGATGTTTTCATCTCCAAACGTACATCGATGGGGCCTGTTTTCATAGATTCGTTTTGATGTCTGCAGTCTATAACGAAAATTGGAGCGCGTGATTTAAATATACCCCAAGAAAGCAGAGGCTCAGTGATGGTTTTATTGTAGTAAGTTTTTTGAAAATCAGTGTACATTTTATAAAACAAACTATATCTATTTTTATCAAAAGAAACATTGAGATCTTCATGTGGATAAACATCAGAGTTAAGATATACTTTTAAGTCTGTTAGATTACAATGATCAAACGTTGTAGGATCAGCAGATAGTTTTTTATTTTTATCAGTTTGCAGAGCAAAGACAATATATCTAGGTTTTTCAATTTGTGTTGTTGTCTTTACATTCCATATGTGATGGTCAGAGGTTGGCAGCATAGGGTATTCATAAAGATCCCAGTTTCGGAAAGCAATTTTCATAGCACTGTTTTTATTTATAGATTTGTATAAATTCAATTTCATAGAGTCTGATAATGTCACGTGTGGTACTTTCCATTGTACCTTATGAAGTTGTACTTGTACTTTTTCATCTGTTTGTGAGATAAGAGCGTTTTCATCCATTCTGGCTCAAGTTAGAATAAGATCATGTCGAGCGTTCGGAATAATTTTTTTATAATCTTCAGCGAACCCCAAAAGTTTATTTAATGGTATACAGTAATTAAAATAATACGGTTTTAAAATACTAATAGGAGAATCAGGAGACCAGGATGCATTTAAAAGCATGCCACTTTCATTTTTAGTTAAAGATAAATAGTTTTTGAGCGTTGAAGTAATTCCAACATTTCGATTGTAGTCAATTTCCTTGCCATTGAGTTCATAGCGTATTTCATCAAAAAGAAAAGACATTGCATTGTTTGCTAGTTTTGTGTTCTCTATTTCTTTTACGAGGTCTTTTCCATCTGTCCTCGATAATGAGCCTTCAACATATAAAAAACTTTCTGAAGGAAGGACATTAAGATTTTGATGTTGTATACAAATCTGTATGATGTCATTTCTCTCGAAATTGTTTTGATATGGTGAATAAGTATGATATTCATATTTAGAAATGCTTTCATTGATTTCAGGTTCTTGAAAAATGTTTAACAAATTTTAGTTTTAATGTTTTAGGATGTATCCTAATGATAATAAATAGTCCTGATTATGTTTTGTAAGACGATGACGACGACGTGTTACCACCGCTAAGTTTGAAGATTGATTGAGCAATCTATTATTTTCAACAATGTTTTTATAAGAAGTTGAGTCAGTTATATTTCCATATACAATCATTATTCGGGTTGTAAATGTAATCGAACCGTTATTTTTTCTCCTCTAAAATTAATATCTTTACCGTCTTGATCGACGAACTTTAAGCACAACGATGTTATTCGCTTGACGTTCACAGGTAAATAAATAACATTCCTTGGAACTTCTATGATTTTATAGCCAGGACTTACTTTAACAGCAAATTCGTGTAAGATGTGCGCGGATTGATTATTTACATACGCTCCATCTATTATATTACATTCAACGCGAATGGCATTAACTCGATTTATGTCAACGTAAAGATCCGATTCATGTAATAAGTTTGACTTCAACAACTTCTTGCTAAGCCCTAAAAGAGACCCAATAGAATTTAGTTTAGAGAAGTCAATGTCTTCCGAGCTGTAAATTTCACATTTCAGAGTATTGTTATTTGCCTTGATTTGAATTTCACTTTTTCTTATTACACTTTTCTTTTTTTTGTTAATTTCAATAAGTTTTTTTTGTATTAAATTATTTATATCTTCTATCTCATATGAGCCTATAGGAAAAGAAATTACGCTATCACCTATATGCAGCAAGTTATTAAACTCATCAACGTTTGGTATAGAGTTGTATGTTTGGAAATCTATGAGTCCGCATACATAATTAGATTTCAATACAATTGGTGGGAAATACTCAGCATTGAGATAGGATTCATTTCCACTTAAAGTAAGTGTTAACGACATGTTGATTAAAAGACGAATGACACAATTTAGATTCTTCTACATCATTTTATTCATTTCTTATTTCCATTTTTGAAAACATTTTTTACATTGCTCTAATAAAAACCTTAAGCATAAATGTCCACATATAAATGTATCAAAGTCTTGTTCTTGAATATAATTATAATTTATTTTATTACCAACATAGCTTATTACTTCAGTTGGCGGCCTTAAATTTCCAAAACTATCAAAATATTTTACAAGATTTTCTTTTTTTTTATTTCTAATATATGCCACCCAATGAGTACCAGTGCCAGCTTCACGATCCAAATTTATAACACCACACTCCCTACCGAATGGTGCTTTTGGCAATGAGTCTCTCATAAAAACTCCTCTAAAATGTTTTAAGTGTTTCTTTCCAAACAGTTCAATGTCGAACATGTTTAAGGGTCGATTGGGTAGCAGTTCAATTAGTTTTTTGGGTTTAGGAAAAGCCCAAGCCCATTTTTATATGGTTGTAAATATAACCCATTTCCTTGAATAGCAACTGCCTCCATAGCCTTATTATGTCGTTTGTTTTCTTCAAGTTGTCTTTTAGCAGCTCGAACATCATTCAGAGCTTTTGCAACACCAGCTGCTCCACCCGTTAAAGATCCAACAGCTGATAAACCAGCTAAAATTGGAGCTAGAAGTGGGAGAAAACCACCACTTTTTGGAAGAGGAATTATTCTCGGTGTTTGAATATACTGTTTTTTCTTGTTTTTCAAAACATTTTTTGCAGCTTTCACAGCAATATTTGCTATAGACGTTTTACCACAACAATTGATATTGTTTTAAATAGCGTTTCTTGCCTCGCTTATAGCTTTCTTAAATAAATTCTTATTGCAAACCTTCTTCGTTTTTGTTTTGTTAGTTCTTTTAGTTTCGCTTTTAGTTCTTTTACTACCCATTCCGAATTTTGTTTTTGCTTTCATCATGTTGGTGACTAAGAGTCCGCTTAGCTTTTCAGAGACTGATGAGTTGCTTGCTTTGAATCTTTTCCACGCCTGTTTGGAAAGAACTTTATCGGCAGCGTGTCGATCTGAGAGAGAGCTACTTTTAGAATATGCAATATCGTGAAGGCGGCAAGCCTCGTCCAGTTGATTGATTCCTTTATCAACCCTTCTTAAACGTTCTTCTAATTTTGTTCCGGGGCCACAGTAATTATAGGAGGAAATATGTAGTTCAAACGGGAGTTTGTCGATAACTTTATTCAAAAGTCCTTCTCCTTCAATGGATTTTCTTTTTTTTATATGATACTGACTTTGAGTATTATGCTCAATCATGTTATGATAAACGTACCTTCTTAGTTGAGGTTTGAAACATGTATGAAAGCAAGTATATAAAAACGAAATGTTTTATTTAGAAAGTTGTTAGTCGTCATTATGCGCTTCGTAAAGCAGTCAGAAGTCATCAAAGTAAAAAATTTAGATTCTAATGTAAAAGTCAAAAGAAAGCATGGATCATTATTTCCAAACAGTATTCGAGGAATTATCGTTGGACCATCAAACTGTGGAAAAACAAATGTAATGCTAAGCATTCTTCTTGATCCTAATAGATTAAAGTTTGAAAATATTTATATTTATTCCAAATCCTTACATCAACCCAAATATCAGTATCTAAAAAAGCTGATTACATCTATCAAAGGAATGGAATACAATGAGTTTTCAAACAATTGTGAGATTATGTCTCCATCGGAAGCTAAAAATAACTCAATTTTTATATTCGATGACGTAGCATGTCAGAAACAAAATAACATAAAAGATTATTTTTGCATGGGTCGTCACAATGGGGTTGACAGTTTTTATTTATGTCAGTCCTATACCCATATACCAAAACATTTAATAAGAGACAATGCTAATTTTATCATTCTTTTTAAACAAGACGAATTGAATTTAAAGCATGTTTACAAAGATCATATAAACTCTTATATGGCATTTAATCAATTTAAAGAGCTGTGTTCACACTGTTGGGCAGATAACTTTGGGTTTCTGGTTATAGACAAGGAAAGCAATATTGAAAGAGGTCGTTACAAAAACTGTTTCAATAAAGTTGCAATACTATAAATATACATTTATGATAACAATCAATACATTCTGGCAACAACATTGTTGGGGAAGCTTGTTCTTCGTAATTATCGTAACAAAAACATAATTTTCCTTTTTCCACTGCTAGCTTAAATTTGTTCAATAAACAAAAGAAAAATGGACGAAGGCGTGTTAAATGAACTAGTTAAAAGCAAAAATGTTTTACGAAAAAAATATTTATAACTAAAAACTGGAAACATGATGAGGGAGGCTGAGTTGGAAAATACTTTCAAACCTATTGGCGAACCCTTGAAAAAATTGGTTGAAAATGTTGACAAAGGAAAACCTCAACAGAAGGATGATTTGCATAAAATTGTATACAAAGAGACCCCAAAACAGAAGTATGATATTAAAACGTCTAAGCGTTGTAAGCTGCAATTCAAATCTTTTGATGAAAACGACGCAGAAGAAGAAAATAACGAAGAAACAGGATCTCCAACACTAGGAATGAATAGTGTAGATAATTCGTTTTTGTTCAGTACACCAAAAAATTTAGTAAGTCCAAATAAAACATCTTCTTTCGATCAAAAAATATTGTCAGAGTCAAATCGTGATACAGTATATGGTCCATATTTTGATGCAAATACACAATCTATAAAAATTGGGAAATGCAGTTTCGCGATGAATGATCATAATATTAATATTGGCGATGAAACTTTCACTCGAACTCCTGGTCTCATTGAATTGGTGCTTAAGAAAAATCCACGTAAACAGAAATATACTTCTGATGACTTAGAACAATATGGAAGAATTTTACATAAAACTAATGCACATAGAATTAATCACGACAGTTCTTCACGAATCAAGGCCAATAGAGGTGTTAAATATACTCAAATAATTAAGGAACTTATTGACAGGCTTACAAATGAAAAGGGAAAAATAGGCACATCATATTCTGATATAACTGCGATGAAATATACAAACAAAAATATTGAATATGTCTATTGGAATGATCCTAATGAACTTGCTAATCGACTAAGACTTTTAATGGCATCTAAAAATGCTGGAAACAATAACCACCAAAATGAAATCAATTCTATTATTGAAGAACTAAAGGAGTCAAATATTATATATTAGCAATATTTAAAACCAAATCTTTTACATATAAACAATGAACGTTGACAAGTTCGGTAGGAACTCCAATACTTTTTCAAACACCGAAAGCCTTGTTGGTCCTCCAGGAATAGAATTTAAACTCTTACCATCTGGTAATTTTGATATGGAAAATAAATATTTGAGCAACATTGGTAAGAAACCCAAGTATTCACACCAAGCCGTCTCCAAAGGATATGTTGATGAACAGATAAGCCTACAGGAAGCAAGTGTTAGAAAGCACATCGAGTCCTCTTTGGAGAAAATCTTAAGAACTATAAATAATGAAATTAGTATACTAAGAAACCACATAGACTCTTCTTTAAAGGAAGCCCTAACAACTATGAAGCAGGAAAATATAAACTTACAATCACTTTCGAGGGAACCTTTAGATTTTACGAATGATGCTACTAAAAAGTTTGTTAACGAACAAATTAAAAATAAGATTGAAAAGTTCATTGAGCGGCGTATTATATATCCGACAGCAACACCATTGTCATTGGTAGATCGCAAGTAAAGTCTTACGATTTTTTTTTAGTAAGCAATCAAAACTGAAACCGAAAAGATCTTTAAAATGGACTCCGGCCTAAAATTTAAAAAATTCGTGATTTTTTAAAATTGAAAAGCCATTCAATATTAGAAGAACACTACGAAAAGTTTTTAGATTGTATTTCTTTGCTTAAAAAATTTGAAAATACAACCTACATTGAAACAATTCATGGACATCACTACTCTAATTGTTGCTGGTCATCCAACCATTGTAAACTAGGGCCAGACACTTGTGCCTGTTACATTATAGAAAAACGTTTAGTTAGAATTAAGAAACTGATGTTATTATATAAAAGATTGCAATAAAAATTAAAAAAAAACATATAAGTCTTCATTTTTTATTAAGCTGAATTCACTCTTTGTAAATATGAGTAAGGGAAAGGTTGTTGAAGAGTTGCATAAGACTGCACGTAGAAATTTTAAACGTCGTCATGTTATTATCAAGGGGTATGATGATTTATGGCAAGCTGATTTGGTTGAAATGATACCTTATAGTGAACAAAACAAAGGTTTCATTTATTTAATGACAGTCATTGATGCCTTTTCCAAATTTTCGTGGGTCATACCAATGAAAAACAAAAAAGGTATAACTATTTCAAAAAGAATGGAGGAAATATTTCTTAATTCTTCTAGGATTCCTAAAAATTTACAAACGGACGATGGAAAAGAATTTTTCAATTCAAACTTCAAAACCTTGATGGAAAAATATAAAATTAACCAATACTCTACGTTTAGTTCATTAAAGGCTTCAATTGTTGAGAGATTTAATAGAACTTTCAAAGATAAAATATGGAAAGAATTTAGTTTCAATGGCAGTTATAAGTGGATAAATATTTACAAAGAAATACTGCATGAATACAATCACTCTTTTCATCGAACCATTAAATGTAAACCTGCAGATGTTAACAAACAAAATTCAAAGTCGCTATTACCAATTTTCAAAACCAAGAAAGAAAAACTAAGCAAACAAAAATTTAAAGTTGGTGACAAAGTAAGAATCACCAAGTACAAACATGCATTTGAAAAAGGTTATACACCCAATTGGACTACTGAGGTTTTTAAAATAAGAAAAGTCCAATTAACAAAACCAGTCACATATCTTCTTGAAGACTACCAAGGGAAACCAGTTCAAGGTGGTTTTTACGAACCTGAACTGATGAAAACTAGATGCGCAGATGTATTCCTAGTTGAAAAAGTTCTACAATCGAAGGGAAATAAAGTTTTCGTGAAATGGTTGGGATTCTCCCCAGAACATAACTCATGGATCAATAAAAACGAAATTATGTAAAATAAAAGGATTATGATACAAAATAAACATTAAAATATTGAAATTGGTTATTTTATTTTATAAATCATGCTCATATTTTCTAAGTATGTTATTCTTATACACTAGCGTTACACGTTATTTCATTTTCAAAAACTTAAGCTCGTAAGTTGCTCCAAGTTGTCTTGTTTTTTCAAAGGCATATCCTCCTCCTCCAATTGCTGCTAGGCTGTTTGTTGACAAATCTGAATATCTGGCTGGTAAAAAAACCTGTAAAAAATTTTCAGTATTAATAAATAATAATAAGAAAAGAGAATAAAACTTACCTTATATTCTCCAAGATCTGCTACAATTCGATCACCCCACCGTGTTTTTACTTTTTGTAATGAATCAATATTATATCTTAAATTATTTGCAAATCAGAAAGTTTTTTCGTTGGCTTGAAACCGACGTTCTCGTTTATTGAGTTTGCCTCTCTTACAGCAAAATCGTCCAGGGTAAAGATAGAATATTCAGCTTCCTCCAAATACATAATGATGATGATGATGAAGAATAATGTTTTCTCTTGATAACTTCTTGAAACCAACTGTGCTCATCATAATCGCATATCTTCCTTTTTATAGAAGCCTCCCTTCTCTCAACCTTTGTATGCAATTTTCTGAATAAAACATAATTTCTATTTTGGGCTAAAAACCTGATTTACGTTTTGGGTTAAGAACTCAAACGTAATTTACGTTTTGGGTTAAGAACTCAAACGTAATTTACGTTTTGGGTTAAGAACTCAAACGTAATTTACGTTTTGGGTTAAGAACTCAAACGTAATTTACGTTTTGGGTTAAGAACTCAAACGTAATTTAAGTTTTAGGTTAAGAACGTAAACGTAATTTACGTTTTGGGTTAAGAACGTAAACGTAATTTAAGTTTTAGGTTAAGAACGTAATTTACGTTATGTACATTCACATGCCAAACAAAGGATCGTCAACACATCCCTACAAGAGATAAAATTAAAAAACAATGTCTTGGCCACCGTCTTTCCTTCTTCTACGCATTAGTAACGTATTTTTTTTTAAATTCTACTTTAATCTAACTCTGCTATCGATACTCACAAGTCAATAATAGAAACATCATCACAGGTCACATAACTATACACTTTTAAAAAAATTAAAAAAAAATGCATCAGTTTCTTATCAGATTTAAATTCAAAAATCCCTTTCGAACAGCACCCATGACAATACTCACAAGAGACAAACCCTACGAAAAATAAAAAAAAAAACACCACCAAATTCCATCACCATGGTTCACTTCACCTATCAAACAAAAATTAAGAAATGTCCGTTACAGTGCAATAAAATGCAACAGTTCGTTATCAGATTTGAATTTATGTACCTACCTACAGCCTACATTTCTATCTTATCTTTTTCTATTCCACTTCCCAAAGCAGAGCAATCAATACACATACCCATACTCACTAGGCACAAACCATATAAAAACCAATAAATAAAAAAAAAAAAACACCATCAAAAACCACCACCACTATCACTTTCACTTTTCAAAAAATAAAAAGGTCAAACCCAGAAAAGGATCACCAGCTCGTCAGTTTAATAAAAGTCAATAAAACCCATCACCATAAATATCCCATTCATTATTTAAAAAATCAACAGTCAGTTAGGTATCAGTTTGAATTTACTCATTTGATTATTTAAAAAACCAACAGTCACTTAGGTATCAGTTTGAATTTACTCATTTGCATAATTCCCAACTGCCAACCTGAACCGCCCCTATTCCTACTTAAGTCCACCGCGGAAATGAGGTTGTACACTTAACTCTTCAAGGCATAATGATCTAGAATTTAGATCGGTGAGATTTAGTTCCATTCCACATTCTCTAGCTAAATCCATCCAATGGTTATACCAACTTATTTTCGTTTGCATAAATTGTAGAGTTGCTATCTTTGGAAGCCGTTGATTTTCCATTTTCGTTATTTTCAGGATGTAATCTATTTGCAACTTCAGTTACGGCCTGTTCCACCTTTGAAAATCAAAATTTTGGACTTATTAAAATTCACAATCAACCTCCAAGGCTTGCAGTATGAGAAAGACGATTTATCATACGCCGCAATGATTCAGGGGATGATCCCAGAAGTACGATATCGTCCGCGAACAGCAGTGCTTTTATCACATGACTGGCGTATTCAATGCCACATGATAAAAGGTCCACTAGGTCTTCAATAAACAGAGCAAATAAGCTTGCACTCAATGTGCAAACTTGTCTGACCCTGACTCCGTTTCGAACTCTTATGCCAACTCTTCGCCATTCCATACCTTAGCCAATGTGCTATTTTGAGTTATTCTTCTAAATTTCCATGACATATCGGGACTGTAAAGCTTGTAAATTACCGCTTGCCAATCGACTATATTGAACGCTGATTTAAGGTCTACGAAAAACATGTACACCTTCTTTCCTTTGTGAAGAAATGATTCCGCAATCTTTTTAAGGATGAATAGCTTGAAACTGTTTCAACAACTAACAAACCTCGATATATTTATTTAAGCGGTTTCGCAAGATCAGGGCGAAGATTTTATGAACCGGGAAAATGATGGATTCCTTAAACTCCCGAGATATCAGCCCGGTTTTTCTTGTCATATATATCTGCCAGCCTGTTAATAAGCTCCGCTGTGACATATTTGTAGAACTCAGATGGTATGACATTTGAACCAGATGTTTTTCCGTTCTTTAGCTTTGTTATAGCTAAAATAACTTCTTGTTGACATATTTCAACATCCAAAGTTTCATTGTCAAAGCTCGGCGTCTCATACTGAAAGTAAAATTTGCCTTCGATAGGATTAAACAAGTTCTTGAAGTAAAATGCAAGCAGACTTGGGCTTAAACTGCAGTAAATGGTAAATTTTTTTGCTGTTTAGACTCTTTGCGAGGTTCCAATAGTCTTTTTAGCACCTACCTAGCCTAGATTCCGATTCAAAGAATTCTGCCTTTTTTGTTTAAAGATTGTTTTATAAGCACTGTTAGCTTGCAAGTATTGACTGTTGAAATATCCATCACTTGGAGGTCTATAAGATCTTAACCAACCAAAAGGTAATTCCCTGGGTTTTTTTTAGAGTCCCCATTAAACCATGACACTCCATTTAAATATTTATCTTAGTCAACATAGAAGCAATATAAGTGGATGTATACATTACATTTATTTTCAATTTAAGCAACCTTTCATTAACTTTACTACCTATACCTACTTTTAGAATAAAATCAAAAAAAAAGATCATAAAAAATTGTTATCTTTATATTAAATTGTTATTAATTTTTGGTATTTTTAAAAGTAAATTTTTTGTATTTTTATAAGCTTGCATTGTTTTGTAACTATGTTTTTCCATTCATACTTCATTTTTGTGACTATAAATTTGTTTGAATAAAGAAATATAGAAAGAATATGAATCATGTTGATACTTTAAATAGATGTAATGTTGTATCTGTTGTTGATTCTGAGGACAAAGATTTGTTATCTTTTTAATTCGTTCGTGGTTCAGGATGGTAATGTCTTTTAGAAAATAAATCGAAGTCTAGATTTGATGTCCCATCGGAAATGGAAAGCAATGTTATAAGAATGATCCATGAGAAAATTGGGCACTTAAGTGTTACAAAAAGTTCTCATCAAAGTGGCCGTCACTACTGGTTTAAGAGTGCCCAAGAAAAATTTGAAAAATGCATTAAAAACTGTGTCCGCTGCATAATTCACTCAGCACAATTTCAATCTTATATACTGTAACAGATATTCAGTGCATCTAAGAGCTCACTTAGAAATTCTATTTTTCAAACTAACAACCTAAAAGAAGAAAGTGGGATGAGAAGAATAAAAACGTAGGAGCGTTTTGATAATTAAATTCAACTTAATCTATCTATATACAGGGTGATTCACGAGCGTTGTGCCAAAAAGCTAGAGCGTGTAGGTAGAGTTGAGACAAGAAAAAGGTTCGGTTATTTTTGAATACCTTGGCAACGAAAATTCGAAGGGCCATACGGTTTTCAGTGTTGGATTAAAGATTAATGGGAGCATTGAATTCTGAGAACAAAAATTATACTTCACTACGTAAAATTTTGAAAAAAATTAGTTTTAAAATTATTTTTTCAAATTTTTTTTTCAAAATTTTGAGTTTGAAAATTTATATTTTTTAAACTATTCCTTGAAAGAATTTAATTTAAATACGAAATGAAAGAAGAAGCTTTTGGCTTTCCAAAAAGGTATAACATGGTGTTGTAAACGAAGCCGTTGATTTTTAATATTTTTTTTTACAAAATAAGTAAATTTTCCAGAAAATTGCCCCTCCCGGCTAAACGGGGGGGGGGAATAGATGCCCCCCTTACATACGATTTTTTTCTTGTCTCAACTCAACCTACACACTCTAGCTTTTTGGCACAACGCTCGTGAATCACCCTGTATATAAAAATGGATATGTATGTATGTATGGATGTATGTATGTATGTTTGTATGTATGTATGTATGTATGGATGTATATTGCGTATGGACTCCTAAACCGCCCAATGGATCTCTGTGAAATTTTCAAGGTAAATATAGTTTGGTCCAGGGATGGTTCCTGTGAAGATTTGGTTCCGATGGGGTGGAAGACAAAAGTAAAATACAGACGCTCGGTACCGCTAGTTTTGAATAAAGCAAGCTCATTAAATAAATTTTTTTTTTTGGTTAATTTTTTGCAAAGTTCGGTTAATTTTCTTAGCCCCAACGCAAGAACTGGTGTCAGGTGTGGGGTTAACGACGATCGAAATCCTAACCGAATCTATATACCGCGCGCCAACCATGTCGCTAAAAGAAGCGAAGGCAATTAGATTGCGGCAAATCCTTGTTAAAATGGGTGATCAGATGAAATTACTTACTGAACAAACAACTGTAGTGGATAATCTTCAAACCTTGTTGGAAGAAATAAGCACTCGCGTTGCTCAAGTAGAATTCATACAACTGGAGTGACAACTGTCAAATTATACTGAAAGGTTGTGAGTAAGTTCGGCTTTCGAAATTAAGTTTAATTAAAAGAAAAAACTTAGTAAAATTGCCAAACAGTTGATAGTAAACGTCAGTATTGTAACAAACAGCATTTATAAAATTAAAAAACACAGGTTTGGCTTAGCTTATAAGGTTTAATTTAAGCAAAAACATCTATACATTTCATTCACGATAACGGTCATCGGTTAGCCCTCACAGAACACAGTACACAAAATTTTACTTGAATTTACATTCACCATTTTAACATAAAAACGGTCGAAAACTATTTTATGGACAAACGCACACGGTCCCAAATCTCGCCTGAATTATCAACACCCAACAAGAGATTTTCAATCAACCCAAATATGGAGAAACCAATCGGAGAGTTAACGGTTCGCGAATGGAAGGATCAAATGCAGATAATGTTTAAGGACCTTGTCACAAAAAAAGATTTGTCCTTATTGCACTCTAAATTTGAGGAACTACAAAACAAAAACATTGAGCTGTCGTCTAAAGTCTTAGATCTATCCGCAAAATGTGACCGACTTGAAAACGAAATTGAGTTCATGTACAAACGGAGTATAGAAAAGAATCTCATTTTCCGAGTTAATGATGGAAATGGCGAATGGAGTTTGCGGATTCAGGCAGAGCAGCAGCAGTTTTAAAATCCTGTAGGTTTCTTCGAAATACTGGTGTGTTTGTGTCTCGTGACTACCATCCGTCAGTCAGAGTCAAGCGACAACAACTTCTGAGACTCCGCAGGGAAATCAAGGCTAAGGCGCCGCTGGCAAAAGTTGTGTTACGTGAGGATAAATTACAGGTTGACAACATAACTATCACCTGGAATGAATCAACGGGTTTTATTTGTGGTGAGGAAGATGTACGGCTAATTCTTAAACAAAATTACGGAATCGAAGGCTTGGAGAAAAAATTCACACATGTATGGCAGGCGGAGAGAAACATAAACAATACAACTGTCAATGTCATTTCGAGTCAAATGTCAAATGGAATGATGCAATTCAGCGCTCAACCAACAGCAGTGGGAATGGGTGCATCCAACTCTCGCCAAACAAGTGGAAATAATTGTGATTCGATTTAGGCTTTAGCCGTCTGTCATGAAATAAGCTTAAGTATTAATATAAACCTATTTAAAATTTTATCTTATAATATTTGTGGTTTGAAAAATAAGTTAGATCTTAATAATAATTTTTTGAGTAATTATGATATTATAATATTTATTGAAACCCATGTTATGGAAAAACAAATTCCTGATTTTTTAAACTTATTCGACGGATTCAAAACCGATTGGGTACCAGCAACTAGAACGAGTACAAGAGGTCGTGCAAGCGGAGGAATAGTAATGGCTTACAAAAATAACCTTAAAATGGCAAAATGTTCCTTCAAAAAAATATCGGAAAGAAGTGTGATAGAAATTATGGTGAACAATAAGAAACATTTTATAGTACCCATTTACTTAAATTGCTCCCATTGGAATGAAGATTTAACTAAACTGCTCGATTTTCTCCTGAACTTCAAATATGAAAATGTTATGTTAATTGGTGATTTCAATGCGCGTATCGGTCAAGAAGACACATTTTTAAAATTTTCTGCGGCAACAAGAGCTTCTAAAGACAGTGTCATCAATAGCAATGGAAGAGCGCTACTCGACTTATGTGACTCTTTTGGTTTCTGTGTAGTAAACGGGAAAAGTGAAGGTGATTGTAATGGGGAGCTTACATTTATCAGTGGTCAAGGGAGCTCAACGATCGATTACTGTTTCATAAAAGGAGACTGGTGCTCTTCGGTTTCTAATATGATGGTGGCGGACACATACTTCTCTGATCATCTTCCAATCATCGTTACAATTTGTGTGGATCGGAATGGCCAAATGAGATTGGAATACACAAGTTACTTGCCCAAGTTAAAATGGAAAATGTCAAACGCACACGAATATAGAGAAGCACTCGACCAACTCCTGGCTCAACATGTTTCAGAGGGTTCCAATCTCTTAGATGCATCATCACTCGACCGAATAGTACTGCAAGCGGCTCCCACAAGTCACCATAGGTCACCCTCAAACAAATTCGTTCAAAAATGGTTTGATTATGACTGTTTGAAAGCAAGGAAAAATGTATTTGGACTGCTGAGAACTTTTAAACAGTTGGGTAGCGATTTTTTTCGCCTACAATATCGCGCAGCACAAACAAAATATAAGGAATTATGTCGTAAGAAAAAACTGGCATATGACATGCAACAAGCTCAAAACCTTGTAAGCATACAGAATAGTAAGGAGTTTTGGAGGCAAGTGCGCGTAATAAGTGGTATTACAACATCCAACACAGTTGAACCAAAAGCAGAAGAATTTCGCGAATACTTTCAAAGGCTAATGAACCCGGAATTAAATCAGTTGAGATATCACTACGCACTGCCATGCACCGTTATTCAGAACATCGACTGTAATATTGAACTGGAAGAGGTCCTAGAAGTGCTTTCAACAAGCAAGGATAACAAAGCTGCCGGTTCCAATCAAATTGCTATGGAATTTTATAAATACAGCAACAGGAATTTTCAAACAATTTTAACAAAAGCACTTAATCAGATTTATGCTACTGGAAAACTGCCAATGGAGTATTTAAAATCGATTATCTTTCCGATTTATAAAAAGGGTGACAAAAATGAAGTGGAAAATCATAGAGGAATCTCATTTTTGAATTCTGGGTTAAAGATCCTCACAAGCGTAATCCAACGGAGACTATGCTCGTGGATGAATGATAACTCAATCTTGTCCGAATTTCAAGCTGGTTTCCGTAAGGGCTTTTCCACAGTAGATCATATTTATGTGTTATCAAATGCTGTGGAGTTGTATATGGAGAAAAGGAAAAAAGTGTATGCTTGTTTTGTGGACCTAAAAGCAGCGTTTGATTTAATTGAAGTTGGTTCACTTCTCTACAAGTTAGCAAATAAAGGTCTCTCACTCAAACTGCTCAGATTTATCGAAGCCATGTATGCCAAAAGAAGTGCAGCGGTTTGGGATGGTGAAATGTTATCAGCTTACTTCAGAACTGAACTTGGTTTAAAACAAGGTTGTGCACTAAGTCCTACTTTATTTTCACTCTACATCGATGATCTACCGAATGCTTTACCTGGTGGCATTCACTTCAACGATTGGACCCTCAAAGTGCTGATGTTTGCAGACGATATAGTGTTACTAGCAGAATCTCCCGAATCATTACAGTTGATGATAAATCGCCTACGAGACTACTGTGAACTCTGGAACCTATCAGTAAACCTGGTCAAAACTAAATCAATGATTTTTAAAAAAGGAGGTGGAGTACGTGCTAGGAATGAGAGTTGGCATTATGGTGGAGAAAACATAGAAGTGGTCAAGGAATACATCTACCTTGGACTTAATATTACACCTTCTCTTAATTTGGAGAAACATCTCACGACTAAACTGGTTAAAGCCAAGGCAGCAATAAACATGACGTGGAAGAACTGCTTTAACAACAACTTGGTACCAAATGTAGTGAAACACAGGGTTTTTGAAGCGACTTCAAAATCAGTTCTTTTCTACGGTGCTCAATATTGGGGATACAAGAAATATGAAACAGTGGAAAACCTATTGAAATATTATCTCAAAAGAACTTACAAGCTTCCGATGACAACACCCTCATATTTGCTCCATCTGGAGACAGGGCTATCTCCTCTCTATATACAAACTCTTAAGCTTCACGCGGATTATATATGTAGAACAATGGAGATGGAAGAAGGTCGGCTTCCGAGAAGAGTTACAAAAATTGCAATTTCAAAGAGAAAACTATGGTTTAAAGAATGGAACGAGCTGGCAATTCAGTGTGGAAGGACTTTTGAACTCAATTTTAGAAATGTAGTTGAATGCAGAAAGATGTTCTATGATATCATTGCGGCTACGGATGAAGATATAATGCAAAGCTGTATAGAAAAGGCGAGACAATCGGTGCATAGAGAAATCTATTCAGCGCTGAATTATCTACTCGGAGAAAAGTCCTATTTCAATGATCAATTTAATACTGAAACCATCTCTACTATCTTTCGAGCAAGAGGTGAACTGTTGCGGTTGAACTTTGTACCCCATAGGGAGGACCTGCCTCTCATTTGCAATCTATGCAATGCTGGAGTAAGAGAAAATATAACCCATTTTCTAGGTGAATGTGCGATTTTACGTGAAATAAGAAGAGCATACTGGAATGTCAACTATCTAAACAGGAATGAAGTTATGGAACTTTTAAACGGAACAAATTGGGTAAAATTCTATGAATTTTGTAAGGAGCTACTTTGCTATCGCAATAAAATTATCAACGAGCTATTTTAGAAATTTGTATTCAAAATTAAATTCAACTAAGTATTACCACTATTACTCAAGCTTTTATTCACTCTATTGTATATATAATGTTTAAATATTGTTCACTCAGGCAGACGGCTTTAAGTCAATGCTAATGAATTGTATGATTGTTATCAAAAAGTATACATATATTGAATAAAATTTACAATTTAATAAATAAAATAAAAATAAATACAACAGGATGTTCGCAATAATTCCAGAAATAGTTTTTCTGATCACTCTACTCTTATTGTTCATACTCGACCAATAGCTGGTAATGGAAATACTCCACCAAATTCTGTCATTCCCGGTGCACCTGCGACGAGCTAAACTTATGTTTGATGATATCGTCTTTATTTTGAAGCAGTTGCGAGGGTGAGCTGCTGGACGAACGAGTTAAAAGCGCTTTATCTCGCCGCATATCTTCGGGGAACTGCTTTAGCTTCCTTTGATACGCTTCCATCGCATACCAGAGATGATTTTTATCGTTTGGATATGAGCTTGGGTTAGCCATTTGGGAACGAGTATGAGCAATCGACGGCCAACTGTGAATTAAGTGGGCGATTGCAAATCCCAAAAAAATCGTTGAATGATCTAGCGACTGATATTCAATGTCTAGTTTACGTGGCTTTTTCTGATTGCCCTGAACAAGCCAAAGATCGGATTGCTTAAGATCAATTTATTGATGGAATTTTCGATGCTGAACTGCAGCAAAGAGTACGTGATTCAGCTCCTGAAACGCTTGTAAAAGCTTTATCTACACCCGTACGTGTCGACGCCAGCCAGGCTCACCCGTAGACAAATTTGAGTTGCAGAGGTTGCTCTCAGGTTGAGGGAAAAACACCCATTTTTGCCGATTTTACTAAGCGAAATGGGAAAAAGGGGACAAGATTATAAAAGGCAACATTTTTTGAAAATTTTATTAAAACTATCTGCGAGAATTAATCCACATTCTCTTACAAACAGACAATCTAATTCGCTTGGCAAGTATTGTCTTTATATTTCGTATTTTCCTGAAAACGATTGGATAGAGACAGATAGGGAATACAAATTATTGAGAAATTTTAACAAAAAAGTGAAGAAGTAGGTTCGGTTATTTTTGAATAGCTCGGAATTAATCCACATTCTCTTACAAACAGACAATCTAATTCGCTTGGCATGCGATGTTTTTCTTGTCTCGACCTATCAATCACCCTGTATACTATTTGTTGTATAAAACATCAAATGTCAAAGAAACTTGAAATATTCTTAATTTTTTTTAGCTCGGAAAAAAGGGGATTTTTTTATTTAAGGGGAAACACAATCCCTTTTGTCTCAAAAACGGGGATTTTAGTTTCTTAGACCTGGAAACACTGTTTCCAAGTCAAATTTAAGTCATGTTTTTAGAAAATTGCCCCTCCCTGCTAAACGGAGGGGAATAGACCCCCTCCCATGCTATGTTTTTCTTGTCTCGACCTATCAATCACCCTGTATACTATTTGTTGTATAAAACGTCAAATGTCAAAGAAACTTGAAATATTCTTAATTTTTTTTAGCTCGGAAAAAAGGGGATTTTTTTATTTAAGGGGAAACACAATCCCTTTTGTCTCAAAAACGGGGATTTTAGTTTCTTAGACCTGGAAACACTGTTTCCAAGACTGAAGACTTGTCTTCCAGCTTACAATCGGGAAACGAACAACGCGCAGTTTAATGGAGCTGAAGCTGCCAAGAACAGCTACAAAAACTCCTATAGAAACAAAACAAACAAGCTCTTCCAGCGTTGATGAAAAATTCACAGAATCTAATCGAGAAACCGGTTGTGCGAAGAGATGATAATAAAGATGCGGTACATCGTGCATATACCATGTAGTGAACTTCGCAAAAATCCTAAACTTGGACAAGAGCGAGAAGCTATTTCTTTTTATGTCGAGGCAGCGCGAGTTGGCCTCCATTCTATCAAACTTACAATACAACCCATCTTGACAAATCCTTGCAATTCGGACAGCTCAGAGGCCAATTATGCGGAAAATTTCGACCTACTACTTCTTTGGAGGCTGAATTAGTGGGGATAACCATCGCCTCTAAGACCTGTTTTAGCCCTAATACGCTACACTAATAGCAAAAATACCTTTGTTGCCCGTATACAAATTAACGAGGTTTCATGTTGAGCTATACTTGACACAGGTGCTATCCAAATGCTTCTGAATCCACGAGTAGTTGAAAAGATGGTCACCCTCGATGGAAACATCACATGCCACCTTCCACCATTCAAATTGTCACCGGTGATACTGCACCAGTTGACGGGATTGTTGATGCCCGAGTGCACATAGGGCAATTTCCAGCCAACATTCTCGAAATTCGATGATTGCATTATTGGGATGGACTTTTCTGTGTCGACATTCGTGTGGAATAAATTTAAAACAAAACACTTTGCATGTAGTTGAAGAGACAATCTACTTAGACCAGGCGAACCAATCACCACGTTTTGCTCCAAAATTAGTGATAATGGCTGCTCTATCAGATTCTTGGGCTACTCTGAGGATTTCTGCAACCGATGAGATCACTGTACTGGCCACAGCAATAAAAGAATCGAAAACTATAGATATTTGCAATGCTGTGTGCCGGGTGCGACAAGGGGCGATTCGTGTCCGTCACCAACCTATATGGATATTTGGATTCCTAAAAACACATCTTTAGTTCAGATTGAATCAGAACCAGAGACGTTTCAATGCGGAAGTCTTACAGATGATAAAATCACAGCTATAAGTCGCAGCTCTGAAGAGCAAACCAGTTTAGATGAATAAGTTTCAAGTAATAGTTCTGTGTTTGCAGATTCCAAACTGAATAAAAGATGCACGTCAATTATTTAGCACAACATCAACACGGGTGATAGGAGTCCCATAAAACAGCCACCAAAAAAGCTGCCACTTGCACGCCGAGCAGAAGCCGAGTTGATATTGGAAGAAATGAAGGAGCATAACGTGGAACAGTCATCAACAAGTTTATGGTGCTCCCTCTAGTACTTGTACGCAAGAAAGACGGGTCATTGAGATTTTGCGTGGGTTTTCGCAAACTAAACAATGCTACTAAAAAGGATTCTTACCCTCTACCCGTACCCTTTATGCTCTCGGAGGATCCTCATGGTTTGCCACTCTGGATCTACAGTCTGGATACTGGCAAGTAGAGATGTTAGCAAGCAACAGAGAAAAGACAGCATTTTCCATTTGAACAGGCTTATACGAATTCAATGTTATGCCTTTTGGGCTAACTAACGCGCCCACAACGTTTCAGCGCCTTATGGACGTTGTTCTTCAAGGTCTCCCGTATAAGGTCTGTCTTTTCTACATTGACGATATTATCGTCTACGGTAAGTCTTTTGACGTATTGATTCAAAACTAGGACAACGTTTTCCAGAGACTACGATGAGGCATGAGCAGGTTTTCAACTACCGTCAAAAAAGGTTGCCTCGCAGTAAAGGAAATTCAGTTTTTGGGACATATTGTGTCTGCATCTGGAATTAAAGCTGACCCCAAAAAAGTGTATGCTGTTTAAAAGTGGGCCACTCCGAGAAATAAGATCGATGTGCAGTCATTTCTGGGGATATCGCCGTTTTATACGAGAATTTTCTGCCGTTGCTATGACTTGAACAGCTTTAACCGAGAAAGGAAAGCAATTTGCGTGGACAAAATATTGCAACGAAGCCTTTGAGAATCTGAAAGACAAACTGACTACAGCACCTGTTCTAGCCCAGCCGCATGAAAAAAATCTTTTTATCCTTGAAACGTATGCTAGTCAGTCAATATGCATGTGGATCCATATTATCACAACTGAAAGAAGGAACTGAAAAGGTTATCGACTATCACAGTAAAACTTTTAGCAGGCAAGAAAAAGACTACTGCGTCACTCGAAGAGTTGGCCATTGTGAAAGCTGTTACTCATATCCAGCCCTATTTATAAGGCAGGCATTTCCTTTCGCAAACAGATCATAGTTCATTGCGTTGGCTGATACATTTTCGTGGCCCCGAAGGACAAATGGTACTGTGGTTGGAGCGCTTGCAAAATCATCAAAATGCAGACGCTCTCACCCGACGTCCTTGTGAACTGGCTGGTATTGCGATCGTTTGGGAGAAAAAGAGTCAGCCATAGTTCAGACAATATCGTTGGCGATGGATATAGTTGACAGACAAAAAGATGATGAAGATGGAAGAGAAACATATTGTCGATGAAGTGTTGAAAGATGGAGTATTGTGCAGAAAGCTTCACAGCCCTTATGGGGATTTTGATCAAGTTTTGGTGCCAATTTATTTAAAGACTAATATCCTGAAGGCGATGCACAACAGTCCGACCGGGGGGCACTTTGGCGTAAAGAAGACGTTGGACAAGACTTAAAGGCGATATCACTGGATCGGATGCTCCCAAGTTATACAGCATCAGTAAAGGAAGAGACCAGCAGCAAGAAGTCGAGCACAACTGCAGACCGTTCACCTAGGAGCCCAAATCGAGCTTGTAGTTGTCAATATTTTGGGACCTCTACCCGTCACTACATCAGGTAACAAATATGTTTAAGTGTTTTGCGGCTTTTTCACAAAATGGCCAGAAGCGATACCACTCCCAAACCAGACAACAGAAACGGTAGCAGAAGCTCTTGTCTTCCAAGTTTTTTCGCGAAACGGAGTTCCTCTAAAGCTACACTCAGACCAAGCCCGCAATTTTGAGGGAGGCGAAATGGACTGAGTAAGAAAACCAAGCTCCTTGTTTATAAACAACTTATCAGACCCGTCCTCACATATGCGTTTCTCATATGGTTCACCATCTCACCTACAGCCATGAAAAAGATCAAGCTCTTTGAAAGGAAGTTGCTCCGCATCTGCACAGGCCTATACCGCAGTCCAGTGACGAAGAAGTTCATTCCAACAACAAGACTGTACGAAGAAGAAAAATTGATTCCCATTGATCAATATATGCTACACTTTGCAGGGAGAATCATCAGTAACCTGGAACATCATCCGAACTTGGAAGTTCAACAGCTCCGCCAGCAACAATTATACCCTAGCCGCAATGTTGAGTCCGTAGTTTTCAAACACACCCTTGAACTTCTTGGCATCGACAAAACAGGTACAACGGCCCTGCATCCACAGTTCGATGGCATGGTGTTTATCGGACAGCTGTCCATGAAGCGACAAAACAAACATCTGCATTCTTAATATTCGGACGTGAACTCCATTTGCCTACGGAACTTCTAACCGGGCCACCTCCGATACTCCAAAACATGTGATAGACTTAACTGTGCAATTAGAGACCGCCTATTCGATTAATCGAAAACAACTTTAAAGTGTACCCGGAAAATAAAAATTCTAAGGCGGTCATTTTGTAATGGTGACAAGGTTTGATTATACGCTCCAAAGAAGAGAAAAGGTCTTTGTCAAAAACTGCAAAGTGACTGACAGGGTCCTCATATCGTGCTGGCCAAGTTGGGTGGTGTGCTTTATCGAATTATTAAGCAGGGCGGGAGTAAATCTTTGGTGGTTAATCGAGATCGGTTAGCTCTTTGTAAACTTGCACAGTAGATCGGACTGTCGTCGCGTCTAACTTCTAAAGAGCCCATAGCAACTGCCACGACTGGGGACAGTCAATCCTTAAAAGAGGCAGCTTTGTAACAAATATTCATCGCATCTTAGAGCTCACTTAGAAAATCCAATTTCTCAAACTGACAACCTAAAGAAAAGCTGTCGCAAAAAAAGTGGGAGGAGAAGAAGAAAAACGTGGTAGCATGCAGTTATCCTCTACTTTTGATAAATAAATTCAACTAAATTTTTAACAAAGACAAGTTAACTGAATAAAGTTTTTTTCTTGGTTTATTATTTGCAAATTTGGGTTTATTTTCTTATTCTCAACGCAAGAATACATTATTTGCTTAATATCCTCAAGGAACCCATTCCATTCCATACAATACATTTGGATCATCCTGGTCCTTTCCTTTCAATAAAGCCAAAGAGAAATAATAGCTTTGTAGTTGTAGATGGTTGTACGAAGTTCGCCAAACTATACTCAATTGTATTTATAGGTGCTGTATATAGACCTAATTTGTTGTTATTTTTTTAATACAAACTTTATATACAGCATTAATAAATTAAATAATAAAATCAACCAAGAAGACTTAGCACTAAAAATAGACTGTTGAATTATTGATCCAAAATAGCTTTGTGAGGAGTTTAGTCCAACAAAAATTTGGCTTTTCATACTAAAATCTCACTTACATACAGTGAAAAAACCTTGTCATTACGTAATTTTTGAATTTTCCTAGTACAACTTTTTGATTATATTCTTAGTACTAACCTGATCGTAACTAACACTAGGAATGAACCTTCATTCATAACCAAAAATAGGCAAGAAATCTTGGACATAACTCTTGTCTCCGATTCGTTTCACCATAGAATCACAATTGGGAAGGTATCTACAGAGCACTCTATTTCTGATCACAGATACATTCAATTCGAACTTATTGATGATACTAATAAGCAACCATCCTTCCGTACTCATCGGAAAACTGACTGGCAAAAATACAGGGACTCTCTGAAAAGCTTAATCAATCCCGATCTTTTGAAAATATAATATAATATAAACGACCTTCATAAAAAGTCAATGATCTAACAGCAGCCCTGAGCAAATCAATGTCAGCCCCCTGCCCTCTTACTCATATAAAAGGAAAATAGATGCCACCTTGGTGGAGTTCGGGCTAGAGCTGCTAAGGTAAACTAGTAGAAAGTCGTTCAACCGAGCTAAATACACCAAAGAAATTTCCTATAAGAAATACTTGAAATTGTATAAAAAAGAGCTGAGCAAAAGTAAAGGAGCCTCCCGGAGGAACTTTTGTGGTAAAATTAAGGATACTTCAGAGGCCTCTAGATTAAGGAAAATCCTCTCTACCAATCCCACAATGAATAGCTTCTTAAAAACAGCAGACGGCTCATGGCTCAATACCTGTGAAGAATCGCTTAACTTGCTACTTGAAACACATTTCCCAGGTAGCTCCCTTACAACATTTTTGGTTCGTTCATCCGAGGCATTTCTTGCGGTTTTCATGACAATAAAATTTCCCTTTCATGACCGGCTTGTAAGGCCTGTGCATGACATATAGATCTTGGTGGTGGTTGGATCTTCAGAGCGTATCTTTCCTCTTGATCCTAGTTCCTGAGAAGAGAACTCAGGTATATACAACCTATGGATCCGATGGATCCAACCCTCGTCGTTACTTCACCTTTCGGCTATCCAGCAGGCACCGCTTGGAGGTGACAATGCGATTTTGCCCCCCCAGGTAGCTCCCTTAACAAAAGTAATTTTGATTTTATTCCAATGGGATTAACCAATAATAAAACTTGTAAGCTAGATCTGATCACTAAGGAAAAACTATAATGGGCCATCAACAGCTTCAATCCATATAAATCTGCTGTACCTGACGGTATAATACCACCATAACAGTCTACAGATATTATTATCCCCATCCTGGAATTAATACTGAACGGATGTATAGAGTTGAAGCACATTCGTTCATTATGGAGAAAAGTAAAAGTTGTGTTCATTCCAAAGCAAGAAAATGTTCATAAGTGTATACAAAAGACCTCAGACCTATAAGTCTATCATCATTAAGTCTCAAAACGTTAGAACGTCTGATTTACATGCATTTACGGAATGCTATAGACGCACCCCTAGTGTCTACAGCACAACAAGCTTATTGCAAAGGAAAATCGGTAGAAACTGCCTTACATACTAGTAAGCACTATCGAATTTTCCCTACGTCACAAATAGTATACTCTGGTAGTATTCCTAGATATCGAGGGTGCTTTCAACAACATCAGTAAAAAGGCAATCACAACGGCACTGGACAATCTCAAATTGGACGGCTCAATGGGTGAACTGATAAATCTAATGCTAAAAAGAACGATAAGATTAGATTTTTTTTTTTTAGATTTTAAAATTATTTTTATTTAACTAACAATGTTAACATTTGTTTAATAATATTTACGTTATATAATACAATGTTAATATAAATATAAATAATAATAATTTGATTGGGCAATGGCGTTGCCGTCTGCCAGATTGACGCGTAAAAAAGTTTATATTTGATTAAATAAGTAATCTTAAAAAAGTATAATGCTATAAAAACATGACATATTATATTTTATAAATATTCTGTTATAATACTATTTCTATAAGAAGATGCATTTTCAATAAATTAAAATGTATATAGCCATCCAGTTTTCTCCATTAAGAAAGCTCTTTGTTTGTTCCATTGTCAACGATAAATTCCCGAAGTAAAAAAGCCTGAAGTCTTTATAGATTGGACATATTGCCAAAAAATGGAATGTGTCTTCTTTCATTTGAAGGTTACATATAGTGCAAAGATTTGTTGTTGTTTTTTTGAATGGTGCACCATTCAAATTCAAAACATCACATCTTGCCGAACAAATTAGAGATATCGCTTTTATGCTATAGCAATCATTGAAATAGTTTTTTTCTTTCAGATCATAGTTTAAATCAGGGTATATTAACCTGTTTATAGAAGATGTGGCTTGTTCTTTGCTTTCATTTCTGTGGAGAATGTCAGATACCTCCAAGACTTTATAAAGCTGTCCTTTCAAAGCTGTAGGGTTTTCATATTGTATACTCAGGCTAGCACCACATTTTTCTGCCAGGGTTATCCAATCGTTAACCCATTCTACTTTATTATTGAAAGTATATTTCGTGAGAATAAGTGGAAGCCTATGTGCCGGGTATTTGAGAACTTTAAGTACGTAATCAAAATGTAGCTTTAATGTAAAATTATAGAGATTTGGTAAACCTGTTTCTAGGGCAAGAACATAGTTAGGAGTGGTTAATGGAAGACGGAAGAGTTTTTTCAGAAAGAAACGAAGGAGTTTTTCGACTTCATCGTATTGTTTATACCCCCAAGTTTGAGCACTGTAACATATGACAGATCTCATAACTGATTCAAAAACCCGATATTTTGCAGAGGTTGGCATTTCTTGTTTGCTAATTATATTTTTCCATGACGCATTTATTAGACTTTTTGCCACTGATAGTTTTTTTTTGAGGTGTAGATTGAATTTCATGTTTGGTGTCAAAATTACTCCCAAATACTTATAGTGAGTCACTATTTCAATTCCTTTACCGTCTAGGAACCATTTTTCAATCGCTTCAAGTTTTGTTTGTCTACTGCGGACAATCATTATTTTAGATTTTTCAAGATTCACTTGCAAGTTCCATGTTTTGCAGAAATTGTTCATTTTATTAATCATAAGTTGTAAACTATGTGGAGATTCCGCTAATAGCACAATATCGTCCGCGTAAAGTAGTACCTTTATGACTTGGTCTGCTATTCTTATTCCTGCAGGTAGATGTGCTGTTATATCATCTATGAACAATGCGAAAAGAATTGCACTCAGAAGGCAGCCTTGTTTCACTCCAGTCGTAGTTTCGAACCATTCGGATACATTAACGCCGTCCCATACTTTTTGCCGTGTATTACTATACATATTTTTGAGTACTTTCAGCATTTTTGTCGACATTCCTTTCTGTGATAGCTTATAAAAGAGTGCGTTGCGGTCTATCGAATCGAATGCAGCTCTAAAATCTACAAAAAATACGTAAAGTCTTCTGTTTTGTCTGAGAAAGTATTGGGCAATAGTTGTCACTGTGAAGATATTGTCAACAGTGGAGTATCCTTTGCGAAAGCCAGCTTGATATTCGCTAAGAATCTGGTTATTTTCCACCCAGGTGTTGATTCTATTCAGGAGAATGGAGGAAAACAACTTCGCAATTGAGTTCATAAAAGAGATACCTCTGTAGTTGCTTGGTGTATTGACATCACCATTTTTGTATATTGGATATACAATGGCATCTTTGAATTCTTGAGGTATCTCTCCTGATCTAAAGATGCAGTTGAAAATACTTAGCATTTTATTTAAAAACTCGGGGGGAGCGTTTTTATAAAATTCATTGCTTATGCGATCAGGACCGGGAGCTTTTTTATTTTTAGCATTGTAGAGACTCATTTGAAGTTCTGTCATTTGAATTTCTGCATCTAGTTGTTCATTGCTGACATAGGTTCTGCGAATTGGATGGTTTCCCTCATATCAGTGGGATTTAACAAGTGCTTAAAGTATTCGGCAAGTTCAGGCGCAGCAACATGTATTCCGCAGACATAATGTATGCCTTTAATTGTTTTTATTTTTTCCCAGAAGCTCTTACTATTGGTTGTGACTGAAAGTTCGGCTGCCAACGTTCTGAAATAGTTTTCACGTTTTGTTTTGCAGAGAAGTTTATAATTTCTATTAGCGCTCAAGTATTGTTTGGTAGAGTTTTTATTTGGACTGGTGGAATCTTTTACTTTTCTTAGAAGGCTAAAAGAAAGTTTTCTTGCAGTGAAGCATTCCTGATCAAACCACTTTTGCCTATAACTTTGCTTAACTGGTATCTTGTTAAGTGGAACAACCTTTTTAATGCAGCTGCTTAGTAATTGTATCTCTTCTGCGCTGGTTCTTTGTATAGCAGTGAGAGCGGATGTACAGGTACTATTTATCTCCATTGTTAATTTATTTGCGTACATATCTTTTTGGTCTTCCTTCCAATTCAGTTTTGGTGGTAAGGTGAGTTCATAGTATTCTGTTTTAAGATCGAGATTAAAATCTACTTTGAGAGGCATGTGATCTGAGAAGGTTTGTGTTCCTACTTTGAAAGAAGAAATTAATCTATTCTAATCCCCTGATACTGCGCAGATATCTATTACAGATTTACCTTACCCCCAAATAAACGTGAACTCTCCATTTGTGTCACCCCTACTGCACCCATTGAGAATATAAAGATAAAAAGTTTGGCACATTTCTAAAAACAACCGACCATTTTTGTTGATTGTTTTATCTTTTGAGTTACGTTTCTGAAAAACATCTAGGCCAATGAAATTGCTTTCGGTTGGGACTATCTGACTTTCTAAAGTTCTAGCATTGATATCACCAATCAGCATTATATTTTCCGTATCTATTAAAGTGTTAAGTAAATCGTTTAGAGCATAGAAATCGCTATCCCAAAAATTACAATTAATATAAGCTGGCACAACATAAAATTTTGAACCTAAATGATTAAGAGTTAAACAAACTTGGTTATTCACATCAATGAAGTTATCGCTAAGAACCCCCTATGGCTCTACCAAATTTATGATCGTGATAGGCTGATACCCAATGCAGTTTAAAGTCAGGAAAGTACTTGTTATAGGTTTCATAATGATCGCTTGTAATAAACGTCTCGTAAGGAAAAAATATATCATGTCCTTTTACAAATTTAAAGAAATCAATATTAAATAATTTACTTGCTAAACCAGCAATGTTTTATGAAAGCATGTTTTAGGAGGCGTCTCCCTAAGAAGATCAGTCAGCAGAGGTACAATACAAGGTGGAGTCCTATCCCCTCTTCTATGGAACTAAGTTGTCAATGAACTTCTAGTTGACCTGGAAGCAGAGCGGTTTAAAGTGATTGCATACGCTGATGACGTCACCATTACGATATCGGGGAAAACATGCTCACATTCTTATTACACTAATGCAAACAGCTCTTAACAAACTTCTTTAATGGACAGGAAAATGTGGGCAAGGAGTAAATCCTCACAAAACTTAACTGGTACTCTTCACAAGGAAATATAAAATTCCACAACAAAATGCTCCTTGCATCAATAAAACTGCGCTAATTTTCTCAAATGAAGTTAAATATCTAGGCCTCCGTCCAGATAAGAATCTCACCAAGGAACCCAACATTCATTAAAGAGTAAAAAGGGCCACGTTGGCTCTTTTCTTACAAAAAAAAAAACAAATTACACACTGGCTAAACACAGCGGTCATAAGACCGACACTCACTTATGGGATAGCAGTATGGTGGACTGCTTCGAATTAAGTGTCCTACCGGGATAACCTAAACAAAGTCCAAAAGTCAGCGTGTCTATGTTTCGCTCTAGCACTGCTCACGACACCCGCAGCTGCCTTAGACATTCTTCTTTATCTTACACCCCGCGAGTTCCTTATTACAGAAACGGCCGCGAGTATGGCAATCCATCTCAGAGTCAATTCTCAAAGGACCAATAACTCAATTGGACACACTTATATTCTGAATTCATTCAGATCAATTCCAAGTCACTCCGACTACACCATACCCCAACAAGTTTTTGAAAACAACTTCCAAGTCTCCTTTCCATAACGGTCTGATTGGGACGAAGGAAATTTCTCGAGAGATGATTCGATTAATTTCTACACTGATGGTACAAAAGCCGAAGATGGGGTTGGGGCGGTGTGTACTCAGAAGAACTAGATGTTAGTTTCTCATTCCGACTACCTTACCATTGTAGCGTGTTCCAAGCGGAACTTCTGGCGATAAAAGAGGTTCTATCCTGGCTCAAGGAAAACGTGATATCCACGTCAAATATCCACATCTTCTCAGGCAGCCCAGCAGCCCTCAAATCATTCGGTTTGGTTTCCACGAACTCAGCAACAGCCCGCAATTGTCGCTCATCTCTTGTGGAGATGGCAGAACAGTTTAACATTCACCTCTCTTGGGTGCCGGGACATAGATATATTCCAATAAACTACAAATCCGATGAACTCGCCAGAATTGGAACTACTGCACCAATTTCACCCAACAGGATGAATATTGGCATAACTATAACTACATGCAAACTCATGCTAAGACACGATGCCATGAACAAAATAAGATGGTCAAACTTGACCACCTGTCAGGCGACAAAACAGATCTGGCCAAAACTAGATCCAAAACGTTCCACATGTTTATTATCTCTTGGTAAATCTCTCCTAAGCTCCTTAATCGGTGTCATAAGTGAACACTGTCTAATAGACAGACATGCTATTAGACTCGGTATCTTATTGAACGACTTCTGCAGAAGTTGCATGGACGATAAAGAAGAAGAGACTGTAACTCATCTTCTTTGTTCATGCCCTGCTCTCTCACAAAGAAGAAAGTTACATCTGGGAGAATTCCTTTTCAACGATATTAATGATCTAACTCAGGCAGACATACACCGTCTTCATTACTTTATTAAAAGTTTCAATTGGTTTTCAAATTAGTGAGGTAGTGCCTCACTTTTATACGTGGTATCACAATGGACCTAGTATCTGGTCTAAGTGTGTCAGTCATTGCCTGACAACCACCTTACTTAACCTAACCTACATAGAAATTTTGACAAAACCCTAATGGGAACTGTGAACTTTATCCAACAATATTAAGATTTTAATCATTAAGAAGGAAGTATTTCGACCGTGGTCTGGTTTAGAAGAAGTTTTTTATTTTTTCTTTTACTGTATGTCAACGGATGATTCCAAAGTGAGATTCCAGGATGAAACGCCAAATTTTTGTTGGGTTAAAGGCCATAAAAAACTATTTTTAATCAATAATTCAACAGTCCATTATTCGTAATAAGTCTTCCACTTGGTTGATTTTATTATTTAATTTATCAATGCAGTATATAGAGTTCGTATTAAAAAATTTAAAAAAACCTCTTCTAAGCCAGGCCACATGCGGAAAACCTCCTTCATAATGATTAACATTTTATTCTTGTTTCATTTAGTTCACATTAGGATTTTGTCAGTTGTACTAGAAAACTTCAAAAATTGCGTATTGACAAGGTTTCTTTCACGGTATTTCAACTGAACTGAAAACTTTTAATTCGTATCCGATCAACGCAGTAAGTCCAACTCATTTCGCAAACACTTGTTGATGTTTTTTTCGTACACGAAATTAGCGATATTTTACTATATAATCAGTTGTCAACACCTGCTTTTTCTAAACATGACCTCATTTACTTGACTTTTGACTTTCAAATTAATAGTCCCGTATCCTCTTTTCAGTGAAGCGACTTTAAGCGCGTTGATTATTCGCTTTTAGAAGCAAATTCTCTTAACATAGAATGGGAGAGTATTTTTACATAACATCTACCGACGATCAAATAGATTTTCTTAGTACTCACATTTCAAGTCTGTTTAACAGTAATGTTACGTCCTTGGTTTTTTAAAAGAAATTCGCCACCTCTTATATCTTAAGGATCAGGCATACAATGAGTGGAAACGTTACAGATAAGAAAATCATTTTCAAATTTATCGAATTCTCCGCAACCAAGTGGTCTGTGAAATTAGAACTGCTAAGTCTGGATTTTCTAACAAGAAGTTATTTTGATCAGTAAATGGACGTCAATTGTCGAAGAACCTTAGAGAAATGGCCAAAGGTACACAAATAAAAAATTGTGATGAAAATATTTATTTGGAAATGTTTATCAAAACTTCGTCACTCTGCCACTTGCACACCTTTTGCCTTACACTACGCACATATACAACATGATCTTAATGACAGGAATATTTCCAACAAAATTTAAAGTAGCAAAAATATTACTGATTCCAGAAAGTCGGAATGCTAATGATTATAGACCGATTTCCGTGCTCCCATATCTGTCTAAAGTTTTGCGAAAGTGTTCTAAAAAAGCAACTTAGGGTTTACCTAAGAAGTAGTAATATCCTTTTACCTAACCGGTAAGGTTAGATATAAGGAAGATATAAGACGATGATCGTTTTACTTTCTTAGTGCTTTTGGACTTTTCCAAAGCCTTCAATACTTTGGAAAACTTATGCTGAAATCGCTCCACAAGGTATAGTTTATCCTCTTGTTCGGTATGTTTAATATCATCCTTTTTGCAGAACAGTGAACAAGCGGTTTCAGTTAACAATGAGCTATCCAATTTCTTTCTGACTACTCGCGGCGTACCCCAGGGATTGATTCTGGGACCTCTCCTCTGCTCATTGTATTTTAATGAACTTCCTACAAAGGATACCAGATCATCTATTCAAATGTATGCTGATGATGTTCAGCTTTACAAAAGATGTCCTCTTGAGCTAGTTGAGGATTGTACATATGACATAAGTTGACTCTTTGACGATATTTCCAATTGGTCAGATCGTAACGGACTTTTCCTCAATCCCCTCAAGTCAAAATGCATCGTTATAAGTTAAAAGCTTCTGAACTTAGAATATTTTCCTTGCATATATTTAAATGGCCTACCGATCGCTTTCACATTATAAGCTAAGAACCCAGCCATGCTCTTCAACAGAACTCTTACTTGGGACACGCACATCAATGTCACAGTGGGTAAAGTGTATGGCGTACATCGTATGTTGTGGTCCTCATAGTATTACACGCCCTAAAAACCCGTTTAATGTTGGTAAAATTACCTGTAGCTCCAATACTAACTCACGGATGCGAAGTTTTTAATATAACTGTGATGCTGTCAGTAGGAGAAAATTTAATGTCGCCTTCAACAATACAGCTCGTGACATACTTGGTCTTCGTCGTTTTGATCGTATATCAAGTTATTCGGTACAAATTTATAATCTTTCATTCGACAACCTCCTTCGTTATAGATCTTTCACCTTATTATTTAACATAATTCACACGCAGCGGCTCTCTAGGTTAGCTCCTCAAACAGATTCCGAATACACATACACAAGCGTTATTCCTGCCCTTAGAAAATGAAGAAGAGGAATGGGCATATCAAGGAAAAAGTGAAGCCGTTTTCAAAATTGTGTGAGTTACACATACACAAATGCATTGACACAGGATCGGAGTACAGTAAGACACTGAAGCACCCTAATGAATTTTTAGCTGTTACTTTTTGCAGGTATAGAATAAGGCAACGTGCACATTATTTGCGATTTTCAATAGCAGATGCGTATTTTTTGTTAGTGCTAGATTTTGGTTTTCATTTTAACAGAAGTACTTACATAGGTATATTCAAAGAAACACAGCTATTAGCCTTAACAGAAAAATTATTTTTAATTTGATTTATATTTTCGAATAAGAATTTAATGAAAAACGCTCACCTATTAGAAGAACCTGCAAATTTTAAAGGAATAACTGAAACAGTTTTAAGTTTTAATTTAAATTTTTAATGAAAAACACTATCACACATATTTCCTAAGTCTAATAAATTTACAAATTGTAAACACGTCCACAAATTTAAAACGTTCAAAAATCAATCTGCACTACGGGCGCCCAATGAATTTAAGCGCCTTGCCATCACCAACAAAAATTAATGCACCCCTGGACAAGATTTTCAATTTAAACTGATAGATTACGGCTGAATCATGTGATTTCAGCGCATTTTTATTTTCAACGAATTTGCTTTTTTACAGCAAAATGCCAGCAAATATCAATTTTATATTATTCTACCATAATTAACTTAAAAATCAACATTAGACATTACCTACTTTATGTGCAATATTAGACATAACTTACCTGTAAAACGAAAAACTCTTGCACTCCTTATTATAGGCCTTTTTACAATATTTCACTCAGCACTTTATGCTGTTTTATATATTTTCTAATAGAATATTGCTTTCATTCACTATATTTGAAAGACTCTTTATTCTTTTTCGTTTACGTTTTAAAATCTAACCACAATGTTTTGTATCCCGGCGAAATGACAAATGAGTTGAGTTTTTTTTTAGATTTTCGGCTTTACTCACATACAGCTCTTCCTGTTCTTTATATTCTAAGTTCCTGCCTAACGTTTGAAGCGTGAATTTTTCCTCAGCGACATTCGCCTGTGGAATCTCATAGCAAGGCAAATTAGAAGAGTCGGTGATGAAAGACAGTTTCATCGAGAGCTAAGAACCTACTTTCGCAACCAAAACATTCTCTATTCAAAATCGTTTATATATAGAGCAAAATTTTGAACTTGTTATTTATTTGATAAAAAGGATACCCCGTCGAATCTTTGAGTTGAGATTTATTGTAATCTAGCTTTGCTCAATCAAATTTGTTTACTTCTTTCTTTTTTCTATTATTATTATTTTATTTTATTATATAGTAATTGGGTACTAAAACTATATCATTTTAAGAAATATGAATTTTATTGTGACAATTTTGTTAATAATAATTTCTTGTGAATCAAAACACTGTGCATAGCTTTTACCACAATATTTTGCTTGTTAATTAAGCTTATCACTAATTTAAAGGAGTTTTATTCTTACTGTTGAATGATTGAATTAACTGAAACTGAACTGAAAAGAAATTTGTTTGAATTTTGGGCGTGGCTTACGCCCACTGTTCATTAAAGAACAAAAAACGTAGTTTTAAGAATTTGAGCTACCAATATCCAATTTTAACCTTCTTTTCGTTCGTTATTTGAAAAATATATATCAATTTTTTTGTGTTAACATTTTTTCAATATGCCCAATTTTAATGGAGTGAGTCTCATAAAATACTTTTATTCAGGTAAGATCGTTAAAAAACAACTCGATTCAGTTGTAGTTTACATATGCCTACAAGTTGACTAAAGATCAAAGATCAATGAGTGTTTTAAACTTTGTTTAAAAATTTTCGGGACAGCCTACTTTTAAGGGGCATTTCCGTCAAAAGTTGTAATATGAATTAATTTTTTAATGTTTAATTCGCGCGAATATTTGTTTTTTCATACCTCAAACTGATTCTATGTTGGGCAACATTTTGTGCGCTCGCTACGCTTGCTAGAAAGCATGTTGCGTTTTCATTTTTGTTTAAACTCCAAATACTAAATCATATAAAATTATTTGATGAAATATTTTGGTTTGATAAAAAAAAAATTTTGAACTTAAGATTTTGTTGTTGCATTCCTAAAAATGTTAAATCTAGTACGATGACTTTCTTAAGCCGTAACATTTGGCCATGCATACATACATAAATGTTAAACCATTTATGTTTAATTTTTCTGTTCTTTTGTTGCGGATCCCTGTAGAAAAAAAGAATGAGCGTTAGATTCAAAATGGGAATGGACTGTCGGAGGGCGATGGTGTAGCCGAGGCGATGGCCGGTGCAACAGCCACCATCACCATTTCCTAATGGAAACAGATTCGTTTCACCGCGTGTCGTGTCGGCTGCACCATGGTATTCCGCAAGAAGTAGGAGACTTACTTGAATTCCTTTCGATTGATCTTATGTGGATGTGAATGTGTTGCTGATTTTTTGTTGCTTTGCTTGCTGTTGTTGAATGGTCCAGAACGTTTTAGGTTGTTGGTGGCTCCTTATTTTGAGTCGGATAAGTGGAGATGGAGTAGATGCGTGGTGAAGTAGTTGAGTTGCGTGTAAGGAATGGTGTGAAGGTTCTCTGAATGTTGATGTTTGATTTGATGGGTACTGGAGATGATGAACTGGGTGCTGAAAGAAATAAATGATAATATTGATGGTCATAATGCATGGGATATGAAAGAGCGTTGTGGTTGAGTGTGGGCTAATGTTAAGGATGTGTATGATGCGCTAAGGAATATGAAATGTAGAATGAATGTAATATGAGAATTTTTTTTGAAGATTGTGTACTTGCGAATGATGTGGATGAGCTTGGCCGGAGCGTTTCGTGTTGCGATGGGTTCTAATTTTGTGCATGCATGGTGATGTTGCTGCGATGAATGCTTTGCTGCTCCTTGCGTATGGTTGTGTTGATGATGATTTGGTTCTGGAGTTGAGAAATTGATGGAAATGTTTGTGTCCTGTAAGAGAGTATGATTAGGAATATATATTTGTATGAAATGGGTGTTATTTAATGTGTGAAAATGTAGTTAAAAGAATACTTACGAGGATTGTTGAAGATGAAGATGTTTATGCTGATGTTGAAATGGAAATGTGTTTTGAATTGTCACATTGACGCAAGCGCTGTCAAAACGAAATGGTTTTGCAGAAAGTAGTCAGGGATGGTACTGAGGTTGAGAAGTTTTTTTTTGTTCCCTTAATATTTCCCGAATCAGCGATAATAAGGCGAATAATAGAAGAATCGAGAGAAGAGCAGATGAGATGAGTAGGTGAGCGAAGAACAAATTTAAAGAAAAAGAAACGGGTAAGAGCGGGTTAACAGAAAGGGATATTCTGAACGTGGTTTTGGGATCTGCTACAAAGCGATCGAAGCATCGTATCTGAAGCCTACGTTTAGGTGCTTACCAGGAGACAGTACTAACTGAGGGGGTGTTCTGGGTAGAGCGAGATAGGCTTGAAGAGATTTTTTCGTTGCTGAGAGTTACGGCTCGACCCGTAGGGTGGTAAATGTGTGGGTAGAGGCCGAGGATTGGAAGGCTGGAGAAAATTGCTGGACAAAAGCGACGACAAAAAGGTTGTAGCAGCAAGTGTGTTTGGTTGGCATATCCAGTGGCCAAATTAGAGTCGTTGTTTTTTTTTTTTTTTAATTTGAACAGAAGTCCTAAAATTTTAATAGGCAGTGCGCGGATTTTACCTTTTTGGCAAGTAAGCCGTCAATAATAAAAGCAACGAGTGACACCTCATCAAATTCAAAACTTGAATGAAGTGAAAAAAGGGGTGAGTGATTAGTTTTTGGTTGGTAGTTTTTTTTATAAATACATACAATTTGATAGGTATAGCTAGGCCCGATTTTGAATTTGGCGGTCACAAACAAAATACAAGAAGTGGCCGCCGACCTTTTCGTTGAGCGGCAAAATTTCGCCAAAGAAGGCGGTTTCCTTTTTTTTAAAGAAAAAAAAACCCCTACGGCAAGCGTACTGTGCGTACATAAAGAACATCACATCAATGCCCTTGACGACATTATCAAGGGCACGTATTTAACCAAAGGGGTGGCCATATTTGGTTTTTTTTTTTTTGATGATACCTACCAGAACAGGATAGCAGCAGCCTAAAGAAAAATATATTTTAAAATTATTTCGTTAGTGTTTAGAATAAGTTTTTTTGGCGTAATATTTGTTTTTTTGGTAAATTTTAATTAAAAGTAGAATAAGATATAATTATAAAAACGAAAAAAATCTGAAACAGTGGAAGAAAAAAAAAGGAAGGGTGAAACAAATTTTGAAGACTGCCCGTCTGGTGGTATTACCACGAAACCCCGGTATCGAAATCAAAGGTTTCGATCCCTAAAGTGACTATCGTCAGCATACCCCTAAATTGAGCTCTTTTTAGGTAGGGTCGGTGACGGACGCGTTTTTTTTATTTAATTTTAATACCAGCACAAAAAGGTGCATAATTGCAAAAAGGGTTGAGGTACAGGGGCGGCTTGGAATACCCGAAGGCCGTTTTTTTTGGGGCGCTATATTTTAAAGATATAAATTTGTTTTGTTGATCCCTCATTTTTTTTGTTCTCTTTTCCCACTTTCTCGTATTTTTAATAAAAGAAAAAGAAACAAAAATACAAAAAAAAAGAGTTAGTAAAAGAGAATAGCTTAATTAATTATTCTTAGTTTAGTTTAAGTTGTGTATTTATGGTTAAATGTTAGAGAGTTCTCCATTTTTTTTTGTCAAATTTTAAGTTTTTTTTTGTTCATTTTTGCTTTTATGGTTATTTTTTTTTTATATTTTTATTTATTGAAACAGTTTTATGTTCTTTTCAATCCTTATTATTTTTTCTCGTTCATTCATTATTTATCTTATATTCTAGTTTATTTATTGTTTCGATTTCCATTTTTGTCAGTTCCTTTTTATCTTTATTTATTTAATAAAAATGATATGTAAATTGCGCCAATCACCCGTCTTTTTTTTGTGAACTACCTATTAGCCATTATGGCACTTTGAAGACTATTTCAGGGGGCAAGGTGAGGCCGGCAAAGTAAATCCGGTGAAAAAAGAGATGACCTGAGTGTAAATTCCCATGCTTTCGATGGGGGAGCCCGAAAAATCCCGCTCACGGACTCCAGGAAGGGAGGGTACAGCAACCCTGCAACAACAGCAGCAGGGTCAAAGTGTGGTAGGTAAATGGTGGTGGTAATCTTTAGGTTTTAGCTATATTGGTGGTGGTATTACTTACTTGTTTTATTTCTTGGTGGTGGTATATTTTTATTAGGTTTTTTTTTTATCCATTTGTTTTATTTCCTTTGGTGGTGGTTTCCTCTCCCTCTATCCTTACGGCACGATATATGTTTTTGTTGTTGGCCTTCGTCTGTCCTTGGGACAAGATCCCCCCATATTCCGGCGAGCTGAGCCGAGCCTCGCAAGCGTGCCATGTCCCTAGGATCAGACAATTCCCCCACTTCCTTTCCATAGTTATCCCTCCTATTATCTATCCCCCTTGTTTTTTTCAAATTTTAGTATCCCATCTTCCATCTTACTTACCTCTTTTTGCCTTTCTGAGACATCCCACTTATCTACTTAACCTTACCTACTTACCTCAGAATTCCACTTTCCGGCTCCGCTTCCACATCCTACCTCAGCTCCATATACGAGTTCCTGCCTCCCACATCCCTTCTACTTACCTATCCCAACCATATTCGAACTGCCATTACTTTTGAATATCGGCAACTCCCATTCCGTTTCCTGCTTGTCATTTCGATTTCCACTTCCTGCCTGTCATTTCAACTTCCGCTTTCTGTCCTTCCTATATTCAAATTCAAATCCCATTCCCTTCAAAAAGCTGCCAGCAACAAAATGGCGCCCAACGTATTAGTCCTAGTCTATTGTCCTTAATTAGGTCAGTAAACCTGTTCCCGATGTCATAATCAAGCATTCGTACGTCATGTTCAGGATTGCTCCGAGAATGCTTGAGCATTTGCGACGAAATGTTTGATGATGCCATCGATAACAGGCCAAACTGACGTGTGTGTTCTGTATTGTATTAGGTTTTGGTTGTCCCCGATGACTTCATCAGGCGAAGCGTAAGTCGTAACCAGGATTGCTCCTGAGAAAGCCTGATTACTCGCGACGCAGAGTTTGGACGTCGTCATCGAGGGCAAACAAATTAAAAAAAAAAAAAAAAAAACTTTGTATTATTACTGTCGTTGCGCGATGCGAAGGTTTCGTAAGTCTTCATTTGGAAGGTCACACGTACCAATAGAATCGCGACGGAAACTTCGCATTACGCAACGCAAGTAACGTCTTTCTAGCCCCACATTTGGTCTTGTTGGCGGAGCTTAGTCGAATCGTAAGTCTTGACCAGGATGGTTTAGAATGCCTGATCAAACGCGACGTCGTCGACTGGCTCCGGCGACAACAGCAGATGTGGATTCGTAATGTCTTTATGTCGTGATTTTAAATGTTTAAATCTACCACACTTTGAATGAACAGAGCAGTTAAACGAAACATGGGAATTGAATTCAGGTCAAACTCACTCGAAAAACAAATAAACCACCGGAAGTAACCGCCTCAAAACGCCCCCGACTTAAATGAAAAAAAAATTTAAATAAAAAATAATCAGAAATATATCAACAATTCTATTAGATAAATAAAAGAAATATATCAACTTAAAGTTATTTTAAAGACCATTTACTTTATTTTTATTAGTGTATTATAAAGCATTAGTTTAGGTATAAAAGATAAGTAGTAATATTAGTGAGTTATAAGTTATAAGAAGTAAGCTATACGTTGTTTTTAAGTAGAGTATTTAATCGTTTTTTTTTGTCAAATAGGTTCTAGTTTTGGTTAGTCTTATACAGTATAATTCATTAGATAGCAATAAGTTAGCAATAAGGTTAATATCTAAATAATATCTAAGTTTATAAATTAAAATAATTGTATGTACCTGAATTTACTTATTAGTTACATTTAAAAAGAATAATTATAGATAAATATTTTTAAAATAAGTGTTAGTTCCTCTTCTTTTTACAATATTAGCATACCTAGTTTTTTTATATTATTTGTGTCGTTATTGCAGACCAATTTTGTTCTTGATTCGTTTTTTTTGTCCTTACGTTTCGATTGTCCGATAATTGGTGTTCTCTAAGAGATACATATCCAGCTGGGCATGAGGCCTAAGAAACAAAAGGAAACAAATATTAATAAATTACTGAAATTAGGCAATAGAAATATCACTCGCTCCTTTTCTAGAAAACTTAGCCTGAAGTTGGTTGAAATGGTACCCATGAGGCGCACTCCAGTTACTAAAGCGCAACCCTCGTCGGCAGAAGTGTCTGGCAACCAGCACCAGCTTCCATCCCAATCTCCTGCGATGCCTTTTCCACCCGCCAGCAACGACTCTATCGGAGCACCTTCTTTCAGTACTGATAGCGAGTTAGAAAGTGTAGATGGGACAATTGGGGGTGGGCCAGATAATCTGGAAAACACTGTCCTAGATGTCTGTGGCGTCAGAGGGCAAATATCAGGCTCCAATGTATTAGGGTTCCAATTAGAGCAAGTTGAAGGTGAATTTCCAGCACCTTTTACAGCGAACCTGGAAAATAGGAGGAGTAGATTAGATCTTTTCGGGGGAATCGAAGTAGAGGTCAACCCAGCAGGTCAAAATACCTACAGAAATACATCCACCTGGGCAGATGAGTACCAGCAACACCTCAGAGACAAGAGGGCCGCATCGGTAGGGATTGTGGACTTCGGTGGAGTCGCGGTTCCGGCTCGAAAGGAGCGCGATTTGTATCCGAGGCTCGATTTGTCTCAACAAAGTGATCCCAAAAATACCAGCTGGGTCCCAACAGCCGATGAATGGGAGCAATACCAGCAATACCAGAGGCAGCGACTTCGAAGAGAGGGACTTGAAAGCAATACCGTTGAGGATACAGCTCAGTCCACCGGAGCTGTGCCCAAGGGGGGCGTCAAGACGGCAGCAGCCAAGAAGGATGAAGCAGCATCGGCGACAAGTTCTGCTCATGGCCAAACCGAGGCTCCGAAAGAGGTATTATCTGAGGTGAATCCAGGTATCTCAAATGAGCTGAGGACCGTTATCAACCTGGCGGTCGTCGAAGCATACGATTCGTATAAAAACACCATGTTGGGAGAAATAACCGAATCTCTCAGGGACGAAGTACGAAGGAACTTCCTGGAGTTCCTGGGAGACATAAATCGTACGACTCGTCCCGAGCCACCTCTGGAAGCGAGGCGGCCGAAACCAAATACCGACCGAAGCCAGGCAGGGACCAGTTCAGTTCCAAGAACCACCTTTAAAAGCCAACCGCAGCGGGATAATCCTCATGGTCAGCGTGGTCGGTTCGCATATCCGGAAGGACATTTAAACCGACATACGAGCCAGGACTACGAGGGGTCGAATGGGGTGCCCAGGTTGAACTATGCTCAAGATGACTTCAGGAATGCGTGGGATCCTCGCGGTGGCGGCTACCCTCCGTCAGCTCAGCATCACCAAATGAGTACCAGAGGTCCTATAAAGATTGACAAATGGGGATTAAAATTCGATGGGATGCCGGGTACACTCACCGTGGAGGATTTCATCTTCCGTCTGGAGACACTAGCTTTCCAATATAACTGCACCTGGGTGGAGATTTTGAGAGACTTTCATCTGCTTCTCTCAGGGGTTGCCAGCGAGTGGTATTGGCAATTCCAGCGGTCCAATTATACTCCCAATTGGCCAATGCTTCGGGACGCATTAATGCGCCAGTTTCGGAATTCGAAGTCCGATTTCAAACTTATGAGGGATATAATGGATCGACGGCAAGGCCCTTGGGAGTCCAGCGATGAGTATTTTGCCTCCTCAGGAAAGCTGAAGTCTCAACTCAGGATGCAGATACCGGAAGTGGAACTAGTGCGCATCCTGAAGAAAAACCTTAATGAGCGGATAGGCAGGCTGGTGTATCCTCAGTCGATTTTCTCTTTGGACCATCTGCGGGTGGCTTGCAAAGATGCCGAGACGATGTTCTCCGGGCGGGATCGCGAGGTACCAAGACCTCAGAGGCCACCAGGCAGATACATGGCCAATGAAATAGAGTTGGTAGGTGATGAGCCGGAGCTCCAGGAAGTACACCTAGCGGCATATCAACATCCAAATGCACGTCCGATGAACGCACGTAAGGTAGGCGAGTCCAGGCCACTGATATGTTTTAATTGTCGGGTTCAAGGACATTCCTTCAAGGATTGTCCTCTGCCACCCAAATGTTTGTTTTGCTACCGATGCGGCCAAGATGGGGTGATTTGTCCCCAATGCCGGAATTGTCACCCGGAAAACCGTCAACGGAACGCGACATCAGTGGGGGAGTCACGTTCGACGCAGACCCCTCAGAATCAGCAGGAGTAAGTGATAATATGGAAAAAGAAAAGAAAATTTTAAAAATATTAAGTAGAAAGAAAGAGAATAAAGAAAAAGAAGATGGAGTAGTTAGTAGAAATATAGTGATTAGATAACCTCTGCATGTAAGATGGAGGGAATATAACGAAGCTAGAGATAGGATATTTAGTAGTAAGATTAGCACCTCAAAGAAAATTTTAAAAACACGCGATAGGTTCAACCAAAGAAAGCAAGCTAGGAAAAATATTTTAGCTACGGTAATTGGTTCCAACGCTGACCCTAGACCATACGCCAAAATATCCATAAGAAGAAAAAAATTGTTTGGATTGTTAGATAGTGGGGCTAGTGTTAGCATATTGGGGAAAAATTGTGAAGCTTTACTTAAAGAAATGAATATTTCAATAAAAGCTTACAATTCTAAAGTAAAGACAGCGGACGGGAGAAACCAGGCGATTATTGGAAAAATTCAAGTTCCAATCGCCTACAACAATCGAACGCGAGATATAATTTTGTATTTGGTTCCTAATTTGGATCAGGAACTCTATCTCGGAGTCGACTTTTGGAAGGCCTTCGAAATAGCACCAAACATAGTGAGCTACGTCTCAATTCCAGAGGAGACCGAAAACAGATCAAACGCTCACCAGCTGTCGTCTGATCAGATGTCCAAATTGGAAGCAGTCAAGATGAAGTTTCTTGATTTCGATCGTCATGGCCTCGGAAAAACGTCATTTATGGAGCATGTCATCGATACGGGAGACGCAATCCCAGTTAAGCAGCGTCACTATCCCGTTTCTCCAGCGGTGCAGGCCATCCTGTACCAAGAGCTAGATCGAATGCTCGAGCTCGGCATTATCGAGGAAAGTGAGAGCCCTTGGTGCTCTCCAGTAGTTCTTATAAAGAAGCCAGGAGAAAACGGTACCACAAAGTATCGTTTTTGCCTGGATTCCCGTAAGGTAAATGCAGTTAGCAAGAAGGACGCCAATCCCCTTCCTCATATCGACGGGCTCCTCAGTCGTCTGCCGGATACCTACTTTATAAGTAGTGTAGACCTAAAGGAAGCATTTTGGCAGATACCGTGGGAGAAAGAGAGCAGAGAAAAGACTGCGTTCGCGGTACCGGGAAGACCCTTGTACCAGTTTACGGTCATGCCTTTTGGGCTGTGTAATGCAGCACAGAGGTTATGTCGTCTAATGGACAAGGTTATTCCTGCACGATTACGGGATCGCGTTTTCGTGTATTTAGATGATTTGCTGATAATTGCACCGGATTTCGAGACCCATATTGCCCTGTTGGAGGAAGTAGCCGAATGTTTAAGAAAAGCCAATCTCACCAACAACGTCAAGAAATCCAAATTCTGCTTCAAAGAGCTAAGATATTTGGGTTTCATCGTTGGTGGTGGGAAAATGAAGGCCGATCCTTCAAAGGTCGAAGCAGTGGTGTATTTCCCAACCCCGAAAAATCCAAGGCAAGTGCGAAGACTACTTGGTCTAGCAGGGTGGTATAGGCGATTTATTAAAGATTTCTCCACCTTGACTGCTCCCCTGACGGACACTCTGAAAAAGAAAAATGCAAAATTTCAAATGACGGAAGAGGCGTTAGAAGCGTTTGATAAACTTAAAATTGCGCTGACAACAGCTCCGGTGCTCACACATCCTGATTTCAAGAGGAAATTTTACATCCAGTGTGATGCTTCCGAATCTGGAATTGGGGCGGTGCTCTTCCAAAAGAACGGTGAAAACGAAGAGTTCCCGATTTCATATTTTTCCCAAAAGCTTAACTCTTGCCAAAGAAACTACAGTGTGACCGAGAAGGAGTGTATGGCAGCGGTCATGGCGGTGAAGAAGTTCAGGCCCTATGTCGAAGGAATGGACTTCACGATCATCACCGACCACTCCAGTCTTAAGTGGTTAATGGGAATGAAAGACCTGAACGGTAGGTTGGCAAGATGGAGTCTTGACCTCCAAGCCTTCGCCTTCGACATAGAGCATCGAAAGGGTACCCTAAATGTCGTGCCAGATACTCTTTCTCGGGCACATTTGGATAGCCTGGAGATGACAACAGTAGTCCCATTAGTAGACCTGGAGTCAGAACAATTTCAATCAGAGGAATACCAAGACCTGCTAACGACAATTCAAAATCACCCCGAGGAACTTCCAGATCTGAAGATCGATGAGGGCTTTGTGTATAAACGAGCACTCCCTGTAGGTGGCGATGAATCCCTTATAGATCATACTTGGCGTCTCTGGATTCCTTCGACTCTGACTGAGGACATTATTAAAAACACCCATGAACCTCCGCAAGCTGCTCATGGTGGGATCGCAAAGACTCTACATCGCATAAGGCAATACTTTTACGACATTTGTAAACAGTGTAAGTCTTCGAACCAAATTCTAAGACCCCCTATATGTACCAGTTATAGTACTGACCGTCCATTTCAAAAACTATATATCGATTTTTTGGGACCATATCCGAGGTCGAAAACCGGAAATGCATTTGTGTTTGTGATACTCGATCATTTTTCTAAATATATATTCCTAAAGCCTTTACATTCGGCAAACACTAGTAGCGTAGTTAAATTTTTGATAAACGACATTTTTAATGCGTTTGGAGTACCTCAGGTAATCCATTCGGACAATGGAAAGCAGTTTCTAGCAAAAAATTTCCAGAATCTGCTAGAGAGATATGGCATTCGCCACTTTAAAACCGCATTTTATTCGCCTCAGTCGAACGCCTCCGAGAGGGTAAATAAAACGCTACTATCGGCGATCCGTTCGTACCTGAAGGACGATCAACGCGAATGGGATGTTCACCTAAGTGATATTGCCTGTGCGTTGAGGAGTTCGGTACACGCGTCAACGGGTGTCGCTCCATACTTTGCACTTGTGGCGATCATTTATTCATCACTTAGTTTTAAAAATAATTATATTTCACTTAGTTTTAAGAATAATTTTAATCACAGTAATTTATTATAATAAATTAATAAGTTTGTTTACTTTATATAAATAAGTTTGTTTACCTGATATAAACAAACTTTTAATATAAATAAGGTTTCAATAATAAATAAAAGTTAGTTCTCTCTAGAATTCAAAAGTGTAAACTTCTCATTTATAAGAAGATACCACATTGGTGACCCCGACAGGTATCACAAGATACCACACTATCAAAACGAGGTATCCCCCGACCCACGGTAAGGTGCCTTAGACTTCACATTCACACAGTTAAGAAGGTATCCCCCGACCAACGGTAAGGTGCCATTATTAACCTTCACACCAAACACGACATCTTACACCAACATAATGACTAACCCAGAAGAAAATAACGGAGGAGTAATTGCCAAGGTTGCTATAAGAGTGCCACCATTTTGGAAGCGGAGCCCTGACCTGTGGTTCCTCCAGCTTGAGGCCCAGTTCCATACCAGTGGAATAACTTCGGATATAACGAAGTATTACACTTTGGTTGGAAACCTAGAAGCGGATGTGCTGACCGAAGTCCGAGATGTGGTTACCAGCCCTCCTGCCACAGAAAAATATAATGGTCTGAAGACTCGTCTTCTGTCAGCGTTCCAGGAATCTGAACAAAAAAGACTTCAGACCCTTCTCAGCGGAATCACTCTGGATGGAAGACGACCAACACAACTGATGACAAAGATGAGGGAGCTTTCATCGTCAACAATTCCAGATGACATTTTCAGAACATTATGGATGAAACAACTACCAAACACTACACAGTCCATTCTGTCATGTAGTACAAATCAAGATCTTAAAACGTTGGCAGAAATGGCCGATAAAATCGCTGAAGTCAACTCCGGTTCAGACATAGCTTCTGTTTCAACGCCCCCCATCGTTTCTGCCATTTCGGAACTACAAAACCAGATAGCTTCTCTCCAAAAGCAAATTGATCAAATAGAAGTCTCAAGAAGCCGAAGTACTTCACGTTCGAGAAATCAGTTCAAGAAGGGATCGAGAGCTAGAGATCCAAATATCTGCTATTACCATCGACGATATGGCAACAAAGCAATAAAATGCCAAGAACCTTGTAAGTTTCAGACGGGAAACTAATTGGTGGACAGCAATCAGCGACTAGCCAGCCCACAGATGTCATAAGTCGCCTTTATGTTAATGAGAAATCTTCAAATCGATGTTTTCTCATAGACACTGGAGCCACAATTTCAGTCCTTCCACCTTCAAGCGTAGATAAACACTACAGTCAAACTAACCGCATTCTCTATGCAGCTAATGGAACTGAAATTCCGACTTATGGAGAACGATTGATGTCACTAAACCTAGGTCTCCGCAGAAATTTTTGCTGGCCTTTTGTCATCGCTCAAGTCACTGAGCCCATCATAGGATCCGATTTTCTGTCATTTTTTGATCTTTTGGTTGATGTAAAAAATAAGAAACTAATTGATCGAAAAACTACCCTTCAAACATCTGGTTTTGGAGCAGCAAAATCATCAAGTGCTACAAATATTCAAACAATAAATCCGTCATCCTTCATTTACGATTTATTAAAAGAATATGAAGATATCACTAAAACAAACCTATTAGCTAAGACCAAGCACAATGTCACGCACCACATTCAAACAAAGGGACCTCCAGTGTTTTCCAAGGCCAGACGACTCTCTCCTGAACAATTTAAGACAGCGAAGAAAGAATTCGAATATATGCTCAACCAAGGAATCTGTCGTCCTTCAAAGAGTAGCTGGGCGAGCCCTCTTCACATGGTCAAGAAGAAAAATGGTAATTGGCGACCATGTGGCGACTACAGAAGACTCAACGCTAACACCATCTCAGATCGCTATCCCATACCTCCCATTGGGGATTTTGCTCACTATCTGAAGGGCAAAAAAGTTTTCAGCGTCATAGATCTGACTCGTGCATATCATCAAATTCCTGTGGAACCAGAAGATATCCCAAAAACAGCTATCATAACTCCTTTTGGGCTGTTTGAGTTTATGGTGATGACTTTTGGTCTGTGCAACGCTGCGCAAACTTTCCAGCGATTCGTCCACGAAGTAACAAGAGGCCTGAATTTCTGTTTTCCATACATCGATGACTTCCTTATCGCATCAAACACAGCTGAAGAGCATCGAGAACATCTCAGACTGCTATTCCAGCGTTTTCGAGAATATGGGCTTACCATAAATCCTTCCAAATGCACATTCGAATCGCCATCTGTAAGTTTTTTGGGTTACCTTGTCAGCGAAGAAGGTATCCAACCATTGCCATCCAAAGTTGACGATATCATCTCTTTCAAAAAGCCGTCAACAGTGCAGGAGCTGCGAAGATTTTTGGGCATGCTTAATTTCTATAGACGTTTTGTTCCCAAAGCTGCGCAGATCCAAGCTCCTCTCCATGCGTACCCTTGCGCCAACAGGAAGAATGATAAGACTATTATACATTGGACACATGAGCTGGAGAACGCATTTAAAGCCTGTAAAGAAGGTCTTGCGAATTCGACTCTCCTCGTACATCCAGACAATAACGCTCCTTTGTCAATCATGGTAGATGCATCCAATACTGCTGCAGGCGCAGTAGTCCAACAGTTTGTCTCCAATGATTGGCAGCCTCTTGGGTTTTTCTCAAAAAAGTTTTCACCTTCTCAAACCAAATACAGTGCCTATGACCGTGAGCTTTTGAGTGCTTATATGGCAATCAAGCACTTTCAACACATGCTCGAAGGAAGACAGTTTGTGCTTTACACAGACCACAAACCGCTTACTTTCGCTTTTCAACAAAAACCTGAAAAATCAAGCCCACGTCAACTCAGACATTTAAGCTACATCGGACAGTTTACCACAGACATACGTCATGTCAAAGGAAAAGATAACGTTGTAGCTGATGCTTTATCAAGATTAAACGCCATTTCATCACCATCTCCCATCGACTACAACGATTTGGCAAGTGAACAACAAACCGATGAAGAACTCAGACAACTCCTCAGTTCAACAACATCCTTGCAACTAAAACAAATCACCCTTCCTAACACAAACCATAAAATCTTTTGTGATACTTCGACAGGCAAGGCACGTCCATATATCCCATTCAATCTGCGGCGCAAAGTTTTCGATACGATTCACAACTTGTCGCATCCAGGCGTTAAGAAAACAACTCAAATGCTCAAAGAACGTTTCATTTGGCCAAACCTTAGTAAGGATTGTCGTAAATGGTCACAAACATGTATCAGCTGCCAAAAAAGCAAGATCCAACAACACATTCAATCTCCATTCGGTGATTTTGTGCCACCTGAAGGAAGATTTCAAAATGTTCATCTCGACCTAGTTGGACCTTTGCCATATTCGGATATATACACTTACGCCCTCACCTGCATCGATCGTTTCACAAGATGGCCTGAAGTTATTCCACTCACAGACATCACCGCCGAAACAGTTGCAACAGCGTTTCTTTCTGGATGGATCTCGAGGTTCGGAATCCCTAAGGAAATTGTGACCGACCAAGGAAGGCAATTTGAATCTTCACTTTTCAACGAACTTTCAAAACTTTTGGGTATCAAGAGACACAGATCATCACCTTATCATCCACAGGCAAATGGCATGATAGAGCGGTTCCATCGAACGTTGAAGACAGCTATCAAATGCCATGAAACACAAGATTGGGTTGCCAAACTCCCAATCGTTCTGCTTGGCCTAAGGTCATCCTTACAAGAAGACTACAAAGTAACCTTAGCTGAACTTGTCTACGGTACCACATTAAGACTTCCAGGTGATTTATTCACATCAGCTGATGCTACATCTAGCCATGATTACCTGAATAAATTCCGAGACACGATGCAAAATTTTCAACCAACCCTACCTGAACGCCATGGCTCTAACAAAACATTCATAGCCAAAAGCCTTCAAAATTCAAGTCATGTTTTCCTACGTAACGATACAGTAAGAAAACCACTCCAGCAACCTTATGATGGTCCATACCTAGTAAAATCGAAGACAAACAAATATTTTACACTTGAGATAAAAGGACATACAAAAAATATCTCAATCGACCGTCTCAAACCAGCGTTTCTTTTAAACGAAGAAGAACGAAAGCAAGAAAGAAATACGTCTCCAAATTTTTGTTCCAATCCACCTCGAATGACAGCTCAAACAACAAAATCTGGCAGAAGAGTTCATATTCCAGACAGATATCGTTGTCACTAGAGGGCGAGTACTGTGGCGATCATTTATTCATCACTTAGTTTTAAAAATAATTATATTTCACTTAGTTTTAAGAATAATTTTAATCACAGTAATTTATTATAATAAATTAATAAGTTTGTTTACTTTATATAAATAAGTTTGTTTACCTGATATAAACAAACTTTTAATATAAATAAGGTTTCAATAATAAATAAAAGTTAGTTCTCTCTAGAATTCAAAAGTGTAAACTTCTCATTTATAAGAAGATACCACACACTCTTTGGTATGAATATGATGACAAACAGCAAGAGCTATGAACTAGCTCAAAAGTTGAACGGTATTGAGGATGGTGAACTACTTACCATCCCTAAGTAGAGCCGACTGCAGTGCATTAGAGAAAAAATCAAAGAAACTATACTGAAATCCAATGAAAAAAGTGCAAAGACATACAATGTGCGAAGCCGCTCGGTTCGTTATGTCCCAGGACCAGAAGTATTTCGACGAAATTTCGTCTTGAGCGACTCGTCCAAATACCTTGCATCGAAACTATGTCCAAAGTTTATTAAGTGTCGAATTGTTAGGTCGATAGGCAAGAACACGTATGAATTAGAAAACTTAAGTGGGAAGAAAATTGGAGTTTTCCATGCGAAAGACCTAAAACAATGAAATCTGTGATAACACTACGAGTACCTGTACCATCTCGAAACATGAAAATTAGTACCTGCTTTTGTCAAAATAAACAATGAAACAACACCTGTTGCATTCAGCAACCTATATCCCTTATGTGCAATACTCCTTTCACGGAAAGAATAAACAAAAATCCAAAACCACCTCCTAAAACCAAAATAGAGCAACCTTCTTCCAAACGATACCAAACCCACTCTTCAAAAACACAACTTCACCTTCCACATCCCTATTCTATTCAATGTTCTACTCTCATAACGCAATCCATATACAATCTGTGATCCCATCAAATGGGCAACCAACACCGTAGTGCAATATTAGTAATAGTAATAGTGCAATACGAGTAGGTAGACTCACAAAACGATATGTATGTGCTATAATTGTGAAAATGTCCAAAATATACAAACAACCCTTTTATTCCAAGATTATTTAGCAAACACGCGCCGTACATACACAGGGTACCTGAATATGTATTTGTTGGCAATTGTGTAGTTTGTGTTTCCGTTCTCATCGAGTAATTTAATTGTATTCGTCTCAGACCTGACCTACACCAATACGTAGAGGGACAAACTTAAGCTTTGACCCACAAATCCAAAAAGATTAACGATACTTTTCAAGTCTGTTCTTTTCCTATCTTTAACGAAATCGTTACATTGGATGTCCGTCCGCAATATATATATGTATATCACAAAACAAATCAGATAAAATTAAGTCAAGAGAGGATAGGAAATGATGTACGTAAAAAAAAAATGGAAGAAAACAAGTGGGACGTAAACGAGAGGAAAGGTAGTAATGAATTATCTGCCATTCACAATATTTAACACTATATCTTCGCTTAATTCGTACAGAATTTAGTGGACCGAACTATGCCTGCGTGCGAAAATTTTTTTTTCGTTTGAGGTTTCGGTGGTGCTTACATATCCATGTCATCTTACATGAAACAATAAGAAATACCTAAAACAGAACCGCAAAAAGTTGTCTCCGATGCAACAACCCGCTCGACAAACTTTAGTGGTTGAAAACCAAAAACAGAGGAGGAGGAACAGAAAGAACCCAAAGCAAAAACAAAAAAAAACAATATTTGTTCCGCTTACATATTAATTTTGTTTAAATGTTTTTTTTCTCAACACCCGATACATAGTAGGCGCGATAGAGTAAAACCTTAAACTATGATATACAAATGAAATCATGCATATTTTTTTTAAAAAAATATAATATAGGGTAGAACTTACACATCATTAGGAGCAGGTAGGTCTATTAGAAACATACCATTTTGAAATCGCCACGACGTAGGAAATGGGTGACCCAATGTGATGCAGTAGGTTACTAGGCAGTGTAGATTCGCGACCGACAGCTGTAAAGAGACAAAATTTCAGGTCAGAAATGGCAGATGATAGTTAATACATTAACTTACGACAGGCAGGAAAGAGTAAGCTGACCCATGGTTTATACCCGGCTTGTTGTTGTGGGTGGTCTTCCCCACGTTAGTCCTAGCGATGGTATCCTCTCACCGTTTCTGGTTCGGCAAGCACGCTCCAGATCAGGTGCTTTGTTGCGGATCCCTGTAGAAAAAAAGAATGAGCGTTAGATTCAAAATGGGAATGGACTGTCGGAGGGCGATGGTGTAGCCGAGGCGATGGCCGGTGCAACAGCCACCATCACCATCTCCTAATGGAAACAGATTCGTTTCACCGCGTCGTGTCGGCTGCACCATGGTATTCCGCAAAAAGTAGGAGACTTACTTGAATTCCTTTCAATTGATCTTATGTGGATGTGAATGTGTTGCTGATTTTTTGTTGCTTTGCTTGCTGTTGTTGAATGGTCCAGAACGTTTTAGGTTGTTAGTGGCTCCTTATTTTGAGTCGGATAAGTGGAGATGGAGTAGATGCGTGGTGAAGTAGTTGAGTTGCGTGTAAGGAATGGTGTGAAGGTTCTCTGAATGTTGATGTTTGATTTGATGGGTACTGGAGATGATGAACTGGGTGCTGAAAGAAATAAATGATAATATTGATGGTCATAATGCATGGGATATGAAAGAGCGTTGTGGTTAAGTGTGTGGGCTAATGTTAAGGATGTGTATGATGCGCTAAGGAATATGAAATGTAGAATGAATGTAATATGAGAATTTTTTTTGAAGATTGTGTACTTGCGAATGATGTGGATGAGCTTGGCCGGAGCGTTTCGTGTTGCGATGGGTTCTAATTTTGTGCATGCATGGTGATGTTGCTGCGATGAATGCTTTGCTGCTCCTTGCGTATGGTTGTGTTGATGATGATTTGGTTCTGGAGTTGAGAAATTGATGGAAATGTTTGTGTCCTGTAAGAGAGTATGATTAGGAATATATATTTGTATGAAATGGGTGTTATTTAATGTGTGAAAATGTAGTTAAAAGAATACTTACGAGGATTGTTGAAGATGAAGATGTTTATGCTGATGTTGAAATGGAAATGTGTTTTGAATTGTCACATTGACGCAAGCGCTGTCAAAACGAAATGGTTTTGCAGAAAGTAGTCAGGGATGGTACTGAGGTTGAGAAGTTTTTTTTTGTTCCCTTAAAATTTCCCGAATCAGCGATAGTAAGGGGAATAATAGAAGAATCGAGAGAAGAGCAGATGAGATGAGTAGGTGAGCGAAGAACAAATTTAAAGAAAAAGAAACGTAAGAGCGGGTTAACAGAAAGGGATATTCTGAACGTGGTTTTGGGATCTGCTACAAAGCGATCGAAGCATCGTATCTGAAGCCTACCTTTAGGTGCTTACCAGGAGACAGTACTAACTGAGGGGGTGTTCTGGGTAGAGCGAGATAGGCTTGAAGAGATGGTTTCGTTGCTGAGAGTTACGGCTCGAAATATTTTAAAAGACCCGTAGGGTGGTAAATGTGTGGGTAGAGGCCGAGGATTGGAAGGCTGGAGAAAATTGCTGGACAAAAGCGACGACAAAAAGGTTGTAGCAGCAAGTGTGTTTGGTTGGCATATCCAGTGGCCAAATTAGAGTCGTTGTTTTTTTTTTTTAAATTTGAACAGAAGTTCTAAAATTTTAATAGGCAGTGCGCGGATTTTACCTTTTTGGCAAGTAAGCCGTCAATAATAAAAGCAACGAGTGACACCTCATCAAATTCAAAACTTGAATTAAGTGAAAAAAGGGGTGAGGGATTAGTTTTTGGTTGGTAGTTTTTTTTTATAAATACATACAATTTGATAGGTATAGCTAGATTTTGAATTTGGCGGTCACAAACAAAATACAAGAAGTGGCCGCCGACCTTTTCGTTGAGCGGCAAAATTTCGCCAAAGAAGGCGGTTTCCTTTTTTTTAAAGAAAAAAAAACCCCTACGGCAAGCGTACTGTGCGTATATAAAGAACATCACATCAATGCCGACATTATCAAGGGCACGTATTTAACCAAAGGAATGGCCATATTTGGTTTTTTTTTTTGATGATACCTACCAGAACAGGATAGCAGCAGCCTAAAGAAAAATATATTTTAAAATTATTTCGTTAGTGTTTAGAATAAGTTTTTTTGGCGTAATATTTGTTTTTTTTGGTAAATTTTAATTAAAAGTAGAATAAGATATAATTATAAAAACGAAAAAAATCTGAAACAGTGGAAGAAAAAAAAAGGAAGGGTGAAACAAATTTTGAAGACTGCCCGTCTGGTGGTATTACCACGAAACCCCGGTATCGAAATCAAAGGTTTCGATCCCTAAAGTGACTATCGTCAGCATACCCCTAAATTGAGCTCTTTTTAGGTAGGGTCGGTGACAGACGCGTTTTTTTTATTTAATTTTAATACCAGCACAAAAAGGTGCACAATTGCAAAAAGGGTTGAGGTACAGGGGCGGCTTGGAATACCCGAAGGCCGTTTTTTTTGGGGCGCTATATTTTAAAGATATAAATTTGTTTTGTTGATCCCTCATTTTTTTTTTGTTCTCTTTTCCCACTTTCTCGTAAGTAGTTAGTTTTGGCGGGTTCTGGCGCTCGAGCGGAGCTATGTGCGGATGCATGGATGTGCGGAGTAAATCGGGCGGATGCGCGGATGTGCGGAGTAAATCATCAATAGGGATGAGACAGACCGTTCTATGCTTGCTGGGAAACGTAAGATGGCTTGGGACAGGTACCTTTTTTTTTTTTTTGTTGGTGTTGCTTTGAATTTTTTGAAATGTTTGGTAGGTATAATAAAAATTGATTGATTTATAGCGGTATGGACTAAAAATGCATTTTTGCGGTGCATATGTGAAGTGTCCTTTTAGAATGAATGTTTTTGGTTTAAGATAGGTATCTTTTTATTTTTTTTTTTTTTATTGTTGGTGTTGCTTTGAATTTATAAAAATGTTTGGTAGGTAGGTAATAAAAATGGATTAATTTATAGCGGTATGGACTAAAAATGCATTTTTGTGAAGTGTCCTTTTTTAGATCTGATTTTTTACTTGCTCAATAGGGCAAGTGTTGGTTTCGTGCAGAAAAAAAAAATCGAGGTTTTAATCAAACATGACATTACGATGATAGAGATGCCCAAAAAAGTGGTTTTCGCCATACCGTCCGTCGGTCTGTCTGTGCGTCTGTGCGGATGTGCGCTTTTTCACGTCATGCTGCAGCCTAAACCGCTTGTCGGATTTTCTTCAAACTTGATATATAGTAGTTTGAAGAAAAACGGTTGTCGAGATTTTTTTTATTTCGTTTTAGCCCGGCTCAAACTGGTACCTTTCAAGTAACGGTTCTTTTCAATTTGAATTTTTTCGAAAACGGCTCTAACGATTTTGATTAAACTCAAAATGTAGCTTACTTTAAGCATTTCTAACAAAACTGCGTTTTTTGTTTTTGGCTCAAATAGTCCTAACGAAAATCAGGTTTTAACGGCTTTTTTCAAATAGCCATAAGTTCACAACGGCTTGATTGAATCGACTCAAATTTCGTTTGACATAGTTTTTTATAGTTTTCTATAGGATGGCTTTGTAAATTTTTCCCTGAAGCTTTTCTAAACGGTGGCTTCCATACAACGAGCCGATAAGTTTTAGCCAACATTATTTGGTTTTTTCTAATTTGCTCGAAAACGGCTCTAACGATTTTGATTAAACTTTGTGTGTTATATTCTTTTAGTGTTTTTAAGAGAACTGCGTTTTCAGTTTTTGGCTAAAAATGCAAATAACGGAGATCTGCTCTTAACGGCTTTTTTCAAATGGCCATAAGTTGTCAACGGTTGCATCGAATTCACTCAAACTTTATTTGATATAGTTTCTTTCCGCTTCCTTTCAGATGGCATTGATTTTTTTGCATTTTCTTTTTTTTTAATGGTGGCTCCTATACAAAGAGCCATTAGATTTTGGCCAATTTATTCTTTTTTTTTTTTAATTTACTCAAAAAAAGCTCTCCCGATTTTTATGAAACTTTGTATGTTACATATATAGAATACTTCAAAGAAAACTGCATTTTTAGTTTTTTGCTACACATGACAATAGCGGAAATTGGTAAAATCAGTTTTATTAATTCGACCATTACCGGAAATTTATATCATTTATATCACCCAAAAGACGACATCTAAATTTGATATACTAAAGTCTAAAGGTTACTTAATGTTAGCTCCCGTATATCGAGTCTTCCAGTTTTAGCCAATTTTTTTTTAATTTTTACCAAATTTTTCAAAAATGAGTTTTTCTTATTGATCGAAAATTTTTTTTCGTCGTAGTATTGCACCCACAGAGCAAGTACGTGCGACCCAGTCGTGCATTTTATTTTTTTTTTTGATTTGAAACAGGTAATTTTTTGGGGGTTGGTTTGACGGAATCAGGTTAAGTTTGGTTGTTTGGTGGATATTTATGAATCAATAAATTAGATAAGTAGATAAGAATTAAGTTAAACCGAAACGATTGAAAAAAAAAATCAGATATGTATATGTATGTGTTGAATATGCAGCGTATAACACACAAAGCTAACCTGTATATATTTTTTTTGATTTTGATATAAATACAATGTTTGTTTATCCCATATCATCAGTTAATTTCTGAAAATTTAAGAATTAGAACAAAAATATTGTTTTTATTAATATAATAATGGTTAAACAAATTTTTCAGAAAATTGCTTTGCAGGAGGTCAGTTTCATGGATGATGACATAAGAAAAATAATAGCAGCAGCATACATCATGAAGGCGTTAGAATTGAAGGCAGTGAGAGCGGGGTTCGATGTTGAGTCTCTCCCATTATTAACGGATATTTTTATTGGATTAAATGTATAGTTATAAAATAAAATAAACAAAAACGAAACAGACAAACACAAATAAAATGTTTTTTTCTTCATTTGAAGTAGATATTTTGTCTTTATTTTTATCGTGTGATCATAGCTAGTAAAAATATGTATTTTATTAAGGTTTGAAGGAGAAAAAAACAGAGTGAATATTTTTAATGGAACAACAAAAAAATTAATATACAATTTTTGTTAATCGTTTTTGTTAATGTCCAAGAATTGTGTTCAGATGGGAAACCAAGCCATTTCAAAAATATTTGTCCCTTTTTTGGTTTTAAGTACTTTTTCTATGAGGTAGGTATCTGGAAATTTTGTTTTTTATAATTCAAGTTCATAGGAAAAAAATCGTTATTTTCTTAGGGGTTGCTTTGACGGGATCATGATTTTTTAAAATAGTAATAAAAATTTATTGATTTATAACGGTATGGAGAAAATAATAAAAAAAAAATGCATTCATGGAGTAACTACATAATATGTGAGATGTCCTTTTACATTTTCATTTTTTAATATTCTCAAAACATAAAGAAAAATATATACACAGATCTGATTGGTTAAGAAATATCGGAATTTTTATTGTTTTTGTTTTTAAGGATTAATCGTTTTTTTTTTAATCTTAAACATTCAGAAAAAAATGCATAAAAGGTAAATTTTGAATATGTAGCAGGGCATTCTGTTTTTGTGAATAAGACAATCAAGTTCGCTTTCGTTGAATTTTTCTTTGAAAATCTGTTTTCGTTAGTTATTAAAAAATCAAGTTCGATTTTGTGTTTTTCTGTTTTCTTTTTTGAATTTTATTAAAAAAACTAATTTCTAAAAATGTTTAATTGTGAAAATTGTGGAGTATCATTCACTAAAAAGCAGAATTTGATAAGACACGTCATCAGTATCCATGGTGATGAAAGAAAAATGTTTAAATGCAACATATGTGAGAAAGTCATGTCGAGGAAGGACATACTTAATAGGCATATTAAAAATGTGCATTCAGCAGGAGCTGTTGTGGCGAATGAAAAAAGCGCTAGAAAAAGGGAACATTCTCCTCAACCTTCAACATCTAAGGCGATATTGAACAAAAAACCAAGAATAATTGCTAATGGGTATTGTCATATCTGTGAAGAAGGTGTTGTGGAATGGAGCGATCATAATAAAAAAGCTTCCCATAAAACGCTAGTTAAACAGCTGCTTTCGGAAAATGATGGTGAGAGTTCTCCTCAACCACATATTGCTGTGAGGAGGATGTCGAGGAGCGAAAAATGACAACTAACGTATGTGAAAAAGTCATGTCGAGGAAGGACATACTTAATAGGCATATTAAAAATGTGCATTCAGCAGGAGCTGTTGTGGCGAATGAAAGAAGCGCTAGAAAAAGGGAACATTCTCCTCAACCTTCAACATCTAAGGCGATATTGAACAAAAAACCAAGAATAATTGCTAATGGGTATTGTCATATCTGTGAAGAAGGTGTTGTGGAATGGAGCGATCATAATAAAAAAGCTTCCCATAAAACGCTAGTTAAACAGCTACTTTCGGAAAAAGATGGTGAGGATTCTCCTCAAACTACATATTGCGACATCTGTGAGGAGGATGTCGAGGAGCGAAAAATGACACATCACCAAAGAAAATCTTCACATAGAGCACTGGCTATGCAGCTCCTGACTGAGAATGTAAGTGTAATAAGTGGAGCTTTCAAAAATCGAATTAAAACTTATTTATTTATTTATTTATTTATTTATTTATTTATTTATTTTTCATCAATGGATTAAAAATCTGCTGATTACATTTAATACATCTAATAAACTTAAAGATAAACATATATATTTTGTTACTACACAATGGTGGTTAAGACAATTTCGTGATAATTTCACAAGTTTACAAACGAGAACTTAACAAATCTAACACATTTCTTTTGAATTGATCCCTACTCATTACAATGTCGACTTCATTACAAACGGAGTTGAACAATGTTAAAGATCGCGAGATGGGCTCATTTAAACCATAGTTAGTTCTATGACCAGATACATGAAATAGTACACGTCTGTTCCGAAGTGATCTCTCCGGGGCATAAAACGTAATTAAACTCAATAATTCCATAGAATCTATTCGATTGGAGAGAATATCTTTAATAAAAACTATGCTCTGTGTATTTCTTCTTACCTCAAGCGTTTTTAAATTAATAAGTGCACATCTTGAAGTGTAACTCGGCATATCACCAGCCCAGTTCAAATTTTGAAGTGCGAATCTCGTGAATCTTCTCTGAATTCTCTCGACTCTTTGAATCCCATTCTCATAAAATGGACACCAGATGATAGAACAGTATTCAAGATAAGGAAGTACTAATGAATTAAATAAGGTTTTAAGTGTGTAAGCATCTTTAAAATCTTTTGAGTTTCGTTTTAGAAAACCAAGCATTGAGTTACCTTTAGATACAATAAAATCGATATGCGCTCGGAAATCCAATTTAGAATCCACAAATACACCAAGATCCTTCACTAATTCAACTCTTAAGAGTGCATTTTGGTTGAATTTATATAGATAATTGATAATGTTCAGCGATCTAGTTGCACTAAAAATCTTACATTTGGAAAAATTTAATTCCAGGTGATTATATTTACACCAATCTAGAAAAAGATCTATTTCGAACTGAAAGCTAAAACAGTCATTTATGGAACGAATAGAATACAAAATTTTAACGTCGTCTGCGTACATTAAGCAAATTGATTTGTGAAAGGTCGAAGGCAAATCATTGATAAATAGAAGGAAGAGCAGTGGACCTAGATGACTTCCCTGAGGAAGACCTGATACAACATTAATTGGATTTGAATAATGCCCATATGTCGAAAATTTGTTTTCTATTAGATAGGTATAAATCCAACCATAAAAGAAATCGACTATCACAGCCTAACATCTTCAGTTTATGAAGCAGTAAACCATGATGGACTCGGTCAAATGCTTTAACAAAATCCGTATAGAGTACATCAACTTGGTACCCCTTTTCTATTTCGTTTAAGCAAAAATTAGTGAAAAGACAAAGATTTGTGGTTGATGAACGACCTTTAATGAAACCGTGTTGATTTGGCGATAAAAAATGCTTCACAGAAAAAAAGAGCTTGTTAGTAATAATCTTTTCCAAAAGTTTTGGTATAGCTGATAGCTTCGAAATGGGCCTATAATTTTTAATTAATTGCTTGGAACCACTTTTATAAATTGGGTTAATAAACGATATTTTCCATTCGTCAACAAACTCTCCTGACAAGAGAGATTTGTTAAAGAGGATCGTGAGAGGACAACAAATAGATGAAGAACATCTTGATAGGAGGAGGGGTGGAATTTTATCATAGCCTGCTTTTTTTGAAACATCAATTTCACATAATGCTTCTAAAACTTCATCTTTGGATAATTGCGGAAGCATAAAACTGATGCAGGGCTCGAAATTTGAATACATAGACTTAAGATCTTCGATAGAGTCTTTATTGTAAGAAGCTTTAAAAAATTTTTCAAAAAGATGGCAAGAAGATTGTAAGTCATTAGATTTTTCATCTTCATATTCCATCGACTGTGGGAATTGTGAAACATTTTTGCGCTTTGAGTTCATAAAAACCCAGAATGATTTGCTATTTTCCTTTATGTTTGATTCAGTAGCACTTATATATTGCCTATACAAAAAACGACTAAGAAAATCTAATTCCTTTCTGAGTTGACGGAACCGATTACCATCCTCATTGAGATCTGTTAATTTAAAACGCTTGAATGCTTTGTTTTTGACATTTTCCAAATTCTTTAACCTTCTGATTTGCCATGGTAGCTTAAATGTCTTCTTCTTTTTTAAAATTGGGGTGAAAAGTTCTATGCCTTCGAAAAGAATACTTTTGAAACTTGTGTACATGTCTGCAAGGGAACCATTTTGAAAAATATTTTCCCAATGAAATGTATTATAGAAGTTATTTAATGCAATGAAATCGGCATTTACAAAATTAAATTTTCTCTCTTCAAAAGGTGTAACATGTGCATATTCATAAAATTCAAGAATTATTTCAAATGCAATATGGTGAACAGAATTATTTAATAATGGGAATTGAACAGTTTCTATATAGTATTTTAAATCATTATTAATAAAAACAAGATCAAGAATTCTTCCCAGATAGTTTTTAATAAAATTAATTTGAAAGAGATCAAGTGAAGCTAATGAATCGACGACTAGACTTTCAATTTCCTTATATACATTAAATGGAACTAATATTTGTTCTTGTTCTAAGAAGCACCAATCGATTTCACCAAGATTGAAGTCGCCTAATATGCAAGGATACTGATCAGTCGTCAATTCACTAACTAAAGACATAACATTAGATATGTGAATAGAATATACATCTATGGGACTACGTGGTCTAATATAGCTTACAATAAAATAAAGATCCTTAGAGCAAAAACCTTTAGAACTTACACATACACAAATTTGCTCGATATCATCAGAATCGTTTGATAATTTGCATTGCTTACTGCTGAACTTCGATCTTACAGCTATCAGCACACCTCCGCCTCGGTCCATACCTGTCGAAGGGGGGCGGTCTTTCCGGTATACTTGATAAGAAGTGTCAAAGAATTCAGTTGAGAGGAAGTGTGGATTTAGCCAAGTCTCCACAATGACGATGACGTCGAACTCATGAAGTGATGATGAAGTGAATAATTGATGAGATTTTGTTCTTATACCTCCAGCGTTTTGAAAGTAAACACGCAGTTGCGATAAAGATGGTGACGAGTTGCTTACTTGATTTTTGTCTTTATTTGTTGCTTCAGCAACTCTATTGCATAAAGATTGTCGATGAATCAATCTTAGATGTGAATGTTTTGTTTGACGAAAATAAATGTCTTATCAAAGAGTTGCTGGAAAACGAGATAGGCATTTTAGGCGCATTGAAGCTAAACATTGAACTTTTCGGTGATTTCGTGAAGTCCAACAATAGTCCTGATGAGTTGATTTCGAATGTGAAAAATATTCAAACAAAAATGCGTGTGGTGCTGAGTGAAAGTGAAATAGATGCAAAGCTTCAACAATTTATTGATGAAATAAAAGTGAAATTAGAAGAATTTCAGGAAAAAGAGAGCGGATGGGCTTTGCTTTCATTTCTCAGAATCGAAATTAACATCAATAAATACCAACCTGTTGGAGGATCATCCTATTTTGAATTGCCGGCCAAAATAATAAACAAAAAAGCATGCATAAACGTTGAAAACAACGATGAGTACTGTTTTAAATGGTCTATTATAGCTGCTCTCGCAGGAAGAATATCTAATCCTGAAAGAACAACAGCATATCCTTGTAAAAATAATATTGGTGATGAAACAATAGATGCATTTAATCAACTCGTAAGCTTCAAAGACCTGCAATTCCCTCTGGCTGTAAAAGATGTTAAAATATTCGAGGAAAACAACCCGGAGATAAGTGTGAATGTGTTTGATTATGAGATGACTAATACAAATAATGATATACAAATAATTGGTCCATTCTATCATACCCAAAAGGAGCAGAGTAAGCATATAAATTTGCTCTTTTGTGAGAATGAGGAGGGACTTACTCATTATGTTCTTATTAAAAACATATCACGACTAATCAGTTCTCAATTAACAAAAAAAAAAAAAACAGTTGAATCTTTGTAATGGTTGTCTACAATCTTTTGCTGATGAAGATTCATTAAAAAAACATAAAAACGAATGTTGCAAGATTGTTACACTGATGCCAGAGGGAGATAAGTCCTCAATAAAGTTTGAAAAGCATGGAAAGAAGTTGGAAGTACCATTTGTAGTTTACGCTGACTTCGAGTCCATTTTACAGCCGATAAACCTTCAACAGCCCAACCCGGATTTTTCTTCAACAACTGATGTTCAACAGCATGTGCCCTGCGCTTTTTCTTATTTTATTAAATGTACATTTGATGAAAAGTTTAACAAACAGAATACATTTCTTGGTAAGAATTTAAATATGAATATAATAATATTTCCCAATAAACATATTTATAATAATTGTAAATTTTTTTATTTTAGGTGAGAATTCGTCAGACAAATTTGTGGAAATGTTGGTGGAAGAATTGACGAATTTATATCAAGAAGTCATCAAAAAAAAAAAGACATTCGCCAACATGTCATATATGTAAGAGTAGTTTTAAGAATTCAGATTTAAGGGCAAGAGATCATTGTCACTTCACCGGGTTGTATAGAGGACCCGCTCACGTTCAGTGTAATTAAAATTCCAAATACCAAAATTTTTCCCCGTCTTCTTTCATAATTTTTCGGGGTATGATTGTCATCTTTTTATAAAAAGTCTTTCTAATATCAACGGAGAAATTTCAATAATTCCATTGAACAAAGAAAATTATATTTCTCTTTCTAAACGAATTTATTTAGATGCTAAAAACACTTTTGAGATGCGATTTTTAGATTCAAATAGGTTTCTTCAGTCGAGCATCTCATCTTTAGCAAAGAATTTATCGTCTAATGATTTAAAAAATACTAAAAGTGTTTTCCAAGACAATATATCATTTAATTTAATGCAAAGAAAAGGTGTATTTCCTTATGATCATTTAGATTCATGGGAACGATTTGAGGAAACCTCTTTACCATCGAAATCGAAATTTTATAACAAAATGATTGATGAAGAATGTTTAGTTGAGGACTATAAACATGCTCTTAATGTATGGGATCACTTTAAGTGTAAAAAACTTGAAGATTATATGGTTCTCTATCTTAAGAGTGATGTGCTTTTATTAGCAGATATATTTGAAAGTTTTAGGAAACTTTGTATTTCAATCTACGAACTTGATCCTTGTCATTATTTTACAGCTCCTGGGTTATCATGGGACGCTATGCTCAAAACAACTAATATCAAGTTGGAGCTTTTAACTGATGTCGATATGTACAATTTTTTAAAAACTGGAATTAGAGGTGGTTTGTGTCAATGTAGTCACAGAAATGCTGTGGCTAATAATAAATACATATCTAGCTATAACCCAAACCTAGAATCGGAATACTTAATGTATCTTGATGCTAATAACTTATACGGATGGGCTATGTCACAACCCTTACCATATGGTAATTTTCAGTGGGATAATCCTCAGATTTATACATCTGAATACATCTCCAACATTAAAGGTGATAATGTTGGATATGTATTGGAAGTAGATTTAGATTATCCATCGAGTATTCATGACTCACATAATGATCTTCCATTTTGTCCTGAAAATATAACCACCCCAGGATGTAAAATTCCCAAGTTAGTTGCTCACTTGAATTCAAGGAAAAATTTCAAAACTAATTTAAGAAATTTACAGCAATGTATTTCACATGGATTAATTTTAAGAAAAGTACATAGAGTCATGAAGTTTAGTCAGTCGAACTGGCTCCAAAAGTATATTTCTCTGAACACCGAAAAAAGAAAAGTTGCCAGGAATAAGTTCGAGAAAGACTTTTTCAAATTAATGAACAATAGCGTCTATGGTAAAACCATGGAAAATGTTGAAAAGCGTAGAAATGTTAAGATTGTTTCAGAATGGAGTGCGCATAGAAACCAATTTTCAGCAAGAAAGCTGATTGCGCACCCCAATTTTCATAGTAGTAGCATATTTACACCGAATATGTGTGCTATTGAGATGAAGAAAGGAAGTGTTAAACTAGATAAACCAATTTATTTAGGTTTTACCGTTTTAGAACTCTCAAAGTGGTTAATGTATGATTTTCATTATGATTACATGAAGCCAAAATTTAGTAATAAAATTCGTATGAACTATATGGATACAGACTCTTTTATCTATTCCATATTTACAGACGACTTTTATGCTAAAATCTATGATGATGTAATTAATGCTGAGAGATCTAGGTTTGACACTTCTGAGTATCCGGTGAACAACATTCATAATTTCCCTTTAAATATTGGCAAGGTGATAGGGCTTTTTAAAGATGAAAATAATTCGAGGATTATGACTGATTTTGTAGGACTAAGGGCTAAATTATATTGTTTTGGGATTGATACCGGTGAAGTGACAAAAAAAGCCAAGAGAATAAAAAAATATATTACTAATAATTTAGAATTAAGAGACTATAGAAATTGTTTAATTAAGAAACGAGATATTTATAGAACTATGTATATATTTAGAAGTAAGCAACATTTGATGTACACGCAAATGATAAATAAAAAAACCTTGAGTTGTAATGATACAAAGAGGTTTATATGTGATGGTAAAAGCACATATGCTTGGGGCCATAAAAATATACCACATATTTAAAAGTGAAAATCATTTCAACTCAAGGTAATAAAAAAATATAAAAATTAATTTGTTTTTTTTTCAAATCGCAATAAGAATCGTATTTTTATCTTCAAAATAAAAATGTATGTCAGCGTTAAAGTAACAAAAAAAAGGAGTCTCTACATTGTTTCTACCTAATAATCATCCTTTTGAATTTAAGCGATCGATCCTCAACACACACCCACATCACATATAGTAAAATCGTTTTCATGTATATTGCTCTGAATCTTCAAAGGATATTTTTCGTGGGCGTTATCTTATATTATTGTTTTATATACTATTCGAGCCAATAAGAACTAGATTTGATTTTGACAGTGTTTTTCAAAGTCTTTGTTCGTAGTAGTAGTAGTAGTATTCTATACAAATTTTGTGTATAAAAGATGATGAGATGGTCATCGTTAGAATTAGTTACAATTATAATTAAATAGAATGATGAGCATTTTACCATCAAATTTAAAAGAATTAGAAGAAATTCTAGCGGCCATTAAAGCCGAGGATGGGAGACCTATTCAGAGGGTTCAACCCACACCTAAGATGGCATGGAAGCCCATCAAAGATGGAGAGGAAGAAGTACCACCAGCCCAAAGACCGATATTTACCGCACGATCATTTCCAAGACCAGCATCATCTTCGGTTTCATCATATAGCAGGCCTATCCAAAGGGTTCAACCCACACCAAGACCAGCATCAACTTCTTCATCAGAAAATGAAGATGAAACCGATGATGAAACCGAAGATGAAGACGAAGACGAAGTGGAGTTCCTGGAAGAGATGGAGGAAGATGACCCCGAAGACGAAGTGGAGTTCCTGGAAGAGATGGAGGAAGATGACCCTGAAGACGAAGTGGAGTTCTTGAGAGAAGAAGATACGTCATCACCATTCCCAATGCCAATGATGGAGTATCAGGAAGAGATGGAGGAAGAGCAAGATGAAACCGATGATGAAGACGAAGATGAAGACGAAGACGAAGTGGAGTTCTTGCGAGAAGAAGATACGTCATCACCATTCCCAAGACCAATGGTGGAAATTTTATCAGAGATGGAGGAAGAGGAAGAGGAAGAAGTACCACCAGCCCCAAGGTGGATATATGTAGCACCACCAACCTCAAGAAGGCTACTTCAAGCACCGCCACCCACATATCTTCTTGAAACAGACGATTTTCAACAAGGATATGATGAATCAGGAGCTCCGCCTTTTTCTGAACCGGCATTTGGAGTTCCATCATATTATTATGGTTCACTAGCTGACCCGGCGAACTCCGTACCGCCTTTTTAACATTTTTGAAATTACTGAATTTTTGTTTTACTACTTATGCACACTTAGCTTCACATGGGTGCACAGTAGCTGGATATGGAAATCTAACACTTACAGTATTAGTAAATTAAAATTAGTTCAACTATCAAAAATTCTATATTTTGATGCGTTTGATGTATAGAAAGTGATTAACCTGTCAAAAAAAAAAGAAGTTATTCACCCCTTCTGATCTGCCTACAATTTACAAAGCGTTTATAAGCCCTAAGCTCGAGTATAAATCCCATTTCTCAGCAGTTGCTTCTCAAACTTGTTTAAACATGCTCGATAGAGCTGAAAAAAGCGTTATAATTGATAGGGGAGAAAAGGATTATCGAAACATTTCCATCACTTGAACACCGTCGAAATTGTTCATGTCTTTCCTTATTTTACCGCTTCTTATACAAAATGCTCACTCTATTTAGCCAGCTGCGTTCCTCCAATTAAACGATTCCCCCGTAATACTCGTCTTTATTCTTATCAAAATCTCAAGCCTAAAGACAACTGTCACACGTTAAAGCAAGTTTGTGCGACCCAGTCGTGCATTTTATTTTTCCGTTCGGAGGGAAAACAAATAGTGCCGATAGTTTGACGACTCTCGAACACGCAACTAACATCTCTCAAGGCGAAAAACACAAACTTCGTACCGCCTCCCGCCTAAAAATTAGTTTACCTGGTTCAATCCAAATCCAAAAAATTACCCGGCATGCGTTTCAACGCTTACACAAAGAGATTGTTTGGTTGAATATTCTGCTTATTGAGGTGCTTTTTGATGCAAAATGTAAGGGCAATAAGCCCCGCGACACATTGCCTCTAAATAAATAAAATAAATAAAATAATGCAATTGATTTGCTCGTACAAATTTATAACTTAAATTCATTATCGAAAACACTTAGATTTCCCCTATTTACTCAACTTTCCAAAATATTTAAGGAGCATTGCAGTCCAGTTAAGTACCTAAATCAAATTTAATTTTGATTATGTTAAAACTATGCATCCCAATTGTTTGCAATTTTGAAGATTTGTGACAAAATGCACCAAAAATGCATTTCTGACAAACTACTCCACCGATTTTTGACCAATCTTCATAGAAACCTTCGAAGGCATCCTCAAAAACAAAATTTACCTAAAATGCATTCATGGGAAACCGATGTTTTAAAATATTCTTTTATACAAACCTTCTCCTGACAATAACAAAAACTCAAAACAAAGAATTATCCATTTTGGCCTAGTCGTTCGGAAGATATGAGGGAACATACATTTTTGCGATCCATTTTTATATATATAGATTATTTGGAGATCCACCTTTTCCTTTTTAGAGTTAAGAAAAAATTAAATAAGAAAACAAAAAAAAGAAAAAACAAAAAATAAAAAACTGTTTTTATTCATTTAAACATATTCGTCTCTTATCGGCTAATAAAAAAAATAATTTTATATTTCAAAAGAAAAAACCAAATTTTGTATTTATTTCGCTCTTATTCGCTAATTTTTCTTATTTCTAGTTTAACAGATCTTCCCATTGGACCTTTGTATATGATACAGTATGATCCTGTTTTCATATTGATCATTTCAACTGCCTTTTCAGTTAATTTGTTGTAGCGGCGTGGAAGGAATACCTATGAAAGAAAAATCATATTTAAAATTTGATAGAAAATTTAAAGAAAAAAAAAAAAAAAAAAAAAACTTACTTACATCGTTTGTACCCAGATCCACAACTAATTGCGTTCCGAATTTAGTTTGGATCCTTCTCATGCTTATTATTGGATAGCAATGATTTTGCTCTAAGTTTTTTATATTAATCACAGTATTAAAACTGCTTCCAACTTCAATTTCTTGAATTTCTTTTTCAAATTCTTGAGACATGGTTTAATAATATTGATTTTTCAGATTATACTAAAAAAATTTCATCTCAAACAGTTGAATTTATACGGATTTTATTTTTTTTTGTTCTCTCTTTTTTTAGCTTCTTAGGGGGAAAGTTTATTAGTTTGTTTCTTCTTTTTCATGTTTTAAGTGTTTCTATTTCTGGAAAATTGATTTTTTTTCGTTCTCCTTTTTTTTTTACCTTCTTAGGACAAGTTTATACGTGTTTTGTTTTCCTTCATTCATAATATTTTTTATGTGCTTCTATTCCTAGAAAAACATATTCTTTTTCTAACAGCTGCAGGTGTTTCTCATAAATCATGTATGTTTTCGAACTTCTCCAGTTAGGGGACTGTACTCAATAATACGATCATGTATGATCATGCAATATATTGAAGTATTTGCTGGTACAGCTACGTTTGTTTTGATTTCAAGTTTTACATCTACAGGAGCCGACTTGATGGACTCGTTTTGTCTGGAACAATCAATTACAATAACTGGAGCAGTTTCCTTATATTCTTCACGTGATAAGAGTGGTTGCGATTGTTTGCTGTAAAAGGATTGTTGAAATCGGCTGTACATATCATAGAGAACAGCGTATCGGTCAGTGGTAAAATCAACATTCAAATCTTCACGCGGATATGACTCAGAGTTTAAATGTATCTTAACGTTTCTCAACGTGCAGTGATCAAATTTGCTAGCATCCTTATCTTTTTGATTTTTTCTGTTTGTTTGTAGTCCAATTATAATATATCTAGGTTTTTCAAGTTGACTCGAAGTTTTAATGGTCCATATATGATCGGTTGCAGCTGGTAGTGTTGGATATTCATACATTTCCCAGTTTCTAAAATGCATTTGAATGGGTTTTGATTGTATTTGTTTAAGTAAGGTTAGCTTTTCAGCATCGGCCAAAGTGATGTGAGGAACTCTCCATTGCATTTTCAGGATTTTAATTTGTACATCTTCCGACGAAACAAAAGCATTCTCATCAGTTCGAGTACGTATTAAAATCAATTCATGTCTTGCGTTTGCTATAATCCTTATGTAATCTTCAGCAAATCCTAACAAACTTTTAAGTGGTACGCAAAAGTTGAAAGTACCAGATGAGGTCAAAATGATGTCTTTTCCATACCATGATGCATTTTGAAGATATCTGCTTTCATTCTCATTCAAAGATATATAGTTTTTTAATGTTGTTGTGATACCCACATTTTTATTGTATTCAATATCCACACCATTCAATTCATAATGAATTTCCTCAAAAAGAAAGGCCATAGCATTATTGCATAATTTAGCTGAATCAGAATTACTTCCGTCTAATTTTTTGAGGGTTCCTTCAATGTAAATATAACTTTCGCTAGGTAGAATACACACGTCTTGTTGTTGAATAGAAATACGTATTTCGTCGCTTGTATTGTAAGACTGTAAGAACGGAGAGTAGCTGTGATATTCAAATTTGGAAATGCTATTATCATAACCAGGTGTTTGGGATATATTCAATATATCACTCATGTTTATTTTTTTTTATTTAATTTTTTATTATTTTATATTTTTATTTTAAAACAAATCCTAAAGACTGAAGATAAGATTTATTTTCAGATGTGAGCTTTGGTCTTGTCAGTTTTGCTGCTCTTGTAGAACTAACCGAATCGTCACTTTTGCGGTTGATTATATTATTATAAATCAACATTATGAATCACCTAATGGTTTTAAATGTAAACGTATGGTTATTGTTTCTCCTCTAAAATTAATTAAATCTCCGTCCTGGTCAACAAGCTTCAATGAAATAGAACTTAACTCTTTGACGTTCACTGGTAAATAAATGACATTTCTTGGAACTTCAATGATTTTATATCCAGGTCCTACTTCTGGTGAAAATTCATGTATTGTATGCATTGGTTTGTTATTAAAATATGAACCAGAAATAATATTACACTCAATTCGTATGACATTCACTTTGTTTATGTCAACAGGTAAATCTGAAGTATGCAATAAATCAGCTTTCAAAGATCGTTTACTGAACCCCAATAATTTTCCAATAGATCGATCTTTCTCAAAATGTACAGTCTCTGTACTATCCACTTCACATTGTAATGTATTATTATTAGCTTCAATTTTCATGGAGATAGGAAAATTCATTTCATTTAATTTATAGTTAATAAAAGAATAAATGTCATCGATTTCATATGAGCCTGTTGGAATTTCAATAACATGTGCTCCAATATGCAGCAAATTGTTTCGTTCATCAACATTAGGTATGGAGTTATATGATTGAAAATCTATCAAACCGCAAACATAGTCCCGATCCAACTTTAAAGGTGGAAAATATTCTGCTGTCAAATAAGAAGTATTTCCGCTCAGTGTAAGTGTTAACGCCATGACAATAAAAAAGACAATGAAAATAATTTTACAAAATGTATGTTATTTATTCATAATAGTAGTCATATAAAAACTTTAAACATAAATGGCCACAATTTACTGCGTTATAATCTTGATACTTAATATAATTATATTTAATCTTATCGCCTAAATAATCAATTAATTCTTTCGGTGGTTGAAGGTTTCCAAAACTATCGAAATATTCAATGTGACTGCCTTTCTTATAATACGCTACCCAATGTGTTCCTGGTCCATTTGAGGAATCTAAATTCACTATTGCACATTCGTTTCTTAATGGTTTACTTTTCGGTAAATTATCACGCATGAAAACTCCCCGAAAATGACGTATAAACCTCATGGCAAAAGCTCTCAAATCCAACTCATTCAAGGCACGTTTGGGTAACGACTTTATAAGTTTTTTGAATGCGGATGCAAATAAAGTCCGAGTCTTTTTCTATAAGGTTTTAAATGAAATAGCTTCCAATTTTCGATTATGACGTTTTTTCTCATCTAAATCTTTTTTAGCATTATTAGCATCGTTGACAGCCTTAGAAATACCGGCAGCACCTCCAGATAAAGCTCCGAGAGCTGAAAGCCCTGCAAAGAGAGGAACAAGAAATGGTATAACACCACCAATTTTCGGTACTGAAATAACTCTTGGTGTTTTAATTTTGTGACCACTTTTATGAATTGTTTTCTTAGCAGCTGACAATGCTATTTTGATAGCTCTTTCCAGATTATGTGGTTTTTTTCTTTGAATAGTTTTTCCAAGACTTTTAATTGTTCTACTAAAAGTGATGCTCTTCTTGATTTTCTGTTTTTTGTTTTTTTAATTTCGTTTTTGCATTACTGTTTGAGCAACCCATACCTAATTTTAGTTTAGCTTTCATTAGATTGGTAACTAGTACAGCATTTGCTCGTTCACTTAACCCAGTGTCCTTAGATGTCGCTCGCTTCCAAGCTTTCTCAGTTAAGATTTTATCTGCTGTATGACGTTCAGATGTATTTTTAAATTTAGAATAAGATATATCGTGTTGCTTGCATGCCTGATCAAGCAAGTTAATTCCTGGATCTCCTCTTGCTAATCGTTTTTCTAGATTTGTTCCAGGTCCACAATATTGATAACCAGGAAGATGTAGTTCAAGAGGTAATTTGTTGATTATGGAGTTTACCAAACCGTCTCCTTTCACGGTGCTTTGTTGACTGATAAGTTTTTTTGAAAAATCCAACATTTTTATAGAAATAAAGTTATGTACTCAATAGGACGGCTTACAATGTTATGACAATTTTGTAATAAAACCTTCACATTTAAAGGAAATTGTTTAGTACCTTTCATCATGCGATTCGTGAAACAACAACAACTTTTACCAATTCAAAATTTTGATTTGACTAAAAGTAATGAGTCAAGAAAACATGGTCAACTATTACCCAATAGCATAAGAGGTTTAATTACGGGTCCCTCGAATTGCGGAAAAACAAATGCTATGATGAGTTTACTACAGCATCCTAACGGTTTAAAATTTGAAAACATATATATTTATTCAAAGTCATTACATCAACCAAAGTATGAGTTTTTACGAAAAGCCGTGAAACCAATCAAAGGAATGGGTTTCTTTACGTTTTCCAATAATAGTGAAGTTATACCACCTGAAGAAGCAAAACCAAATTCGGTTTTTATCTTTGATGATATTGCTTGTGAAAAACAAGATACTATACGAACCTACTTTAGTATGGGACGACATCATCTTATTGATAGTTTTTATTTATGTCAAACATATACAAGAATTCCAAAACATCTTATACGCGACAATGCAAATTTTTTAATTGTTTTCAAACAGGACGATATGAACTTGAAACATATTCATAATGATCATGTTAATTCTGACATGGCATTTAATATATTTCAAAATGTATGTGCAGAATGCTGGAATGATAAATATGGATTTTTGGTTATTGATAAAGACAGTCCTTTGAAAGAAGGTCGATATAGAAAGGGCTTTGATCATTTCCTTAAACTATAAAAGCAGCTCTTCATAACAGTTTACATCATACGTATATTAATGTTCTATGAGAACAGTTCAAAAGCAGTATAAAGAAGTTCAAAAGCAGTAAAAAGCAGTTCAAAAGCAGTTCGAAAGCAGTAAAAAGCACTATAAAAGCAGTTCGAAAGCAGTAAAAAACAGTAAAAAGCAGTTCAAAAGCAGTTCGAAAGCAGTAAAAAGCAGTATAAAAGCAGTAAAAAGCAGTAAAAAGCAGTTCGAAAGCAGTAAAAACAGTAAAAAGCAGTTCAAAAGCAGTTCGAAAGCAGTAAAAAGCAGTATAAAAGCAGTAAAAAACAGTAAAAAGCAGTTCAAAAGCAGTTCGAAAGCAGTAAAAAGCAGTATAAAAGCAGTAAAAAGCAGTTCGAAAACAGTAAAAAGCAGTAAAAAGCAGTTCGAAAGCAGTAAAAAACAGTAAAAAGCAGTTCAAAAGCAGTTCGAAAGCAGTAAAAAGCAGTATAACAGCAGTAAAAAACAGTCAAAAGCAGTTCAAAAGCAGTTCGAAAGCAGTAAAAAGCAGTATAAAAGCAGTAAAAAGCAGTAAAAAGCAGTTCGAAAGCAGTAAAAAACAGTAAAAAGCAGTTCGAAAGCAGTAAAAAGCAGTATAAAAGCAGTAAAAACAGTAAAAAGCAGTTCAAAAGCAGTTCGAAAGCAGTAAAAAGCAGTATAAAAGCAGTAAAAAGCAGTAAAAAGCAGTTCGAAAGCAGTAAAAAGCAATATAAAAGCAGTAAAAAGCAGTTCGAAAGCAGTAAAAAACAGGTCAAAAGCAGTAAAAATCTGTTTTAAAGCAGTAAAAAGCAGTAAAAAACAGGTCAAAAGCAGTATAAAAGCAGTTCATAAATGAAAACAATAATAAGCAGTTCTCCATATCGTTTACAACATACGTAGAGTTATGTTCTATGAGAGCAGCTCGAAGCAGTTCAACGCACAGTCCGAAGAAGTACGAAGTCGCTCAACTCGGTTTAAAAATCGATGTTCATCAATCAGAAGCAGTACATGCAACATTAAAATAAATTTCAAACCTATTGAAAGACTCTTTCATAATATAAGAAGCCTATTTACAGTCTGTTGTAAGAACAATACAGCTTCATTATGATGAATTTAAATAAGGAATTGACAAGTGAACTCATTAAAACTACTGATGCTCTACGAAAGAAATATAAAGCTCTAAGGAATGGAAGAGAAGCATTCGAAACTCAATTGGAGGAAACCTTTAAACCAATCACCAATCCTCTGAAAGAGTTAGTTGAGAAATCAAATGAACAGCAAAATTATTTTGAAACCCAAAATGAATCAAAACAGAATTTTGATGATGATTTTGCTACACCTGCTGCAAGCATCAGTAGTATTACTCCAAAAAACTATTCAGCAACACCCAAAAGCAAGCATTTTAGAGAAAGCAGACAACGAGTACGTGATCGTTACAAAGCTCGTCATTTAACCGACCAAATAGAAGAAACTGCATTCGATGAAATATCACAGAAGTATTTAGATTTATTTTTGAATGAGTCTAGTGCTTTTGACAATATATATGGTATTCACGAAAAGAATGGCAAGTGGTTCATCGGGGATGGAGAGTTTAAGATTCTTGGAAAAAATATACAAATAAAAAATAAAATCTATGAAGGTTCAAACGGCTTATATGAACTTATATTCAAGAAAAAACCCTGTCAAAAAATATACAATGAGAAAGACTTAAAAATATATAAGGATATATTGGAAGATACCAATGCATATAGACGTTCTCATGACTCTACAAAACAAGTTTTAGGAAATCGTGGAAGTAAATATAAAGAAATTATAAGCAAACTGCTAACAGATACTACTACTCCAGTTAGTAGTTAGTTTTAACGGGTTCTGGCGCTCGAGCGGAGCTATGTGCGGAGTATGGATGTGCGGAGTATGGATGTGCGGAGCTATGTGCGGAGTATGGATGTGCGGAGTAAATCGGGCGGATGTGCGGAGTAAATCATCAATATTGATGAGACAGACCGTTCTATGCTTGCTGGGAAACGTAAAATGGAAAATTGTGTGTTTTTGGCTTGGGACAGGTACCTATTTTTTTATTGTTGGTGTTGCTTTGAATTTATAAAATGTTTGGTAGGTAGGTAATAAAAATGGATTAATTTATAGCGGTATGGACTAAAAATGCATTTTTGTAAAGTGTCCTTTTAGAATGAATGTTTTTGGTTTGAGACAGGTATCTTTTTCTTTTTTTCATTTGAAGTAGATATTTTGTCTTTATTTTTATCGTGTGATCATAGCTAGTAAAAATATATATTTTATTAAGGTTTGAAGGAGAAAAAAACAGAGTAAATATTTTTAATGAAACAGCATCTTTATTAAAAAAAAATTATACAATTTTTGTTAATCGTTTTGAGGTATAGGTCCAAGAATTGTGTTCAGATGGGAAACCAAGCCATTTCACAAATATTTGTCCCTTTTTGGTTTTAAGTACTTTTTCTATGAGGTAGGTATCTGGAAATTTTGTTTTTTGTAATTCAAGTTCATAGAATCCTCCTTTGATGGGATGTCCTTGATAGTCCTCTAATAAATATGTAACGGGATTTGTGTGTTGAACTTTTATTATTTTGAAGATTTCAGTTGTCCAATTGGGGGTGTATCCTTTCTCAAAAACATGCTTATATTTACTTATTCTTACAAAGTCACCAATATGAAGCTTAGGTGTAATATGAATTTTGATATGATTATATGCTGTTGAAAGTATGTGTTCTTCATTTCTAGAATTAACTTCAGATGGACTCATTTTAATAGTGCGATGTCTCGTGGTATTATATGATTTAGTCAGTGATTTTATCATGTCAATCCAACGATATGAGCCATTAGCGCTAAATTCTTTCCACATCATGTTTTTTAAGGTGCGATTGAATCGTTCAACAATGGATGCTTTAAGTGCACTAAATGTAGAGTAATGTTTGATTTTATATGTTTTCATGAGATGTTGAAAAATTTTATTATAAAATTCTTTTCCGTCATCTGTTTGCAGATTCTTTGGGGTGCGTCCTTCATTAAATATGTTTTGCATAGCTGCAGTGACATCAACTCCTGTTTTACTTTTGATAGCTATACTCCAAGCAAATTTAGAAAATGTGTCTATTACCGTAAGAAGATATCGATAATTATCATTTTCTGATGAATAGGTACCCATTTCCACCAAATCAGCTTGCCATAATTCATCAAGTCCCTTTATAATGACTCGTCTTTTTTTGAAATTTCTTCTTGCCGGTTTATGCAGCTCGTTAACAATGTTTCTCTTACTCATCTTTCAGTTGATTGAAATAAAAATGTAATGTTTTTTCTTTTTATAATAATTTTATGTATTGTAATCTTTTATATAATAACATAAGTTTTTTTATTTTTAATAGTCTATTTTCAATCATGTAGCACGCACATGTATCTGGCCCTGATTTACATTTATTAGAAGACCATGGGCAATTTATAAAGTGACACCCATGATCAGATGTTGTAGAGGATATATTTTCAAATTTCCTCAGAAAATGTATACTTGCTATGAAATACTCATAGTGTTCTTCTAGTATAGTATGTTGATTTGTTTTAAGAAATGTTAAAATTTCATCAAAAATTATAGTAGTATTTATTCCTGCCATTATTAGGTTACTGTCCTCTCACACTGATATTCAAAATAAGACTGAAATCAAAAAAAACAATTTCCTCGTTAAGTTAAATAGTAATTTTTTCTTTTTTTAGTTTTTTTTATTCAATCATTAGAATTACATTAGTAGGAAATAAAAATGTTGGGGCTGGGAAGTAGGAGAAAGAGATAGAATGTTGGTTCAACCAGTTTGAAATTTCACCCAAGGGTTATAAATACATATTTCTTGAATTCAAAAATATAAATATTTTTCATCTTTAGAATATAAATATTCTTCAATTTTGGCAATTGTGCTAATATTACTAATTAATTTCTTGTTTAATTCTTCAATTTTTTCATCAATATAATTTTTTGTTGCAGCATCTTCCTTCTCTTGTGGGTCCTGTAGGTTTTCTAGACACTTCCAGTTTATATTATAGTTGCCGTTTTCTGTTTTGAGAAATCCCTCACCAGGTGTTCCCGGCACTCCTTGCAACCCAGGTGGTCCTGGCACTCCTTGCAACCCAGGTGGTCCTGATTCTCCTCGCTCCCCACGTGGACAAATTGGTCCTGTTAGGCCTCTGACAGGAGTTCTATTTGAAAACCTTCCGAACTTATCTACACTCATTTTTTATTCGATAATATTAGATTCTTTTAGTTCTTCGATAATTGATACAATTTCATTGGAATGATTATTATGTCCTGCTTGATGTGAAGCGACAAGAAGTCTTAATCGAACTACAAGTTCATTGGGATCATCCCAGAAGATATAGTCTTTTTCTTTCTTAGATAATTGCATTAATCCATTTCCAGTATGTGAAACTGGAGTAGTAGTATCTGTTAGCAGTTTGCTTATAATTTCTTTATATTTACTTCCACGATTTCCTAAAACTTGTTTTGTAGAGTCATGAGAACGTCTATATGCATTGGTATCTTCCAATATATCCTCATATATTTTTAAGTCTTTCTCATTGTATATTTTTTGACAGGGTTTTTTCTTGAATATAAGTTCATATAAGCCGTTTGAACCTTCATAGATTTTATTTTTTATTTGTATATTTTTTCCACGAATCTTAAACTCTCCATCCCCGATGAACCACTTGCCATTCTTTTCGTGAATACCATATATATTGTCAAAAGCACTAGACTCATTCAAAAATAAATCTAAATACTTCTGTGATATTTCATCGAATGCAGTTTCTTCTATTTGGTCGGTTAAATGACGAGCTTTGTAACGATCACGTACTCGTTGTCTGCTTTCTCTAAAATGCTTGCTTTTGGGTGTTGCTGAATAGTTTTTTGGAGTAATACTACTGATGCTTGCAGCAGGTGTAGCAAAATCATCATCAAAATTCTGTTTTGATTTAGTTACAGGGGTTTGAAAATAATTTTGCTGTTCATTTGATTTCTCAACTAACTCTATCAGAGGATTGGTGATTGGTTTAAAGGTTTCCTCCAATTGAGCTTCGAATGCTTCTCTTCCATTCCTTAGAGCTTTATATTTCTTTCGTAGAGCATCAGTAGTTTTAATGAGTTCACTTGTCAATTCCTTATTTAAATTCATCATAATGAAGCTGTGTTGGTCTTACAACAGACTGTAAATAAGCTTCTTATATTATGAAAGAGTCTTTCAATAGGTTTGAAATTTATTTTAATGTTGAATGTACTACTTCTGATTGATGAACATCGATTTTTAAACCGAGTTGAGCGACTTCGTACTTCTACGGACTGTGCGTTGAACTGCTTTGAGCTGCTCTCATAGAACATAACTCTACGTATGTTGTAAACGATATGGAGAAATGCTTATTATTGTTTTCATTTATGAACTGCTTTTATACCCTCTTTTGACCTGTTTTTTACTGTTTTTTACTGCTTTAAAACAGCTTTTTACTGCTTTTGACCTGTTTTTTACTGCTTTCGAACTGCTTTTTACTGCTTTTATACTGCTTTTTACTGCTTTCGAACTGATTTTGAACTGCTTTTTACTGCTTTTATACTGCTTTTTACTGCTTTCGAACTGCTTTTGAACTGCTTTTTACTGTTTTTTACTGCTTTCGAACTGCTTTTTACTGCTTTTATACTGCTTTTCACTGCTTTCGAACTGCTTTTTTACTGCTTTCGAACTGCTTTTTACTGCTTTTTACTGCTTTTATACTGCTTTTTACTGCTTTCGAACTGCTTTTGAACTGCTTTTTACTGTTTTTTACTGCTTTTATACTGCTTTTTACTGCTTTCGAACTGCTTTTGAACTGCTTTTTACTGTTTTTTACTGCTTTTATACTGCTTTTTACTGCTTTCGAACTGCTTTTGAACTGCTTTTTACTGTTTTTTACTGCTTTCGAACTGCTTTTTACTGCTTTTCACTGCTTTCGAACTGCTTTTTTACTGCTTTCGAACTGCTTTTTACTGCTTTTTACTGCTTTTATACTGCTTTCGAACTGCTTTTGAACTGCTTTTTACTGTTTTTTACTGCTTTTATACTGCTTTTTACTGCTTTCGAACTGCTTTTGAACTGCTTTTTACTGTTTTTTACTGCTTTTATACTGCTTTTTACTGCTTTTGAACTGCTTTTTACTGTTTTTTACTGCTTTCGAACTGCTTTTTACTGCTTTTTACTGCTTTTATACTGCTTTTTACTGCTTTCGAACTGCTTTTGAACTGCTTTTAACTGTTTTTTTACTGCTTTCGAACTGCTTTTTACTGCTTTTATAGTGCTTTTTACTGCTTTCGAACTGCTTTTGAACTGCTTTTTACTGCTTTTGAACTTCTTTATACTGCTTTTGAACTGTTCTCATAGAACATTAATATACGTATTGTTGCGAGTCAGGGTTCCACGGGGGACTTACTTTGGGAAAGTAGAAGGGCGGCGGCACGCTTGTCGTTGCACGGCTATGCTCGACGGAAATGGGGGTGGTTCTTTGCCGCTTCCACTTATCCCTCCTGCTCGACAATCAAAATTATCGTGCCAGAAAAAGAAGAAAGTTAAAGGAAAGGAAGAGGAGATTGGAAAAGGAATGACTCTACTCTAAAAGGTTTGAAACGTTACCACAAATCGAAGGACTTTGACGCCATCTGAAGGAACATGTAAGTATAGTGCTTTTGAAAATAAACTAACCTAACTAAACCTACCTAAAATTCAAAATAATAAAAAAAAATCAAATTCCACCACCAAAAATAATAATAATATGAAACCCATCACCAAAGATAATAAAAAAAAAATTAAATAAAATCACCTCCACCAAAGTCAAATTCGTTGGTACGAATTTGAACTTATATAAATCTTAAATTTACCTTAATCTAAACCCTAAAACTAAAGCACTTTACTTTTCTATTTCCCTCAGATACCGTACTACCGAATTCCAAGCGCTCGCCAGATGTTATTGACGAAGGCCTGGCCAACCCACCCAAGTATCTGAAAGATACTTCCGAACGTTATTTCCATGGCCGATGTTCAGAAATAACCCCGAAAATGACCAACCAGTCGCAAACTAGTCCATAGTGAATGAGTATGTCAGTTCGTCATACCACCAGAATTCTACATATGGACGGCTTTATCAAACTTCTACACACCTTTAGCTTTTAAGACTTAGCACATCATAACGCTCATTTTAAACTTCATATAATATATTTATTCTTATAATTCATCAAAAAAATCGAGTTCTTCCACTCGTTTCTTTTCTTACTCTAAATAAAATTCAATTTATGTATATTAAATACAAAAAAAACTAAAGATAAATAAAAAAAAAAAAACAATATTAATATATGTTTTGAGATCAAGCTTGGTTTGTATTCTTGAAGTGAAACAATTTTTAAAATATATCCTTTCTTGCTTTTTTTCAAGGAATTTATATATAAAAATAACTTACAGTTTTGAACGCTGGTCCCACGTCGTCCTGCCGGCAGCACTTCGTTGACAAGTTTGGGTGTATTTTTGTTGCTTCACTTTTTAAAAAAAATTATTAAAAAAAAAACTATTTCAATCAAAAAAAAAACACAAACTCTAATCTACTTGAACATAAAAAAAAAATAGAAGCTTCAAAAATTATTATATAATGTACATAAAAAAAAAACGAGATAAAAAAAAACTGAATTTGTACAAAAAAAAAATCAAATTAAAGTTCAAAATTCTTTTTTTTTTTTTTTTCTTCTTGCTTTGGGTTTTCTTTCTTATTTGCACTCTAATTCCACTCAAAGTTTTTCTCTTTTTTCTTGATTCACTTTCACAGTCCAGCGAAGCACCCTCTCCACTTTTTTTTAAAGTTCCTTTGAATATATGTACATATACTATACGTATATGTACAATATTATTATTGAAACTGGAAGCCTGAGATTAATATAGCTTTTCCTTTATTCTGATCGAATAAATTAAAGCCACTTATCCTCACTGGTTTAGGTGATCTTTGGTTTTGAATGGACAGCAAAAAAAAATTGGCAGAGGCTTAGGCCTGCTTTGGAGGCTTGGCAGTTTCAAAATTATACGCCTAAACCTAATATAAAAACCCTTATTAGACATTTTATTACGTATTCAAAAGTTTTCACTTTATCACATACCTCTGCTTCGATTTTACTTATTTGAAATCAAGATTCCAAAATTTTTGTGCATAAACTAAAAATGTTCCTCCTATGTGTACAAAAAAAATTCAATGCTATTTTCTTTTTTTTTCTTTAAATTTATCCAATTCACAAATTTTGTACCTTTTTTCCACTTTGATTTTAATTAATCAAACAAAAATCCTTTTCTTTTTTTTTTCACTATGTTAAAAGAAGTCTTTGATGAAAACTTTTAAATTATTCTTTTGAATTTTTTTCTTTGTTTAATGGCGGTTAAGCTTTTCTTCTCAGAACTCTTTCCAAAAATGACCATCAATTCTCCTTGAAACCTAGTCTTCTTCATAGGAACATAGTACATAATTACCTCTAAATCTGAGTGGGACAACCAAATTTTCTTTTCTTCTTATAAAGATAAAATCTCCCATCCTTATCATTAATTCAAACACCCACACATCCTTATTATATACCTATCCTTGTCCTAAATCATTTATACTTACATTACTATTATACTTAATATGATATTAATACAAATAACTAAAGAAAAACACTAACATAAATATCCACCTCTACAAGCATATCGTAAACACAACGTATCAACGTAACATAACAGTTCAATTTTAATCATGAATGAAATGTTCACGGTATGCGTTCATTTCATTCATAATCAAAACTGAGCGAAAATTCTTTGCGCATGTCTAAAATCTTGTTTTGAACGAAGGAGACAAAACTAGATAAAACGAATTAAGCCTGCGTATAAACAGGCCGGCTACATGACATAAAAAAAATTGCAAATTGGCAATTGAACTGTCAAGTGAAATCAAAACAAAGTTGGCAAATTGTGTGCGGTGGAATATACTGGTGAGTATTTATTGAATATTTCCAATAAAAATCATTTAAAAATTGTCAAAACCATATTCCCAGATGTTCATCGTTTGATATATGACATCTAGGAATAATTTTTTTTATGATTTTATTTAATAGTGAGCCAGCATTCCGCTTCTCAAAATTTCATTTGCAAGGGCACATGGAATTTTGAAGAGCAAAATGCTCCAGACTTCCAAACGCATATTCAAGTACTGGAGGAAGTTGCCGTATGCCTGCGTCAAGCTGGCTTGACGATAAACGTCGAAAAAAGTAAATTTTGTTTCAAGGAAATCAAGTATTTAGGTTATGTTGTTGGTGATGGTTGTATACGGACTGACAAGGACAAAGTGTCGGCGGTCGAAGAGTTTCCAGTGCCCAAGTCACCGAAACAACTCCGAAGGTTCCTTGGCATGACGGGGTGGTATAGGCGATTTATGCCAAACTATGCCACTATTGCCGCCCCTATGACCGATTGCTTGAAGAAAGGACAGACTTTTGAAATGACTGACGAAGCACTGACTGCATTTCAACTACTCAAAAAGAGTTTAGTTACAGCTCCCATACTGACAAATCCAGACTTTTCAAAACATTTCTACATACAATGTGACGCTTCAACTTCAGGTGTAGGGAGTGTGATCTTTCAGATGGACGAAGAGAAAAATGAACGACCCATAGCATTCATGTCTCAGAAGCTGAATTCCGCTCAGCGGAATTACACAGTGACTGAACTTGAGTGCTATGCAGCCGTTTTATCGGTAAAGAAGTTCAGGGCTTATGTGGAGGGTTTACCCTTTAATATCATTACCGATCACGCAAGTCTAAAGTGGCTTATGACTCAAAAAGACCTTGGAGGACGTTTAGCCCGTTGGAGTTTTAAGCTCCAAGGTTTTGACTTCGTGATCGAGCATAGAAAGGGTGTCCAAAATGTAGTCCCTGATACTCTCTCAAGAATACATATGGAAGAGATCACGACCGAAGATTCAACACCAGAAGTTGACTTTAGCTCACCATATTTCTCTTCTGAGGAATATGTTGAGCTAAAGAAAATAATAGAACGCGACCAAGACAGACTTCCTGATATTTGTATATCAGACGGATTTGTATATAAACGAACAGACATAAGAACGGGCGACGCAATACAAGACGACCGAGCATGGAAGCTATGGGTTCCTAAAGAGTTGTGTGAAGGGTTGTTGATAGCAGCACACGATTCACCTGCATCGGGACATGGTGGCATATCGAAAACCTTGTCAAAATTACGGCAAAAATATTTTTGGCCGGGGATGGCCACCGATGTTCAGAAGTGGGTACGATCGTGTGACACATGCAAAAGTAGTAAATCTGTCAACATAACGACTCGGCCGCCGATGGGACAACAGACAATTACTGAACGACCATTCCAACGCCTATACATTGATTTCCTTGGACCCTATCCAAGAACTAAAAACGGAAACACCCACATTTTTATAGTGTTAGATCATTTTTTCAAATATGTATTTTTAAAAGCAATACGTAAGGCAACATCATCTGAGGTAGTAAAATTTCTAGAAGAGAATGTGTTCCATGTGTTTGGTGTGCCAGAATTTGTTCACTCTGATAACGGAAAACAGTTCGTTTCAGATTTGTTTTCATGTTTTTTAAATCGCTATGGCGTTAAACATGTCCGCACTGCGTTCTACTCTCCCCAAGCGAATGCTTCAGAGAGGGTTAATCAGTCAGTGCTATCTAAGATTCGATCCTACCTCGGTAGTGATCAAAAGCACTGGGATCAACATGTTAGCAACGTTGCATTTTCATTGCGAAGTGTTGTGCACGATGCTATAACTGTTGAGCCTTATTATGCAGTATTTGGAACTCACATGATTCAACATGCGAAAACATATGAGGTGCTGCGAAAGCTAGAACTTATGAAAGAGTCCAAAGTCGAAATTCTCACCAAAGAAGATCGACTTGAACTCATACGTGCGAAGATTTTTAATAATCTAAAACTTGCACACGAAAAAAGTAAAAAGATATACAACACGAGAAGTAGGGAGGTGCAATATAAAACTGGACAGGTAGTTTTCCGCAGAAATTTAAACAAAGTAGCAAAGCGGAAAACTATAACGCGAAATTAGGAAAAAAATTCCTAAAATCAATTATTTTAAGACCGGTTGGGAATTCCCTCTACGTGGTAGGTAACCTCAATGGTGAAAAAGTAGGAACCTTTCACGCAAAAGACCTACATGTCTAATTTTGTGTTGAAATGCGACGCACTCAGATGATGTTGCTTTAAAAAAAAAAAAAAAAAAAAAAAAAAAAAAAAAAAACTGTGATATTAGGTTAGTATATTAAATGTTAGTATAGTTAGTGTATACTAGGTATTTGTAATCACAGTTTGTGTATTTATATTATAGTTATATATTATTATATATATATTTATTTATATTACTTTTATCTGTGATATTTTTATCTTTAGTTTAAGTATAGTTTATCTATTTATATTTATTTATCTGTGATATTTTTATCCTTAGTTTAAACATATAGTGTATTTATTTATCTTAATCTGTGATATTTTTGATGAGTCAAAAGTACCTGATTTAGTTTAAACATAGTTTATTTATTGATTTTTTTTATCTGTGATATTTATCTTTAGTTTAAGAATATATTATTCATTTACTTTCAGTTATCTGTGATATTTTAACTAAGTTAAAGTATAGTTTATCTTCTTGTATAGTATATTTATTTATTTAATAATTTATTTTATAGACATTTATTTATTCAATAGTCTACTAGGATTTATTAAATATCCCACCTTTGACTCACTGTACTTGCATTGCTTGGAACCCAAAAATAGTGCCCGACTTATACTTGAGACCATCTCAGGTAGTGGGCTCGGCCACACGATACCGAGACCAGAAAGGAAAGTAGAAGGGCAATGCAAATGACCATGCTCGCAGGACCTTTATTTTTACGTTTTAAGTAGCCTCGCGACCACTCAGCCACTTCAACCGAGCCTGTTACAGCGCCTGCAAGCTAGGTCTTACCTGGAGTGGCATCGGACGCTCCCACCAACGTATTTCAAGACGGTGCCGGTGGAGAGCTCATGGCCCTCAAGACCCATTATGTGTTCTGTCCCATGTCCAATCTGAAAAGAATGGAAAAATGTATGTTAATTATGTTGTTTAAAATAGAAACTTGAAAAGGGTTTGGTAGTCTGAAACATTTTGCTCTTCCATGTGCCCTTGCAAATGAAATTTTGAGAAGCGGAATGCTGGCTCACTATTAAATAAAATCATAAAAAAAATTATTCCTAGATGTCATATATCAAACGATGAACATCTGGGAATATGGTTTTGACAATTTTTAAATGATTTTTATTGGAAATATTCAATAAATACTCACCAGTATATTCCACCGCACACAATTTGCCAACTTTGTTTTGATTTCACTTGACAGTTCAATTGCCAATTTGCAATTTTTTTTATGTCATGTAGCCGGCCTGTTTATACGCAGGCTTAATTCGTTTTATCTAGTTTTGTCTCCTTCGTTCAAAACAAGATTTTAGACATGCGCAAAGAATTTTCGCTCAGTTTTGATTATGAATGAAATGAACGCATACCGTGAACATTTCATTCATGATTAAAATTGAACTGTTATGTTACGTTGATACGTTGTGTTTACGATATGCTTGTAGAGGTGGATATTTATGTTAGTGTTTTTCTTTAGTTATTTGTATTAATATCATATTAAGTATAATAGTAATGTAAGTATAAATGATTTAGGACAAGGATAGGTATATAATAAGGATGTGTGGGTGTTTGAATTAATGATAAGGATGGGAGATTTTATCTTTATAAGAAGAAAAGAAAATTTGGTTGTCCCACTCAGATTTAGAGGTAATTATGTACTATGTTCCTATGAAGAAGACTAGGTTTCAAGGAGAATTGATGGTCATTTTTGGAAAGAGTTCTGAGAAGAAAAGCTTAACCGCCATTAAACAAAGAAAAAAATTCAAAAGAATAATTTAAAAGTTTTCATCAAAGACTTCTTTTAACATAGTGAAAAAAAAAGAAAAGGATTTTTGTTTGATTAATTAAAATCAAAGTGGAAAAAAGGTACAAAATTTGTGAATTGGATAAATTTAAAGAAAAAAAAAGAAAATAGCATTGAATTTTTTTTGTACACATAGGAGGAACATTTTTAGTTTATGCACAAAAATTTTGGAATCTTGATTTCAAATAAGTAAAATCGAAGCAGAGGTATGTGATAAAGTGAAAACTTTTGAATACGTAATAAAATGTCTAATAAGGGTTTTTATATTAGGTTTAGGCGTATAATTTTGAAACTGCCAAGCCTCCAAAGCAGGCCTAAGCCTCTGCCAATTTTTTTTTGCTGTCCATTCAAAACCAAAGATCACCTAAACCAGTGAGGATAAGTGGCTTTAATTTATTCGATCAGAATAAAGGAAAAGCTATATTAATCTCAGGCTTCAAGTTTCAATAATAATATTGTACATATACGTATAGTATATGTACATATATTCAAAGGAACTTTAAAAAAAAGTGGAGAGGGTGCTTCGCTGGACTGTGAAAGTGAATCAAGAAAAAAGAGAAAAACTTTGAGTGGAATTAGAGTGCAAATAAGAAAGAAAACCCAAAGCAAGAAGAAAAAAAAAAAAAAAAAAAAAGAATTTTGAACTTTAATTTGATTTTTTTTTTGTACAAATTCAGTTTTTTTTTATCTCGTTTTTTTTTTATGTACATTATATAATAATTTTTGAAGCTTCTATTTTTTTTTATGTTCAAGGAGATTAGAGTTTGTGTTTTTTTTTTGATTGAAATAGTTTTTTTTTTAATAATTTTTTTTAAAAAGTGAAGCAACAAAAATACACCCAAACTTGTCAACGAAGTGCTGCCGGCAGGACGACGTGGGACCAGCGTTCAAAACTGTAAGTTATTTTTATATATAAATTCCTTGAAAAAAAGCAAGAAAGGATATATTTTAAAAATTGTTTCACTTCAAGAATACAAACCAAGCTTGATCTCAAAACATATATTAATATTGTTTTTTTTTTTTTTATTTATCTTTAGTTTTTTTTGTATTTAATATACATAAATTGAATTTTATTTAGAGTAAGAAAAGAAACGAGTGGAAGAACTCGATTTTTTTGATGAATTATAAGAATAAATATATTATATGAAGTTTAAAATGAGCGTTATGATGTGCTAAGTCTTAAAAGCTAAAGGTGTGTAGAAGTTTGATAAAGCCGTCCATATGTAGAATTCTGGTGGTATGACGAACTGACATACTCATTCACTATGGACTAGTTTGCGACTGGTTGGTCATTTTCGGGGTTATTTCTGAACATCGGCCATGGAAATAACGTTCGGAAGTATCTTTCAGATACTTGGGTGGGTTGGCCAGGCCTTCGTCAATAACATCTGGCGAGCGCTTGGAATTCGGTAGTACGGTATCTGAGGGAAATAGAAAAGTAAAGTGCTTTAGTTTTAGGGTTTAGATTAAGGTAAATTTAAGATTTATATAAGTTCAAATTCGTACCAACGAATTTGACTTTGGTGGAGGTGATTTTATTTCATTTTTTTTTATTATCTTTGGTGATGGGTTTCATATTATTATTATTTTTGGTGGTGGAATTTGATTTTTTTTTATTATTTTGAATTTTAGGTAGGTTTAGTTAGGTTAGTTTATTTTCAAAAGCACTATACTTACATGTTCCTTCAGATGGCGTCAAAGTCCTTCGATTTGTGGTAACGTTTCAAACCTTTTAGAGTAGAGTCATTCCTTTTCCAATCTCCTCTTCCTTTCCTTTAACTTTCTTCTTTTTCTGGCACGATAATTTTGATTGTCGAGCAGGAGGGATAAGTGGAAGCGGCAAAGAACCACCCCCATTTCCGTCGAGCATAGCCGTGCAACGACAAGCGTGCCGCCGCCCTTCTACTTTCCCAAAGTAAGTCCCCCGTGGAACCCTGACTCGCAACAGTATGATGTAAACTGTTATGAAGAGCTGCTTTTATAGTTTAAGGAAATGATCAAAGCCCTTTCTATATCGACCTTCTTTCAAAGGACTGTCTTTATCAATAACCAAAAATCCATATTTATCATTCCAGCATTCTGCACATACATTTTGAAATATATTAAATGCCATGTCAGAATTAACATGATCATTATGAATATGTTTCAAGTTCATATCGTCCTGTTTGAAAACAATAAAAATTCCGATATTTCTTAACCAATCAGATCTGTGTATATATTTTTCTTTATGTTTTGAGAATATTAAAAGTTAAGAAAAAATTAAATAAGAAAACAAAAAAAAGAAAAAACAAAAAATATTTTATATAAAAAACTGTTTTTATTCAATTAAACATATTTGTCTCTTATTGGCTAATAAAAAAAAAAATTTTATATTTCAAAAGAAAAAACCAAATTTTGTATTCATTTCGCTCTTATTCGCTAATTTTTCTTATTTCTAGTTTAACAGATCTTCCCATTGGACCTTTGTATATGATACAGTATGATCCTGTTTTCATATTGATCATTTCAACTGCCTTTTCAGTTAATTTGTTGTAGCGGGCTGGAAGGAATACCTATGAAAGAAAAATCATATTTAAAATTTGATAGAAAATTAAAAAAAAAAAAATATATATATATAATTTACTTACATCGTTTGTACCCAGATCGACAACTAATTGCGTTCCGAATTTAGTTTGGATCCCTCTCATGCTTATTATTGGATAGCAATGATTTTGCTCTAAGTTTTTTATATTAATCACAGTATTAAAACTGCTTCCAACTTCAATTTCTGGAATTTCTTTTTCAAATTCTTGAGACATGGTTTAATAATATTGATTTTTCAGATTATACTAATAAAATTTCATCTCAAACAGTTGAATTTATACGGATTTTATTTTTTTTTTTGTTCTCTCTTTTTTTAGCTTCTTAGGGGGAAAGTTTATTAGTTTGTTTCTTCTTTTTCATGTTTTAAGTGTTTCTATTTCTGGAAAATTGATTTTTTTTGTCGTTCTCCTTTTTTTTTACCTTCTTAGGACAAGTTTATACGTGTTTTGTTTTCCTTCATTCATAATATTTTTTTTATGTGCTTCTATTCCTAGAAAAACATATTCTTTTTCTAACAGCTGCAGGTGTTTCTCATAAATCATGCATGTTTTCGAACTTCTCCAGTTAGGGGACTGTACTCAATAATACGATCATGTATGATCATGCAATATATTGAAGTATTTGCTGGTACAGCTAAGTAGTTAGTTTTGGCGGGTTCTGGCGCTCGAGCGGAGCTATGTGCGGATGCATGGATGTGCGGAGTAAATCGGGCGGATGCGCGGATGTGCGGAGTAAATCCTCAATAGGGATGAGACAGACCGTTCTATGCTTGCTGAGAAACGTAAGATGGCTTGGGACAGGTACCTTTTTTTTTTTGTTGGTGTTGCTTTGAATTTTTTGAAATGTTTGGTAGGTATAATAAAAATTGATTGATTTATAGCGGTATGGACTAAAAATGCATTTTTGCGGTGCATATGTGAAGTGTCCTTTTAGAATGAATGTTTTTGGTTTAAGATAGGTATCTTTTTATTTTTTTTTTATTGTTGGTGTTGCTTTGAATTTATAAAAATGTTTGGTAGGTAGGTAATAAAAATGGATTAATTTATAGCGGTATGGACTTAAAATGCATTTTTGTGAAGTGTCCTTTTTTAGATCTGATTTTTTTTTTTTTGATTTGAAACAGGTAATTTTTTGGGGGTTGGTTTGACGGAATCAGGTTTAGTTTGGTTGTTTGGTGGATATTTATAAATCAATAAATTAGATAAGTAGATAAGAATTAAGTTAAACCCAAACGATTGAAAAAAAAAAATCAGATATGTATATGTATGTGTTGAATATGAAGCGTATAACACACAAAGCTAACCTGTATATATTTTTTTGATTTTGATATAAATACAATGTTTGTTTATCCCAGATCATCAGTTAATTTCTGAAAATTTAAGAATTAGAACAAAAATATTGTTTTTATTAATATAATAATGGTTAAACAAATTTTTCTTGCATGGTTAAATAACTTTGGCAATCAGTGCTGGGAGTTCGACGAACTTCAGAAAATTGCTTTGCAGGAGGTCAGTTTCATGGATGATGACATAAGAAAAATAATAGCAGCAGCATACATCATGAAAGCGTTAGAATTGAAGGCAGTGAGAGCGGGGTTCGATGTTGAGTCTCTCCCATTATTAACGGATATTTTTATTGGATTAAATGTATAGTTATAAAATAAAATAAACAAAAACGAAACAGACAAACACAAATAAAATGTTTTTTTCTTCATTTGAAGTAGATATTTTGTCTTTATTTTTATCGTGTGATCATAGCTAGCAAAAATATATATTTTATTTAGGTTTGAAGGAGAAAAAAACAGAGTGAATATTTTTAATGGAACAACAAAAAAATTAATATACAATTTTTGTTAATCGTTTTTGTTAATGTCCAAGAATTGTGTTCAGATGGGAAACCAAGCCATTTCAAAAATATTTGTCCCTTTTTTGGTTTTAAGTACTTTTTCTATGAGGTAGGTATCTGGAAATTTTGTTTTTTATAATTCAAGTTCATAGGAAAAAAATCGTTATTTTCTTAGGGGTTGCTTTGACGGGATCATGATTTTTTAAAATAGTAATAAAAATTTATTGATTTATAACGGTATGGAGAAAATAATAAAAAAAAAATGCATTCATGGAGTAACTACATAATATGTGAGATGTCCTTTTACATTTTCATTTTTTAATATTCTCAAAACATAAAGAAAAATATATACACAGATCTGATTGGTTAAGAAATATCGGAATTTTTATTGTTTTTGTTTTTAAGGATTAATCGTTTTTTTTTTAATCTTAAACATTCAGAAAAAAATGCATAAAAGGTAAATTTTGAATATGTAGCAGGGCATTCTGTTTTTGTGAATAAGACAATCAAGTTCGCTTTCGTTGAATTTTTCTTTGAAAATCTGTTTTCGTTAGTTATTAAAAAATTAAGTTCGATTTTGTGTTTTTCTGTTTTCTTTTTTGAATTTTATTAAAAAAACTAATTTCTAAAAATGTTTAATTGTGAAAATTGTGGAGTATCATTCACTAAAAAGCAGAATTTGATAAGACACGTCATCAGTATCCATGGTGATGAAAGAAAAATGTTTAAATGTAACATATGTGAAAAAGTCATGTCGAGGAAGGACATACTTAATAGGCATATTAAAAATGTGCATTCAGCAGGAGCTGTTGTGGCGAATGAAAGAAGCGCTAGAAAAAGGGAACATTCTCCTCAACCTTCAACATCTAAGGCGATATTGAACAAAAAACCAAGAATAATTGCTAATGGGTATTGTCATATCTGTGAAGAAGGTGTTGTGGAATCTAGCGATCATAATAAAAAAGCTTCCCATAAAACGCTAGTTAAACAGCTGCTTTCGGAAAAAGATGGTGAGGATTCTCCTCAAACTACATATTGCTACATCTGTGAGGAGGATGTCGAGGAGCGAAAAATGACACATCACCAAAGAAAATCTTCACATAGAGCACTGGCTATGCAGCTCCTGACTGAGAATGTAAGTGTAATAAGTGGAGCTTTCAAAAATCGAATTAAAACTTATTGCATAAAGATTGTCGATGAATCAATCTTAGATGTGAATGTTTTGTTTGACGAAAGAAAAATGTCTTATCAAAGAGTTGCTGGAAAATGAGATAGGCATTTTAGGCGCATTGAAGCTAAACATTGAACTTTTCGGTGATTTCGTGAAGTATAACAATAGTCCTGATGAGTTGATTTCGAATGTGAAAAATATTCAAACAAAAATGCGTGTGGTGCTGAGTGAAAGTGAAATAGATGCAAAGCTTCAACAATTTATTGATGAAATAAAAGTGAAATTAGAAGAATTTCAGGAAAAAGAGAGCGGATGGGCTTTGCTTTCATTTCTCAGAATCGAAATTAACATCAATAAATACCAACCTGTTGGAGGATCATCCTATTTTGAATTGCCGGCCAAAATAATAAACAAAAAAGCATGCATAAACGTTCAAAACAACGATGAGTACTGTTTTAAATGGTCTATTATAGCTGCTCTCGCAGGAAGAATATCTAATCCTGAAAGAACAACAGCATATCCTTGTAAAAATAATATTGGTGATGAAACAATAGATGCATTTAATCAACTCGTAAGCTTCAAAGACCTGCAATTCCCTCTGGCTGTAAAAGATGTTAAAATATTCGAGGAAAACAACCCTGAGATAAGTGTGAATGTGTTTGGTTATGAGATGACTAATACAAATAATGATATACAAATAATTGGTCCATTCTATCATACCCAAAAGGAGCAGAGTAAGCATATAAATTTGCTCTTTTGTGAGAATGTGGAGGGACTTACTCATTATGTTCTTATTAAAAACATATCACGACTAATCAGTTCTCAATTAACAAAAAAAAAACAGTTGAATCTTTGTAATGGTTGTCTACAATCTTTTGCTGATGAAGATTCATTAAAAAAACATAAAAACGAATGTTGCAAGATTGTTACACTGATGCCAGAGGGAGATAAGTCCTCAATAAAGTTTGAAAAGCATGGAAAGAAGTTGGAAGTACCATTTGTAGTTTACGCTGACTTCGAGTCCATTTTACAGCCGATAAACCATCAACAGCCCAACCCGGATTTTTCTTCAACAACTGATGTTCAACAGCATGTGCCCTGCGCTTTTTCTTATTTTATTAAATGTACATTTGATGAAAAGTTAAACAAACAGAAGACATTTGTTGGTAAGAATTTAAATATGAATATAATAATATTTCCCAATAAACATATTTATAATAATTGTCCATTTTTTTATTTTAGGTGAGAATTCGTCAGACAAATTTGTGGAAATGTTGGTGGAAGAATTGACGAATTTATATCAAGAAGTCATCAAAAACCCAAAACCGATGCCCATGTTGACCATAGCCGAAGATTTTAGACAAAGACATTCGCCAACATGTCATATATGTAAGAGTAGTTTTAAGAATTCAGATTTAAGGGCAAGAGATCATTGTCACTTCACCGGGTTGTATAGAGGACCCGCTCACGTTCAGTGTAATTTAAATTTCCAAATACCAAAATTTTTCCCCGTCTTCTTTCATAATTTTTCGGGGTATGAGTAGGTATGGCCCCTCCTCAGCCTGGGAACCAATTTTTGTGTCCGGTAGGTATGTATGACGTAATAGGTAGGTAGGTATGTATGACGCAATAGGGTATGTTGGAATGAAGTTAAAATGTGTGTATAATATGTGTGATAAGAATATATTTTGAGGTGGTGGTGGTGGTGGTGGTGGTGGTTGGTGGTGGTGACGGTGGGTTGAAATAGTGGTACTTTGTATTAGATTTGTTGGTAGGTATTTTTTTCAGTTGAAAAAATAAACAAAAAATATTGTTTGAAATATAATGAGAGTAGGTACATATAACCTTGAGCTTATTAAAACTAAACAAAATAAAATGATGTGATAAGAATTTAAAATGTTTTATTTTGGTTGATGGTGGTGGATTGAAATAATGAATTAGATGATAAGCTTAGCCATCAAGAAAAAAAAAAAAATTTTCCTAGGGTGTCGTCGGTCGTCGGCGTCGTCGTCGTCGCCTGAAGGTTAGCTATAAAAAAAAATGTGCCGCGGCATCGTCTTTGTTGTCGTCGTCGTCGTCGTCGTCGGCGTCGTCATCAAAGCATAATATGGATGGTTGATAGCTGAGGGTAGATTTTGTGTGTTTCTATTAAGGGCCCTTGGTCATGGTCAGTGTTGTGATGGTGCAGCGCACTGGCCGGTGACTTTGTTGTCATCAAAGCATAATATGAAGGGTAGATTTTGTGTGTTTCTATTAAGGGCCCTGGGTCATGGTCAGTGTTGTGATGGTGCAGCGCACCATCCGCGCCGGATGATAAGAAACAATGTTAATTGCTTAAAATAATGGCACATTATGGTAATTTTAAAAATTATGTGCTCATGTTTTTTTTTTAAAGAAACCGCATTTTGTCAACTTTTGACTTTAGAAAAGTTTATTTTTTTTTTTTTTTTTTTTTGCTAATAATTATGATAAGGCAGTGGTGGTTTCAATATATAATTTAGACATATAAAAGGGTAAATATTGTTTCTATTTTTCAGTTGCCGCAGTTTAAGTGTTGAAACAACAATTCTTTGCTTTTCAAAAAATCAATATCTTTAAAAAAAAAAATTATGCTTTCAAGTTGTGACAAATATTCAATAGATTTTGCAAAAACCTGTTGGGAGTATCTCCCCCTTCAGGAGGCACTCCGTGAGGAGTTAATTGACTTTAAAAAAACTCCTACGATGTATGGAATGTGTGCTATAAAGCACATTATACAGGCGTTAGCCTTGAAGGCTGATGCGGATGGTTTCACAGAGGTACCTGAAGTACCTTCAGAATTGGAGCTGCTCAAGTGCTAAAAAAAAAAAAAAAAAAAAAAAAAAAAAAAAAAAACAAAATAAAAAATTTTTTGAATAGTTTTTGAAAAAAAAAGTTTTGTGTTTATTTTTTTCGAATATCGAATTCCAGCTTGCGTTTGGTGTTTTGTTTTGTCTAATTTGTTTGGCTTTGGATTTGGGTTTTGAGGATTTTGGTTTTGGGGATTTAAAACATACAGGCCTGTGTCAGAGAAGCGGAATTTCCTCCCCGATTACAGTTCCCTCCCTTATGAATTCCAAAGAATAAACAAAATTATTTAAAATGCTTGCTTTATTAATTATTACGATTTTTAACTTGACAATAAAACTTGTTTAAAAGATATACATTTTGAAGTGCACATCTCTTTCCATGATATCCACTTGTACATTTCAATGTTATATTTGGATACATTTGTTTAAGTTCTTTTAAATTTGGACATCTATTGTTGCTGTTGTTGTTGTTGTTGTTGTCTTCAAGATTAACGACTTCTACATTTTCGTTATTGAGTAGCCATTGAAACCATTGTTTCTTTTCGCTACCCTTGACGTAAACGACTCCATTTTGGATTTGTTCTCGAAGAAATGATCTAACTTTGTGAAAATCTACGTCTCCGCCATCCCAAGTTAAACCATGATGATTTTGATGTAACCAGTAAGTTTGTCTTTTGAGTGATAATGGAAGTAGATTAAAATTAAATGGTGGTGTTAGAATGAAATGATGGTGATTTTGTCCATAATAATTATTGAAAAGAACGGCTATTTCCTTTAAAATAAACTCGTTATTTATTCCTCTGAAACCTTGAAAGTCAGCAAAATAGGTATTCATGATGATGATGATGATGATGTGTAAGTGTTGTTTCGTCAACTGCTTCAATTAAACTACTGATCATAATTTATATGAGAGCATACAATTTAAGTAAGTTTGTTAACTTCTCCAGTTAATGGATTATACTCAATTATACGATCATGAAGAATCAGGCAGTACATGGATGTTTTTTCGGGAATATTTGTTAGCGTTTTAAGTTCAATTTTAACATCAACAGATCCGGTATTAATTGCTTCATTTTGACGAGAACAATCAATAACTATAATGGGTGCGTTATCCTTGAATTCTTGTCGCGACAAAAGAGGATTTGATTGTTTTTGATAGTATGAATGTTGAAATTCACTGTACATTTCATAGAGAACAGCAAATCGATCCACTTTATATAAAAGATTTAAATCTTCGCGTGGATAAGTTTCGGAATTTAAATGAACTTTTACATTGCTCAGATCGCAATTATCGAATTTGCTACAATCTTTATTTTCTTGATTTTTTCTATCCGTTTGTAGAGCAATGATAATATATCTTGGCTTTTCAAGTTGACTTGAAGTTTTAACTGTCCAAACATGATCAGTGGTAGCTGGCAGTGTTGGATATTCATACATTTCCCAATTGCGAAAATGAATTTGAATACGATTTGATGATTGTATTTCTTTCAATAATGTTAGTTTATTCGAATCGGATAGGGTGATGTGAGGAACTCTCCATTGCAATTTGTGAATCATAAAATTTAATTTTATTTCTTTTTCTTTTTTGTCATTGTTAAACAAATAAGCATTCTCATCAGATCGAGCACGAATTAAAATCAATTCATGTCTTGCATTTGCTATGATCTTTTTATAGTCTTCAGCAAACCCTAACAGATATTTTAATTTTATGCAAAAATTAAAAATACCCGATACAGGAGAAAAACTGTGGCTGATTCCGGTCCATGATCCGTTTTCTAAGCTCTTACTTTCATTCTCGTTTAAGGATATATAATTTTTCAAGGTTGACGTTATTCCCACATTTTTATTGCTATCAATGTTCACTCCATTCAATTCATATTGTATTTCTTCGAAAAGAAATGCAATTGCATTATTAGTTAATTTTGCTGTTGTAACACTTCCATCTTTTACATTTGTTAGACTCCCTTCTATGTAAATGTAGCTTTCACTTGGTAAAACACACAAGTCCTGTTGTTGTATGGGGATACGTATTTCATCACTTGGATTGAAGGATTGAAGAAAGGGTGAGTAACTGTGGTATTCAAACTTTGATATGCTATTATCATAGCCGGGTCCATGAGCAATGTTCAGTATGTCATTCATATTGTCTTTTTTATTTTAGTTTGAATCCTAATGAAAGGAGATAGGTTTTATTTTCAGGTGATAGTGTTGACAGTTTTGATGTTCGAGTAGAACTAATTGAATTGTTCACTCTGATATCTTTTATATAATTATTATATATTAACATTATTTTTATGTTGCAGCAGCAGCAGCAGCAGCAGCAGTAGCAGTGTTGACGGGTTTCAAATGTAGCCTCACTGTAATTCTTTCTCCTCTAAAATTCACCAAGTCTCCGTCTTGGTCTACAAGCTTCAATGTTATAGTACTTATTCGTTTGGCATTCACTGGTAAATAGATGACATTTTTTGGAACTTCTATGATTTTATACCCTGGTCCTGATTCTGGTGAAAATTCATGTAACGTATGCATGAGAGTATTATTAAAATAAGACCCTGTAATGATATTACACTCGATACGTATTACATTTACTTTGTTTATATCAACAGGTAAATCAGAAATGTGAACACTTTTCTCTTTGAGAATACGTTCACTGAAACCCAATAATTTTCCAATAGTTCTATTCTTATTGAAATATATTTTTTCGTTACTATAGAGTACGCACTGCATGGTATTGTTGTTTGGTTCTATTTCTACAAGAATATCAGAATTTCGCAATAATAATTCCGCAGATATATATTCTGCAATGGCATCAACTTCATACGATCCAGTTGGGATTTTAATTTCATGTTTTCCCACATGAAACAAATTGTTACGCTCATCAATATTAGGTATAGAATTGTATGTTTGAAAATCATTCACTCCGCAAACATAGTCTTGATCCAAGTTCAGAACTGGGAAATATTCTGTTGAGAGAATGGAAGTTGCCCCGCTTAGTGTAAGTGTCATCGCCATGATGATAGAAAATACAATGAAATCAAATGTAAATAAAACTCATTATTTATTTATTTATAAATCACACAAAAATCTTAAACATAGGTAAATGTCCACAATTAAAAGAGTCATAATTTTGATATTTTGTATAATTGTAATTGATTTTGTCACCCAAATAATTTATTATTTCTATAGGTGGTTGAAGATTTCCAAAGCTATCAAAATATTCAATTTGATTGCCTTTTTTCCTATACGCTACCCAATGTGTACCTGGACCAGTTGAGGAATCAAGATTTATAATTCCACACTCGTTTTTCAGAGGTTTAGTTTTCGGTAAATTATCTCGCATGAAAACTCCTCGAAAATTCGGAATTAATTTATTGGCAAAATTTCTCAAATCTATTTCACTTAATGCACGATTGGGTAGCGAGCTTAGAAGTTTTTTGTCTGTGGATTTAAATATAGTCCAAATCCTTTTCTATAAGGTTTAAGGAATAACCCATGACCTAATGCAATGGATTCAATTTTTTCATTATGGCGCTTTTTCTCTTCTAAATCTTTTTTAGCAATGCTTATATCATTGACAGCCTTTGCTACGCCTGCAGCGCCTCCTGTTAAGGCTCCTAGTGCTGAAAGTAAAGCAAACAACGGCACAAGAAATGGAATTGCCCCACCAATTTTCGGTACCGAAATAACTCTAGGTGTTTTTATTTTATTACTATTTTTTGTAACGGTTTTCTTGGCAGTCGATATTGCTATTTTGATTGCTTTTTCCAAATTCAACACTTTTCTTCGTTTGAGATTGTTTCCAATAACTTTCATTACTTTCCTAAACGAAGGTTTTGTTGTTGTTGTTGTTTTTGTCTTATTTTTCGCTTTTTTCTTAGAGCTGCTGCTGCTGCTGCCGTTGGTGTTGGTGTTGCTACAACCCATACCGAATTTAGTTTTTGTCTTCATAAGATTGGTAACCAATAGTGCGTTTGCTTTCTCAGGTATACTAGCGTCTTTGGATTTAAACCGTTGCCAAGCTTTTTCAGTTAAAATCCTATCGGCAATTTGTCGATCAGCTATATTTTTAAATTTAGAATAAGAAATATCGTGTTGTTTGCAGGCTTGATCAAGCAAATTAATTCCCGAATCCCCTCGAGCTAGGCGTTCTTGGAGTTTTGTGCCAGGTCCACAGAATTGATAACCAGGCAAATGTAGTTCAAGAGGTAGTTTATTTATTAAATTATTTAATAAACCTTTTCCTTTCACAATGTTTCGACGACTGATTGAATTTTTCGAATAATCAAACATTTTATATATCTGATATCTCTCTCTCTCTTTACTTAAGAACAATTGACAACTAAATGAAAATTTTAAATATAAACTTTACATTTTATAGAAAAAAATTTAGTTTCTATCACAATGCGTTTCGTTAAACAACAATATCGGTTACCTGTACAAAATATAGAACTGATTAAAAATATTGAAAGAAAAAAACATGGTAAACTATTCCCTAATAGTATAAGAGGTTTAATTACAGGTCCTTCAAACTGTGGAAAAACAAATGTCATGATGAGTTTGTTACAACATCCCAATGGATTGAAATTTGAAAATATCTATATATATTCTAAATCTTTACACCAGCCAAAGTATGAGTTTTTACAAAAAGCCATGAAACCAATCAAAAAAATGGGTTTTTTCACTTTCTCCAATAACACAGATGTTATTCCAGTCGAAGAGACCAAACCAAATTCTATATTTATTTTTGATGACATTGCTTGTGAAAAACAAGACACAATTCGAGTATACTTTAGCATGGGTCGCCACCATGACCTAGATAGTTTTTATTTGTGCCAAACGTATACAAGAATACCCAAGCACCTGATTCGAGACAATGCAAATTTCCTCATTGTCTTCAAACAGGACGATATGAATTTAAAACATATATATAATGACCATGTCAATTCAGATATGACATTCAATGTGTTTCAAAAGGTATGTGCAGAATGCTGGAATACTGACTACGGCTTTTTAGTTATTGACAAGGAAAGTCCTTTAAATGAAGGACGCTATAGAAAAGGTTTTGACTGCTTCCTTATGTTATAAAAAAGATATCACATTTCAGTTCATATCATATGTAAAGTGATGTTCTATGAGAGCAGTTCAGAGCAGTTCAGTGAGCAGATTGTAGCAGTAAAAAACACTTCAAACCAGTTTGAGACCCATCAGTATTCTTCAGTTAAGACCAGTAACCTTAATATCAGATTCAGTTTAAAACCTTTTGAACGATTCTTTCGACGACTTCGAAACTTACTTACCACTTGTTTCTCTAAGAAAATCTAATCATCATGAATATAGATGTTAAACTAACAAAAGAACTAATCAAAACTACAAATGCTCTACGAAAGAAATACAAAGCTCTTAAGACTGGTAAAGAAGCTTACGAAACTCAAATTGAAGAAACTTTTAAGCCACTTACGGAACCACTAAATGAGTTAGTAAAACAATCAAGTATCAAAAAAGATCAACATCAACAACAACAACAACAACTACTACAAAGGGCCTCCCTCCCTTTAAAAAAAATAAAACTTGACTATGAACAACAACAGCATGATGACGAATTTACTACACCAAACACTTCTATTGCTGATAATTCGCCCATTTTAACAACAACATCAACAAAAACTGATGATACGCCAAAAAGAACAAAGAAAATATCGAAATATCTTGCTAGTCATCGAAACTTTGCAGAACGATTGTCACAAGAAGAATTGCATCTAATACCTAAAAAATATATAGATTTATTTATGAATAATTCCAAAGATATTGATAAGACGTATGGTGCACGTTTTAAAGATGGAAAATGGTTCATTGGTAACGCCGAGTTCAAAATTCATGGAAAAGATATAAAAGTTAAAAATGAAACCTACAAAGGAACATATGGCTTGTATGAGCTTATATTTATGAAAAACCCCAGTAAAAATATCTACACCAAAGAAGATATAGAAAACTATAAGACTATACTATTTGCAACCAATGCACATAGAGTTGCTTATGATTCACAAAAACAGGTGCATGGCAATAAGGGGTATAAGTATAAGCAAATTATAAGTAAATTAAGCAATACTCCAGCTTCATCATCATCATCATCATCATCATCTCCACAATCTGGAGGTGGGTTAATGCAATTGAAAAAATTAAAAAAAGATTATATATATTGGGATAATCCCAATGAACTTGTAGATCGAATGAGACTTCTTATCGCTTCACAAAAAGCTGGTAACAACAATCATTCTAATGAAATTGTTTCCATCATTGAAGAACTCAAAGAAGCCAATATAATCAAATAAAAAACATGAGTGTTGATAAATTTGGCCGTTTTTCAAATAAAACCCCTCTCAGAGGGCCGAGAGGGAAATAAGGAGAGAGGGGCTTTACTGGGCCACCTGGTGAGGGATTTTTAAAAACAGAGAACGGTGATTACGATATAGGCTTTAAACGACTAACAAATGTTCAAAAACCGAAACAACTGGAAGATGCTGCTACTAAACAATATGTTGATGACGCATATGATCGGCTTATAGAATATATTCAATTGGAAATTGTTGAAAAATTGCAAAAGCAACTGCATGACTACACGGAGGATATGAAGAATTATTATGGAATTATAACTGAAAATAAAGAAGTGAATACTATTTAAATTTAGTCTACAATTTACCAGCTCAGTGTAAGGACAAGTCGATAAATATAATATACCTATTATGTCTGGCATAGAAATTTCATTGATTTCTGGCGAAATCTTGCAGTTTTTAAAAGCAAATCAACATGATATAATAGAAGAACATCGCGAGGAGCTTTTAAATAGTATAGTCTTTTTGAAAAGTTTTATTAATATATCTACCACAACTTCAAAACATGGATGTCATTTTTATAATTGTCCTTGGTCTTCGGACTTATGTCAGGACGGACCAGATACCTGTGCATGTTACATGCTTGAAAATAGAATGTTAAGAATAAAAAAGTTAATGTGCCTGTATAAAAGGCTAAAATAAATAAATACTTTTGTTTTTTTTATCATTCACTTCAAAGATGAGTCTAAGAAACGTTGTCGACGAACTACATAAGCCTGCTCGAAGGAATTTTTCAAGAAGGCGAGTCATTATCAAGGGGATAGATGATTTATGGCAAGCTGATCTAGTCGAAATGATTGTGTACTCTTCCGATAACGATAATTATCGATATCTTCTTACAGTTATTGATACTTTTTCTAAATTCGCTTGGACGGTTCCTATTAAAAATAAAACTGGAATTATTGTCACTAATGCTATGAAGGATATATTTAATAAAGGTCGCCACCCAAAAAATTTACAAACAGACGATGGAAAAGAATTTTTTAATACGCATTTTCAAAATCTAATGAAACACTTCAAAATCAATCATTACTCTACATTTAGTGTTGTCAAAGCATCAATTGTCGAGTGGAAAGAATTCAGTTTTAATGGCTCATATCGATGGATTGATATTGTAGAAAAACTTACAAAAATATACAATAATTCCAAACATCGGACCATAAAGATGATGCCTGTTGAAGTCAATGCTACAAATGAAAAATTATTACACTCCAAAATTTATAATCGCATTAAAATGCATATTACTCCAAAGTTCAAAGTTGGGGACCTTGTCAGAATAAGTAAATACAAACATGTTTTCGATAAAGGATACACGCCGAATTGGACCACAGAAATCTTTAAGATAATCAAACTGCAACGTACAAATCCAGTAACATACTTATTGGAAGATTACCAAGGACATCCCATTAAAGGTGGATTTTATGATCTGGAACTGCAGAAAACCAAGTTCTCCGATACATATCTAATCGAAAAAGTACTTCAAAAGAAAAAAGATAAAATATTTGTTAAATGGCTTGGCTTTTCATCAGATCACAACTCTTGGATACCTATCCCTAAAGAGACGTCATAAAATAATAATACAACATATTTGTTTTGTATATATATATTTTTTTTAATAAAAATTCTTTATTGACTCATTATAAAGTTATGTATATACAGTTTTTTTTTTTTTAAGAAATATTCATTTGGTATGTTTGTTTCATTGTTTTGAAGTCCAGTAATTCGACATCGGATTTATATTCAAGATCCTCCTTCATAAAGATTTCAACTTCTCCATTACTTAAGACTCTCTCAGTTTCATATTCATGATATTCATAACATTTAATATTGAGTGTACGCAAATTATAATTGCTATCATACGAACATCGAATTGTTAGTGCCTTGTCATCGTCAAACTCAAGCTTGAAATGTCTATAAAACACATCTTTACTTTGAATGATTCCCGATATTTCAATTTCTTTTTTAATTAAGTCTTGCCTAAAACTCTCGATTGCTTCTTCTACGGTTATTATTTTCTTTTCCAGAATTGGCGTTTTTGCTGTTGTTACATCGGATGCTGCATCATCATTATCATTTTGATATGATGTTGTATCCCATTTCGTAGTATTAAGTAAATTTGTACCATTTGTATAGGTTAACAAACGAAACGATAAACCTATTTGTACAATATCGTTATTTGGTAAACTCAGCGTAAACGAAAGATTGTCAGTTTTGTTAGGGTGTTGTAATTTTATATCCAACGGTATGGGTGATGTAAAAATTAGTGTGGGAAAAATTGAAAACACACATAAAACGACTGCGGCGGACAACATTCTTATGAAAATATGATTGCTACTTTCTCCAAAGGTATATTATATACTGATATAAAATCACTTTAAAATTTTAATTTATACAATTTATTATATATTTTAATCTCTCTTTCTCTCTCTCTCTCAAGCCTGCAGATATGACATACACGTCTACAAGACATGACTCGCTATAACATATTCTAACAAATAGGGAATAATTATTTCGATTTGACATTTGAGATGTCCAAATTTAAAAGAACTTAAACAAATGTATCCAAATATAACATTGAAATGTACAAGTGGATATCATGGAAAGAGATGTGCACTTCAAAATGTATATCTTTTAAACAAGTTTTATTGTCAAGTTAAAAATCGTAATAATTAATAAAGCAAGCATTTTAAATAATTTTGTTTATTCTTTGGAATTCATAAGGGAGGGAACTGTAATCGGGGAGGAAATTCCGCTTCTCTGACACAGGCCTGTATGTTTTGTATTCCCTTTTGGTCACCACCCGATGTTCTTTTGTTCGTTTTATATTATCAGAAACAATAAGAATGCGGCTCTCATTTTTGTTAGCAGCATTAAGAACTGCTTCTTTTATCGAATCAAAATTTACTTTTTTCGAAGAAGTATAATTCAATGATATACCTTTCACCTTACATGCAATGATTTCAGTTTTCTCCTTTGGGTTAAAGACTTTAAAAGCGTAATTCTTTGGACCTCCGCTTACAAATTCGGTAATATAACTACCTTTCCCGTAAAGCTCTAGCTCATCTGTCATATCTCCTATTAAGTCTCCTGTCTCAGGTTCAAAATCTCCTTCTCGGCTTTTATAAATTACAGAATCTGTATCATAATACAAAACTCTTCTATCCAGTTTTTCTAAATATTCATACAATTTTAGACGAGCTTGAGTCGTAGTATATGCTGCGATGCTAACATTCACTGAAGGCAAAGATTCTGCAGCTTCTTCTCTATTTACAAAATTTATGACAACATTTTCATCATTTACAGGTAAAATATTGCACACTTCTAAGGATGGATTAGTCAATACTTCGTATAATTCTGAAGGACTGTTAACAATGCGCGTCCTGGTTTGATTTTCTCTCTGACCGAATTTTCCCCAGAATGAATTTAATATAAGCTTTGAAAAAGACCTTTTTCCTTTATTATGCGAAATATTTGCATAATCTAATTGGATATTTTCATTTTCTAGGAAATGGGAAATATAACCTTGTTTTTCTGCCTCAGTGTTACAGTTTGAAGGCCATCCCGAAGCTTCTTGCTTAATTTTTAAGAACTTGTTCATCATAGAATCAAAAAGACCACTTGAATTGTTTTCCTTATTGTATTGAACTACATTATATTCCCATATTTCAGTTATACTCAAAAGCTTATATCCTTTGTCTAAAGCCTTCACAACTTCCTCAATGATCCAAGTGCCGCAAATCGATCGTTCATCATCTGAATGATGACAGAATTTATCTCTTGATTTGATGCTGCTACATGTCATGCACAATGTAAATATAAGCTTATTATTTTGCTTTATTGGAAGAACCGGGTGAAACAAATTTTCTGGGGGTAATACTTTGCATTTGATAATACCACTGATATCTTTTAAATCAATGTGCGATGTTATAGAAGGTTCTGTATACAGTTTTGGATGTCCTATTGGATATTTACCATATTTGCAAACCCAAGGGTATAAGGAGCATACATCTATATATCTAATTTTTTCTACACTTTTGCATTTGTAATACATTGAAGTATTACCAGTTCTTCCTCCATAGAAGGCATCTCGAGGATTGAGAGGTGTTTTCTCAATAAGTGGATGTGTTCTTAAGAATACTAAATCTTCTTGGCTCATCTTTGAATGTTTTCTTTCAAACTCGCAATTCCATATTTCAATGACCTCATAGCCAAATGATCTAAGACGTTTTATTTTAGATTCTGTTTGTTCAAATCTTAAATTCAAAGTGTCGAGCTTATCTCCATCTAAGGGTTCGTTCCTTCTATGGGTCAGACATATTGGATGCCCATGATAATAACATCCATGAAACTCGAAAACTTGACCAGTTTCTTCACAGAAGCCATCAACTTTTACACCTGCAACAACTACTTCTCTTCCATTGGCAGCATGTTTTATATGAATATTGCGATTTTTGGCCTCCCAAATTAACCATTTTATTGAAACTTTTGAGTGTTTGTCAACATTTCTATAGCCATTTTTAGGTATCAGCCCTATGGTGTTTTCAATGAGGAAATTACGTCTGTAGACAAGACTACACGCCGATGCAATAGTAGTGGATTCCAAAAATGGCTCCACATTGCTCTGCATAAGGAACAATTTTCTAAATTCCAAACAAGCTTCTGTTAGAATTTTCACATCACTTATACAATAGTCAATCAAATCACGTTCCATATTGAATTCATCATTTTTATGTTCTTCGTGCCATTTAAGGAATATTGCCCGATCTTCAGTTTTCATGGTATCGCATCCGTAGTATTTTACATCGGGTAGTTTTCCCACATATTTTGCATTTTTCGATAAGTTAAAAAAGTGTGGGAAATATCCCTTCTTTAATGATGGAGACAAATCAAATGCTTTCGGTAATTTAGAAAGTGCCATTGGAAAATAATTTATGGAATCCAAGAACTTTACATTGGCAATTTGCATCACTAAGATTTTTGTTCCACGCATTATTAATTCAGGTTTCAAGTTGGTTTCAACTAGAATATAATTCAAGATAAACTGGTGATCATAGGCTTGACCATTATGTGCCAACACTAACACATTCTTGAACAACTGTCGTATTTTCAATATGTACTCAAGAAATTTAGAAACAACATCTTGCCTTATTATTTGTTGTCTGAATTTACACACATTACAAAAGATTAATTTTTCAATGTCAATGCAAGAACTGCATCTTTGTTGAAACACACACAAGTTTGGTTTGTGTATATTTAACAGGCTTCCATCAGCTTCATTTATTTCAACATCTTCTTGTCTGCTTTCAAAATCGTAAAATATGTAGATGCAATTGTTAGTTTTTGGTGTTCTTCTATCGGGTAACATAAAACATTGATGATTGTGAGGAACAAATTTTACACATTGCTTGCAAAAATATTCATTACAAAAATGCTCTCTATTGCTTATTGTTTTTAAGCAATCCTTACAACGTTTTATCTCTTCACAGATAGTCGTTTTACTCGAACCGACAGATTTATGATTGTCAAAACATACTTGGCCTCGGAACTTTCTGTAACAATCTTCACAAAGAATTTCCAACGACGATGATGACATCCTTTCACAGCTTGGAGTTTTTTGACATTGTGGGCATGGTTTCATGCAACTGTGTCTGGATTTTGAATCATAAGGCACATGACATATTTCGCAGTAGTATTTACAACAAAAAGCAGATGTCAAAGAAGTTATCAAATTAAAATGATTGTTGTGATAAAGAAGATTAATTCTTTTTATTACAGCATTGTTGTTGTTGGTGGGAATACCTTCGTAGATTATAGTTCGCCCCTTTGTTCGATACTCATAGACTGTTATTTTATATTCTCCTCCTAAATAAGTTTGAAAAAGTTGTAGCTCTGGAATACCACAACCCTCGTTGCCGCCGCCGCCGCTGGCACCGCTGCTGCCTTCCAATGGTACTTTCACTTGAGCATTAATCAATAGTCGATGTGCCTCATTTGTTTGCTTTTGATCACAGTCTTTACGAATTGTAATGTAATCGGGTGATTTGTTCCCAAATGCAATACCAACTACTAAAGCACGTGGTAAACAAAGATAGTCCTTATTTTTGATGGTCACAATGCCTCGACGTTTGTTGCATTCCTCTTCGAAAGTCTGATAAAAATTTTGATTACGTCTTCCTTGACCGACTGGTATTTTTACAGTTGTAACTCTTATACAAAAGGAATCCGTTTCAAAACCTTCCGAGTTACTCTGGAATACTTTTGAGATCATATCCCAAATGTCTTTTAAATGGAAATCGCTTGCATTCCTGAAACTTATCCAACCACTGCCTCGTTCCTGTGAAAATCCCTTCCCGCAAAAAGTTACTCCTACCTTATCAGTGGGTGATAAGTCCTCAAAGATATATTTGACGACATCATCTATGGCATCTTTAATCCAACTCGTTGGCTCCATACCTTCTGGAATTGGTTTAATTTTAAACTCAATTTTCCTTCCTCTCAGATTAAAACGTTTGACATTAGTCATTTCATTCGAAACGATCTCGTAACACTATACATTTATGTAAATGGAAAATAAAAACAAACATTTTTTTGAAACTAAATTTAAATATTCTTTTGAACTACCTAATGAACCAACCTTTTCAACTGATAATTTATTCAGTTTTTTTAAAAAATTATTTGATGAAGAAGAACTCATTATTTTATAAAATAATTTGTCTTTGTTTCTGCAGCAACAACAGCAATTACCTATAGTCACACTTGAAATGACTAACTTATAAAATATAAGTTATCTTGTAAGCAAGCAAAAAACCATACACATACACACACACAAGCCCTGCAAAAATAGTATACAGCATGAGTGGAGACCGAGAAAATAAATAAGAACAAAACTTTTTTTTTACACTTTTTAAAAATTTATTTAAAATTTCTTTTTTTTTTTTTTTTTTTTGGCGCTTCACAAACAAAACTTTTTTTTTTACACTTTTTTTTTTGACGCTTCACGATTGCTTCATAATAATTATTTAAAAGCATTGACGCTTTTGCGAGTACATGAAAAGATCTGGTTCATCATCATCATCATCATCGTCATCAACCTGGTGAACAGCAGCTACCACATCAGCCTTCCTCTTATTGGTTTCAGCAGCAGCAGCAGCAGCAGCAGCAGGAACAATAATTGGTGGAAGGAATTTGATTCCCTCGTTATTCTTCAAAATACGCATTCCGACCAGCTTCTGGATTTCGTTTACAGTTAGAGCGTTGAATTTCTCGCTCATGAAGATTTTATAATCATCGATCTCAATGAGTACTTTCGGTCCGTATTTTGTGCGACACATTTTAGCTTCTAAGATGGTTTTAGGTTTCGCTCCCAAGTCCTTAAGCGGCAACAATGGTTTTTCCAAACTAAATTGATTAAGTTTTGATGTGAAGGCGTCCATATTATATTGATGATGCAGGTATAGTTGTATAATTGTATAGTTGTTGTGTATAGCGGTTGAAAGTTTTTCGCAAGTGTAGCGATTTAAAGAAATGTGACCCTCTTTTATATACAAATAAAATTGATATGAAAACATTCCCCTCCAAAAAACACGCGAAATTATTTTTTGCCATATGAACGAAAAACAAAATTAAATTATTTCTTATCACTTGTTGCTAACCTAACCACATAGATATGAAACAGGACATTGAATCTTATCAAAATCATTAGAACAGCGCATGATTTGGTTATGAGTTTACTCATTTCTATGTGATAATTTATTTCTATATTTTTGAGAAGTATCACCAAGTAAATCTGTTTCATCAAACGGGCAATTAATCGGATATTCACCTTCTTTTCTATTCAAAACATTGGAATGAGGTGAGATCGAACCGCTCAAGGTTAACTCTCCACCTATATATATATATATATATAAAAATGTATAAATAATAATTTAGTTTTGAGTATACATATTACTATACTCACCCAAAAGTCTAAACCGTACGTGTTGCATAAATGGAAATTGCAACCTATGATTGAGAATAGGAGATACTGCCTCACCATTTCTTAAATGAAACAATACGCATTCACTTCCATATTCTGGTTGAATAAGTAATTTCAATACATCACGATTAAATATTATATCTGTGAATTTAATTTCTAGCCATCCTGATTCACAGATGCAGAATGTTTCTCCCTCCCGCAATCTTTCGCACCAAAACATTTTGTTTCCTCTTTATGACCCACCTCAACCCAAAGATAAACTATAAATAAAATCAATAAACATGTGACATATATATATATATATATATATATATATTGTGAGTTCAAACTCTAGCTTCAGCAACAATGATTTAAACTGGAAGACGGTGCGTGGCACCAGCACAGCACTGACCATGACCATGACCAAGGGCCCTTAATAGAAACACACAAAATCTACCCTTCATATTATGCTTTGATGACAACAAAGTCACCGGCCAGTGCGCTGCACCATCACAACACTGACCATGACCAAGGGCCCTTAATAGAAACACACAAAATCTACCCTCAGCTATCAACCATCCATATTATGCTTTGATGACGACGCCGACGACGACGACGACGACGACGACAACAAAGACGATGCCGCGGCACATTTTTTTTTTATAGCTAACCTTCAGGCGACGACGACGACGCCGACGACCGACGACACCCTAGGAAAATTTTTTTTTTTTTCTTGATGGCTAAGCTTATCATCTAATTCATTATTTCAATCCACCACCATCACCCAAAATAAAACATTTTAAATTCTTATCACATCATTTTATTTTGTTTAGTTTTAATAAGCTCAAGGTTATATGTACCTACTCTCATTATATTTCAAACAATATTTTTTGTTTATTTTTTCAACTGAAAAAAATACCTACCAACAAATCTAATACAAAGTACCACTATTTCAACCCACCGTCACCACCACCAACCACCACCACCACCACCACCACCACCCCAAATATATTCTTATCACACATATTATACACACATTTTAACTTCATTCCAACATACCCTATTGCGTCATACATACCTACCTACCTATTACGTCATACATACCTACCGGACACAAAAATTGGTTCCCAGGCTGAGGAGGGGCCATACCTACTGGTATGATTGTCATCTTTTTATAAAAAGTCTTTCTAATATCAACGGAGAAATTTCAATAATTCCATTGAACAAAGAAAATTATATTTCTCTTCCTAAACGAATTTATTTAGATGCTAAAAACACTTTTGAGATACGATTTTTAGATTCAAATAGGTTTCTTCAGTCGAGCATCTCATCTTTAGCAAAGAATTTATCGTCTAATGATTTAAAAAATACTAAAAGTGTTTTCCAAGACAATATATCATTTAATTTAATGCAAAGAAAAGGTGTATTTCCTTATGATCATTTAGATTCATGGGAACGATTTGAGGAAACCTCTTTACCATCGAAATCGAAATTTTATAACAAAATGATTGATGAAGAATGTTTAGTTGAGGACTATAAACATGCTCTTAATGTATGGGATCACTTTAAGTGTAAAAAACTTGAAGATTATATGGTTCTCTATCTTAAGAGTGATGTGCTTTTATTAGCAGATATATTTGAAAGTTTTAGGAAACTTTGTATTTCAATCTACGAACTTGATCCTTGTCATTATTTTACAGCTCCTGGGTTATCATGGGACGCTATGCTCAAAACAACTAATATCAAGTTGGAGCTTTTAACTGATGTCGATATGTACAATTTTTTAAAAACTGGAATTAGAGGTGGTTTGTGTCAATGTAGTCACAGAAATGCTGTGGCTAATAATAAATACATATCTAGCTATAACCCAAACCTAGAATCGGAATACTTAATGTATCTTGATGCTAATAACTTATACGGATGGGCTATGTCACAACCCTTACCATATGGTAATTTTCAGTGGGATAATCCTCAGATTTATACATCTGAATACATCTCCAACATTAAAGGTGATAATGTTGGATATGTATTGGAAGTAGATTTAGATTATCCATCGAGTATTCATGACTCACATAATGATCTTCCATTTTGTCCTGAAAATATAACCACCCCAGGATGTAAAATTCCCAAGTTAGTTGCTCACTTGAATTCAAGGAAAAATTTCAAAACTAATTTAAGAAATTTACAGCAATGTATTTCACATGGATTAATTTTAAGAAAAGTACATAGAGTCATGAAGTTTAGTCAGTCGAACTGGCTCCAAAAGTAGCTATATTTCTCTGAACACCGAAAAAAGAAAAGTTGCCAGGAATAAGTTCGAGAAAGACTTTTTCAAATTAATGAACAATAGCGTCTATGGTAAAACCATGGAAAATGTTGAAAAGCGTAGAAATGTGAAGATTGTTTCAGAATGGAGTGCGCATAGAAACCAATTTTCAGCAAGAAAGCTGATTGCGCACCCCAATTTTCATAGTAGTAGCATATTTACACCGAATATGTGTGCTATTGAGATGAAGAAAGGAAGTGTTAAACTAGATAAACCAATTTATTTAGGTTTTACCGTTTTAGAACTCTCAAAGTGGTTAATGTATGATTTTCATTATGATTACATGAAGCCAAAATTTAGTAATAAAATTCGTATGAACTATATGGATACAGACTCTTTTATCTATTCCATATTTACAGACGACTTTTATGCTAAAATCTATGATGATGTAATTAATCCTGAGAGATCTAGGTTTGACACTTCTGAGTATCCGGTGAACAACATTCATAATTTCCCTTTAAATAATGGCAAGGTGATAGGGCTTTTTAAAGATGAAAATAATTCGAGGATTATGACTGATTTTGTAGGACTAAGGGCTAAATTATATTGTTTTGGGATTGATACCGGTGAAGTGGCAAAAAAAGCCAAGGGAATAAAAAAATATATTACTAATAATTTAGAATTAAGAGACTATAGAAATTGTTTAATTAAGAAACGAGATATTTATAGAACTATGTATATATTTAGAAGTAAGCAACATTTGATGTACACACAAATGATAAAGAAAAAAACCTTGAGTTGTAATGATACAAAGAGGTTTATATGTGAAGATGGTAAAAGCACATATGCTTGGGGCCATCAAAATATACCACATATTTAAAAGTGAAAATCATTTCAACTCAAGGTAATAAAAAAATATAAAAATTAATTTTTTTTTTTTCAAATCGCAATAAGAATCGTATTTTTATCTTCAAAATAAAAATGTATGTCAGCGTTAAAGTAACATAAAAAAGGAGTCTCTATATTGTTTCTACCTAATAAAAAAAAATAAAAAAACAGGTACCAAAACATCCTTTTGAATTTAAGCGATCGATCCTCAACACACACCCACATCACATATAGTAAAATCGTTTTCATGTATATTGCTCTGAATCTTCAAAGGATATTTTTCGTGGGCGTTATCTTATATTATTGTTTTATATACTATTCGAGCCAATAAGAACTAGATTTGATTTTGACAGTGTTTTTCAAAGTCTTTGTTCGTAGTAGTAGTAGTAGTATTCTATACAAATTTTGTGTATAAAAGATGATGAGATTGTCATCGTTAGAATTAGTTACAATTATAATTAAATAGAATGATGAGCATTTTACCATCAAATTTAAAAGAATTAGAAGAAATTCTAGCGGCCATTAAAGCCGAGGATGGGAGACCTATTAAGAGGGTTCACCCCACACCTAGGATGGCATGGAAGCCCATCAAAGATGGAGAGGAAGAAGTACCACCAGCCCAAAGACCGATATTTACCGCACGATCATTTCCAAGACCAGCATCATCTTCGGTTTCATCATATAGCAGGCCTATCCAAAGGGTTCAACCCACACCAAGACCAGCATCAACTTCTTCATCAGAAGATGAAGATGAAACCGATGATGAAACCGAAGATGAAGACGAAGACGAAGTGGAGTTCCTGGAAGAGATGAAGGAAGATCACCCCGAAGACGAAGTGGAGTTCCTGGAAGAGATGGAGGAAGATGACCCTGAAGACGAAGTGGAGTTCTTGAGAGAAGAAGATACGTCATCACCATTCCCAATGCCAATGATGGAGTATCAGGAAGAGATGGAGGAAGAGCAAGATGAAACCGATGATGAAGGCGAAGATGAAGACGAAGACGAAGTGGAGTTCTTGCGAGAAGAAGATACGTCATCACCATTCCCAAGACCAATGGTGGAAATTTTATCAGAGATGGAGGAAGAGGAAGAGGAAGAAGTACCACCAGCCCCAAGGTGGATATATGTAGCACCACCAACCTCAAGAAGGCTACTTCAAGCACCGCCACCCACATATCTTCTTGAAACAGACGATTTTCAACAAGGATATGATGAATCAGGAGCTCCGCCTTTTTCTGAACCGGCATTTGGAGTTCCATTCCATGGTTCATTATTTGGAGATCCACCTTTTCCTTTTTAGAGTTAAGAAAAAATTAAATAAGAAAACAAAAAAAAACAAAAAACAAAAAATATTTTATATAAAAAACTGTTTTTATTCATTTAAACATATTTAAATATTTAAACATTGGCTAATAAAAAAGTAATTTTATATTTCAAAAGAAAAAACCAAATTTTGTATTTATTTCGCTCTTATTCGCTAATTTTTCTTATTTCTAGTTTAACAGATCTTCCCATTGGACCTTTGTATATGATACAGTATGATCCTGTTTTCATATTGATCATTTCAACTGCCTTTTCAGTTAATTTGTTGTAGCGGAGTGGAAGGAATACCTATGAAAGAAAAGTCATATTCAAAATTTGATAGAAAATTTAAAAAAAAAAAAAAAAAAAAAAAAAAAAAAAAAAAAAAATTACTTACATCGTTTGTACCCAGATCGACAACTAATTGCGTTCCGAATTTAGTTTGGATCCTTCTCATGCTTATTATTGGATAGCAATGATTTTGCTCTAAGTTTTTTATATTAATCACAGTATTAAAACTGCTTCCAACTTCAATTTCTTGAATTTCTTTTTCAAATTCTTGAGACATGGTTTAATAATATTGATTTTTCAGATTATACTAATAAAATTTCATCTCAAACAGTTGAATTTATACGGATTTTATTTTTTTTTGTTCTCTCTTTTTTTAGCTTCTTAGGGGGAAAGTTTATTAGTTTGTTTCTTCTTTTTCATGTTTTAAGTGTTTCTATTTCTGGAAAATTGATTTTTTTTTCGTTCTCCTTTTTTTTTTACCTTCTTAGGACAAGTTTATAAGTGTTTTGTTTTCCTTCATTCATAATATTTTTTATGTGCTTCTATTCCTAGAAAAACATATTCTTTTTCTAACAGCTGCAGGTGTTTCTCATAAATCATGTATGTTTTCGAACTTCTCCAGTTAGGGGACTGTACTCAATAATACGATCATGTATGATCATGCAATATATTGAAGTATTTGCTGGTACAGCTACGTTTGTTTTGATTTCAAGTTTTACATCTACAGGAGCCGACTTGATGGACTCGTTTTGTCTGGAACAATCAATTACAATAATTGGAGCAGTTTCCTTATATTCTTCACGTGATAAGAGTGGTTGCGATTGTTTGCTGTAAAAGGATTGTTGAAATCGGCTGTACATATCATAGAGAACAGCGTATCGGTCAGTGGTAAAATCAACATTCAAATCTTCACGCGGATATGACTCAGAGTTCAAATGTATCTTAACGTTTCTCAACGTGCAGTGATCAAATTTGCTAGCATCCTTATCTTTTTGATTTTTTCTGTTTGTTTGTAGTCCAATTATAATATATCTAGGTTTTTCAAGTTGACTCGAAATTTTAATGGTCCATATATGATCGGTTGCAGCTGGTAGTGTTGGATATTCATACATTTCCCAGTTTCTAAAATGCATTTGAATGGGTTTTGATTGTATTTGTTTAAGTAAGGTTAGCTTTTCAGCATCGGCCAAAGTGATGTGAGGAACTCTCCATTGCATTTTCAGGATTTTAATTTGTACATCTTCCGACGAAACAAAAGCATTCTCATCAGTTCGAGTACGTATTAAAATCAATTCATGTCTTGCGTTTGCTATAATCCTTTTGTAATCTTCAGCAAATCCTAACAAACTTTTAAGTGGTACGCAAAAGTTGAAAGTACCAGATGAGGTCAAAATGATGTCTTTTCCATACCATGATGCATTTTGAAGATATCTGCTTTCATTCTCATTCAAAGATATATAGTTTTTTAATGTTGTTGTGATACCCACATTTTTATTGTATTCAATATCCACACCATTCAATTCATAATGAATTTCCTCAAAAAGAAAGGCCATAGCATTATTGCATAATTTAGCTGAATCAGAATTACTTCCGTCTAATTTTTTGAGGGTTCCTTCAATGTAAATATAACTTTCGCTAGGTAGAATACACACGTCTTGTTGTTGAATAGAAATACGTATTTCGTCGCTTGTATTGTAAGACTGTAAGAACGGAGAGTAGCTGTGATATTCAAATTTGGAAATGCTATTATCATAACCAGGTGTTTGGGATATATTCAATATATCACTCATGTTTATTTTTTTTTATTTTATTTTTTATTATTTTATATTTTTATTTTAAAACAAATCCTAAAGACTGAAGATAAGATTTATTTTCAGATGTGAGCTTTGGTCTTGTCAGTTTTGCTGCTCTTGTAGAACTAACCGAATCGTCACTTTTGCGGTTGATTATATTATTATAAATCAACATTATGAATCACCTAATGGTTTTAAATGTAAACGTATGGTTATTGTTTCTCCTCTAAAATTAATTAAATCTCCGTCCTGGTCAACAAGCTTCAATGAAATAGAACTTAACTCTTTGACGTTCACTGGTAAATAAATGACATTTCTTGGAACTTCAATGATTTTATATCCAGGTCCTACTTCTGGTGAAAATTCATGTATTGTATGCATTGGTTTGTTATTAAAATATGAACCAGAAATAATATTACACTCAATTCGTATGACATTCACTTTGTTTATGTCAACAGGTAAATCTGAAGTATGCAATAAATCAGCTTTCAAAGATCGTTTACTGAACCCCAATAATTTTCCAATAGATCGATCTTTCTCAAAATGTACAGTCTCTGTACTATCCACTTCACATTGTAATGTATTATTATTAGCTTCAATTTTCATGGAGATAGGAAAATTCATTTCATTTAATTTATAGTTAATAAAAGAATAAATGTCATCGATTTCATATGAGCCTGTTGGAATTTCAATAACATGTGCTCCAATATGCAGCAAATTGTTTCGTTCATCAACATTAGGTATGGAGTTATATGATTGAAAATCTATCAAACCGCAAACATAGTCCCGATCCAACTTTAAAGGTGGAAAATATTCTGCTGTCAAATAAGAAGTATTTCCGCTCAGTGTAAGTGTTAACGCCATGACAATAAAAAAGACAATGAAAATAATTTTACAAAATGTATGTTATTTATTCATAATAGTAGTCATATAAAAACTTTAAACATAAATGGCCACAATTTACTGCGTTATAATCTTGATACTTAATATAATTATATTTAATCTTATCGCCTAAATAATCAATTAATTCTTTCGGTGGTTGAAGGTTTCCAAAACTATCGAAATATTCAATGTGACTGCCTTTCTTATAATACGCTACCCAATGTGTTCCTGGTCCATTTGAGGAATCTAAATTCACTATTGCACATTCGTTTCTTAATGGTTTACTTTTCGGTAAATTATCACGCATGAAAACTCCCCGAAAATGAGGTATAAACCTCTTGGCAAAAGCTCTCAAATCCAACTCATTCAAGGCACGTTTGGGTAACGACTTTATAAGTTTTTTGAATGCGGATGCAAATAAAGTCCGAGTCCTTTTCTATAAGGTTTTAAATGTAGCCCGTTACCCATTGAAATAGCTTCCAATTTTCGATTATGACGTTTTTTCTCATCTAAATCTTTTTTAGCATTATTAGCATCGTTGACAGCCTTAGCAATACCGGCAGCACCTCCAGATAAAGCTCCGAGAGCTGAAAGCCCTGCAAAGAGAGGAACAAGAAATGGTATAACACCACCAATTTTCGGTACTGAAATAACTCTTGGTGTTTTAATTTTGTGACCATTTTTATGAATTGTTTTCTTAGCAGCTGACAATGCTATTTTGATAGCTCTTTCCAGACTATGTGGTTTTTTTCTTTGAATAGTTTTTCCAAGACTTTTAATTGTTCTACTAAAAGTGATGCTCTTCTTGATTTTCTGTTTTTTGTTTTTTGATTTCGTTTTTGCATTACTGTTTGAGCAACCCATACCTAATTTTAGTTTAGCTTTCATTAGATTGGTAACTAGTACAGCATTTGCTCGTTCACTTAACCCAGTGTCCTTAGATGTCGCTCGCTTCCAAGCTTTCTCAGTTAAGATTTTATCTGCTGTATGACGTTCAGATGTATTTTTAAATTTAGAATAAGATATATCGTGTTGCTTGCATGCCTGATCAAGCAAGTTAATTCCTGGATCTCCTCTTGCTAATCGTTTTTCTAGATTTGTTCCAGGTCCACAATATTGATAACCAGGAAGATGTAGTTCAAGAGGTAATTTGTTGATTATAGAGTTTACCAAACCGTCTCCTTTCACGGTGCTTTGTTGACTGATAAGTTTTTTTGCAAAATCCAACATTTTTATAGAAATGAAAAAGTTATGTACTCAATAGGACGGCTTACAATGTTATGACAATTTTGTAATAAAACCTTCACATTTAAAGGAAATTGTTTAGTACCTTTCATCATGCGATTCGTGAAACAACAACAACTTTTACCAATTCAAAATTTTGATTTGACTAAAAGTAATGAGTCAAGAAAACATGGTCAACTATTACCCAATAGCATAAGAGGTTTAATTACGGGTCCCTCGAATTGCGGAAAAACAAATGCTATGATGAGTTTACTACAGCATCCTAACGGTTTAAAATTTGAAAACATATATATTTATTCAAAGTCATTACATCAACCAAAGTATGAGTTTTTACGAAAAGCCGTGAAACCAATCAAAGGAATGGGTTTCTTTACGTTTTCCAATAATAGTGAAGTTATACCACCTGAAGAAGCAAAACCAAATTCGGTTTTTATCTTTGATGATATTGCTTGTGAAAAACAAGATACTATACGAACCTACTTTAGTATGGGACGACATCATCTTATTGATAGTTTTTATTTATGTCAAACATATACAAGAATTCCAAAACATCTTATACGCGACAATGCAAATTTTTTAATTGTTTTCAAACAGGACGATATGAACTTGAAACATATTCATAATGATCATGTTAATTCTGACATGGCATTTAATATATTTCAAAATGTATGTGCAGAATGCTGGAATGATAAATATGGATTTTTGGTTATTGATAAAGACAGTCCTTTGAAAGAAGGTCGATATAGAAAGGGCTTTGATCATTTCCTTAAACTATAAAAGCAGCTCTTCATAACAGTTTACATCATACGTATGTTAATGTTCTATGAGAACAGTTCAAAAGCAGTATAAAGAAGTTCAAAAGCAGTAAAAAGCAGTATAAAAGCAGTTCGAAAGCAGTAAAAAACAGTAAAAAGCAGTTCAAAAGCTGTTCAAAAGCAGTTCGAAAGCAGTAAAAAGCAGTATAAAAGCAGTAAAAAACAGTAAAAAGCAGTTCAAAAGCAGTTCGAAAGCAGTAAAAAGCAGTTCGAAAGCAGTAAAAAGCAGTATAAAAGCAGTAAAAAGCAGTAAAAAGCAGTTCGAAAGCAGTAAAAAACAGTAAAAAGCAGTTCAAAAGCAGTTCGGAAGCAGTAAAAAGCAGTATAAAAGCAGTAAAAAACAGTAAAAAGCAGTTTGAAAGCCGTAAAAAGCAGTATAAAAGCAGTAAAAAGCAGTTCGAAAGCAGTAAAAAGCAGTATAAAAGCAGTAAAAAGCAGTTCGAAAGCAGTAAAAAACAGTAAAAAGCAGTTCAAAAGCAGTTCGAAAGCAGTAAAAAGCAGTATAAAAGCAGTAAAAACAGTAAAAAGCAGTTCGAAAGCAGTAAAAAACAGTAAAAAGCAGTTCAAAAGCAGTTCGAAAGCAGTAAAAAACAGTAAAAAGCAGTTCAAAAGCAGTTCGAAAGCAGTAAAAAGCAGTATAAAAGCAGTAAAAAACAGTAAAAAGCAGTTCGAAAGCCGTAAAAAGCAGTATAAAAGCAGTAAAAAGCAGTTCGAAAGCAGTAAAAAGCAGTAAAAAGCAGTTCGAAAGCAGTAAAAAACAGTAAAAAGCAGTTCAAAAGCAGTTCGAAAGCAGTAAAAAGCAGTATAAAAGCAGTAAAAAGCAGTTCGAAAACAGTAAAAAGCAGTAAAAAGCAGTTCGAAAGCAGTAAAAAACAGTAAAAAGCAGTTCAAAAGCAGTTCGAAAGCAGTAAAAAGCAGTATAACAGCAGTAAAAAAACAGTCAAAAGCAGTTCAAAAGCAGTTCGAAAGCAGTAAAGAGCAGTATAAAAGCAGTAAAAAGCAGTAAAAAGCAGTTCGAAAGCAGTAAAAAACAGTAAAAAGCAGTTCGAAAGCAGTAAAAAGCAGTATAAAAGCAGTAAAAAACAGTAAAAAGCAGTTCAAAAGCAGTTCGAAAGCAGTAAAAAGCAGTATAAAAGCAGTAAAAAGCAGTAAAAAGCAGTTCGAAAGCAGTAAAAAGCAATATAAAAGCAGTAAAAAGCAGTTCGAAAGCAGTAAAAAACAGGTCAAAAGCAGTAAAAATCTGTTTTAAAGCAGTAAAAAACAGGTCAAAAGCAGTATAAAAGCAGTTCATAAATGAAAACAATAATAAGCAGTTCTCCATATCGTTTACAACATACGTAGAGTTATGTTCTATGAGAGCAGCTCGAAGCAGTTCAACGCACAGTCCGAAGAAGTACGAAGTCGCTCAACTCGGTTTAAAAATCTATGTTCATCAATCAGAAGCAGTACATTCAACATTAAAATAAATTTCAAACCTATTGAAAGACTCTTTCATAATATAAGAAGCTTATTTACAGTCTGTTGTAAGACCAACACAGCTTCATTATGATGAATTTAAATAAGGAATTGACAAGTGAACTCATTAAAACTACTGATGCTCTACGAAAGAAATATAAAGCTCTAAGGAATGGAAGAGAAGCATTCGAAGCTCAATTGGAGGAAACTTTTAAACCAATCACCAATCCTCTGATAGAGTTAGTTGAGAAATCAAATGAACAGCAAAATTATTTTCAAACCCCTGTAACTAAATCAAAACAGAATTTTGATGATGATTTTGCTACACCTGCTGCAAGCATCAGTAGTATTACTCCAAAAAACTATTCAGCAACACCCAAAACCAAGCATTTTAGAGAAAGCAGACAACGAGTACGTGATCGTTACAAAGCTCGTCATTTAACCGACCAAATAGAAGAAACTGCATTCGATGAAATATCACAGAAGTATTTAGATTTATTTTTGAATGAGTCTAGTGCTTTTGACAATATATATGGTATTCACGAAAAGAATGGCAAGTGGTTCATCGGGGATGGAGAGTTTAAGATTCGTGGAAAAAATATACAAATAAAAAATAAAATCTATGAAGGTTCAAACGGCTTATATGAACTTATATTCAAGAAAAAACCCTATCAAAAAATATACAATGAGAAAGACTTAAAAATATATAAGGATATATTGGAAGATACCAATGCATATAGACGTTCTCATGACTCTACAAAACAAGTTTTAGGAAATCGTGGAAGTAAATATAAAGAAATTATAAGCAAACTGCTAACAGATACTACTACTCCAGTTTCACATACTGGAAATGGATTAATGCAATTATCTAAGAAAGAAAAAGACTATATCTTCTGGGATGATCCCAATGAACTTGTAGTTCGATTAAAACTTCTTGTCGCTTCACATCAAGCAGGACATAATAATCATTCCAATGAAATTGTATCAATTATCGAAGAACTAAAAGAATCTAATATTATCGAATAAAAAATGAGTGTAGATAAGTTCGGAAGGTTTTCAAATAGAACTCCTGTCAGAGGCCTAACAGGACCAATTTGTCCACGTGGGGAGCGAGGAGAATCAGGACCACCTGGGTTGCAAGGAGTGCCAGGACCACCTGGGTTGCAAGGAGTGCCGGGAACACCTGGTGAGGGATTTCTCAAAACAGAAAACGGCAACTATAATATAAACTGGAAGTGTCTACAAAACCTACAGGACCCACAAGAGAAGGAAGATGCTGCAACAAAAAATTATATTGATGAAAAAATTGAAGAATTAAACAAGAAATTAATTAGTAATATTAGCACAATTGCCAAAATTGAAGAATATTTATATTCTAAAGATGAAAAATATTTATATTTTTGAATTCAAGAAATATGTATTTATAACCCTTGGGTGAAATTTCAAACTGGTTGAACCAACATTCTATCTCTTTCTCCTACTTCCCAGCCCCAACATTTTTATTTCCTACTAATGTAATTCTAATGATTGAATAAAAAAAACTAAAAAAAGAAAAAATTACTATTTAACTTAACGAGGAAATTGTTTTTTTTGATTTCAGTCTTATTTTGAATATCAGTGTGAGAGGACAGTAACCTAATAATGGCAGGAATAAATACTACTATAATTTTTGATGAAATTTTAACATTTCTTAAAACAAATCAACATACTATACTAGAAGAACACTATGAGTATTTCATAGCAAGTATAAATTTTCTGAGGAAATTTGAAAATATATCCTCTACAACATCTGATCATGGGTGTCACTTTATAAATTGCCCATGGTCTTCTAATAAATGTAAATCAGGGCCAGATACATGTGCGTGCTACATGATTGAAAATAGACTATTAAAAATAAAAAAACTTATGTTATTATATAAAAGATTACAATAAATAAAATTATTATAAAAAGAAAAAACATTACATTTTTATTTCAATCAACTGAAAGATGAGTAAGAGAAACATTGTTAACGAGCTGCATAAACCGGCAAGAAGAAATTTCAAAAAAAGACGAGTCATTATAAAGGGACTTGATGAATTATGGCAAGCTGATTTGGTGGAAATGGGTACCTATTCATCAGAAAATGATAATTATCGATATCTTCTTACGGTAATAGACACATTTTCTAAATTTGCTTGGAGTATAGCTATCAAAAGTAAAACAGGAGTTGATGTCACTGCAGCTATGCAAAACATATTTAATGAAGGACGCACCCCAAAGAATCTGCAAACAGATGACGGAAAAGAATTTTATAATAAAATTTTTCAACATCTCATGAAAACATATAAAATCAAACATTACTCTACATTTAGTGCACTTAAAGCATCCATTGTTGAACGATTCAATCGCACCTTAAAAAACATGATGTGGAAAGAATTTAGCGCTAATGGCTCATATCGTTGGATTGACATGATAAAATCACTGACTAAATCATATAATACCACGAGACATCGCACTATTAAAATGAGTCCATCTGAAGTTAATTCTAGAAATGAAGAACACATACTTTCAACAGCATATAATCATATCAAAATTCATATTACACCTAAGCTTCATATTGGTGACTTTGTAAGAATAAGTAAATATAAGCATGTTTTTGAGAAAGGATACACCCCCAATTGGACAACTGAAATCTTCAAAATAATAAAAGTTCAACACACAAATCCCGTTACATATTTATTAGAGGACTATCAAGGACATCCCATCAAAGGAGGATTCTATGAACTTGAATTACAAAAAACAAAATTTCCAGATACCTACCTCATAGAAAAAGTACTTAAAACCAAAAAGGGACAAATATTTGTGAAATGGCTTGGTTTCCCATCTGAACACAATTCTTGGACATCTATACCTCAAAACGATTAACAAAAATTGTATAATTTTTTTTAATAAAGATGCTGTTTCATTAAAAATATTCACTCTGTTTTTTTCTCCTTCAAACCTTTATAAAATATATATTTTTACTAGCTATGATAACACGATAAAAATAAAGACAAAATATCTACTTCAAATGAAAAAAAAGAAAAAGATACCTGTCTCAAACCAAAAACATTCTATCTAAAAGGACACTTTACAAAAAAATGCATTTTTAGTCCATACCGCTATAAATCAATCAATTTTTATTATACCTACCAAACATTTCAAAAAATTCAAAGCAACACCAACAAAAAAAAAAAGGTACCTGTCCCAAGCCATTTTACGTTTCCCAGCAAGCATAGAACGGTCTGTCTCATCCCTATTGAGGATTTACTCCGCACATCCGCGCATCCGCCCGATTTACTCCGCACATCCATGCATCCGCACATAGCTCCGCTCGAGCGCCAGAACCCGCCAAAACTAACTACTCAGCTACGTTTGTTTTGATTTCAAGTTTTACAAGTTTTGTATTCTTCACGTGATAAGAGTGGTTGCGATTGTTTGCTGTAAAAGGATTGTTGAAATCGGCTGTACATATCATAGAGAACAGCGTATCGGTCAGTGGTAAAATCAACATTCAAATCTTCACGCGGATATGACTCAGAGTTCAAATGTATCTTAACGTTTCTCAACGTGCAGTGATCAAATTTGCTAGCATCCTTATCTTTTTGATTTTTTCTGTTTGTTTGTAGTCCAATTATAATATATCTAGGTTTTTCAAGTTGACTCGAAGTTTTAATGGTCCATATATGATCGGTTGCAGCTGGTAGCGTTGGATATTCATACATTTCCCAGTTTCTAAAATGCATTTGAATGGGTTTTGATTGTATTTGTTTAAGTAAGGTTAGCTTTTCAGCATCGGCCAAAGTGATGTGAGGAACTCTCCATTGCATTTTCAGGATTTTAATTTGTACATCTTCCGACGAAACAAAAGCATTCTCATCAGTTCGAGTACGTATTAAAATCAATTCATGTCTTGCGTTTGCTATAATCCTTTTGTAATCTTCAGCAAATCCTAACAAACTTTTAAGTGGTACGCAAAAGTTGAAAGTACCAGATGAGGTCAAAATGATGTCTTTTCCATACCATGATGCATTTTGAAGATATCTGCTTTCATTCTCATTCAAAGATATATAGTTTTTTAATGTTGTTGTGATACCCACATTTTTATTGTATTCAATATCCACACCATTCAATTCATAATGAATTTCCTCAAAAAGAAAGGCCATAGCATTATTGCATAATTTAGCTGAATCAGAATTACTTCCGTCTAATTTTTTGAGGGTTCCTTCAATGTAAATATAACTTTCGCTAGGTAGAATACACACGTCTTGTTGTTGAATAGAAATACGTATTTCGTCGCTTGTATTGTAAGACTGTAAGAACGGAGAGTAGCTGTGATATTCAAATTTGGAAATGCTATTATCATAACCAGGTGTTTGGGATATATTCAATATATCACTCATGTTTATTTTTTTTTATTTTATTTTTTATTATTTTATATTTTTATTTTAAAACAAATCCTAAAGACTGAAGATAAGATTTATTTTCAGATGTGAGCTTTGGTCTTGTCAGTTTTGCTGCTCTTGTAGAACTAACCGAATCGTCACTTTTGCGGTTGATTATATTATTATAAATCAACATTATGAATCACCTAATGGTTTTAAATGTAAACGTATGGTTATTGTTTCTCCTCTAAAATTAATTAAATCTCCGTCCTGGTCAACAAGCTTCAATGAAATAGAACTTAACTCTTTGACGTTCACTGGTAAATAAATGACATTTCTTGGAACTTCAATGATTTTATATCCAGGTCCTACTTCTGGTGAAAATTCATGTATTGTATGCATTGGTTTGTTATTAAAATATGAACCAGAAATAATATTACACTCAATACGTATGACATTCACTTTGTTTATGTCAACAGGTAAATCTGAAGTATGCAATAAATCAGCTTTCAAAGATCGTTTACTGAACCCCAATAATTTTCCAATAGATCGATCTTTCTCTAAATGTACAGTCTCTGTACTATCCACTTCACATTGTAATGTATTATTATTAGCTTCAATTTTCATGGAGATAGGAAAATTCATTTCATTTAATTTATAGTTAATAAAAGAATAAATGTCATCGATTTCATATGAGCCTGTTGGAATTTCAATAACATGTGCTCCAATATGCAGCAAATTGTTTCGTTCATCAACATTAGGTATGGAGTTATATGATTGAAAATCTATCAAACCGCAAACATAGTCCCGATCCAACTTTAAAGGTGGAAAATATTCTGCTATCAAATAAGAAGTATTTCCGCTCAGTGTAAGTGTTAACGCCATGACAATAAAAAAGACAATGAAAATAATTTTACAAAATGTATGTTATTTATTCATATAAAAACTTTAAACATAAATGGCCACAATTTACTGCGTTATAATCTTGATACTTAATATAATTATATTTAATCTTATCGCCTAAATAATCAATTAATTCTTTCGGTGGTTGAAGGTTTCCAAAACTATCGAAATATTCAATGTGACTGCCTTTCTTATAATACGCTACCCAATGTGTTCCTGGTCCATTTGAGGAATCTAAATTCACTATTGCACATTCGTTTCTTAATGGTTTACTTTTCGGTAAATTATCACGCATGAAAACTCCCCGAAAATGAGGTATAAACCTCATGGCAAAAGCTCTCAAATCCAACTCATTCAAGGCACGTTTGGGTAACGACTTTATAAGTTTTTTGAATGCGGATGCAAATAAAGTCCGAGTCCTTTTCTATAAGGTTTTAAATGTAGCCCGTTACCCATTGAAATAGCTTCCAATTTTCGATTATGACGTTTTTTCTCATCTAAATCTTTTTTAGCATTATTAGCATCGTTGACAGCCTTAGCAATACCGGCAGCACCTCCAGATAAAGCTCCGAGAGCTGAAAGCCCTGCAAAGAGAGGAACAAGAAATGGTATAACACCACCAATTTTCGGTACTGAAATAACTCTTGGTGTTTTAATTTTGTGACCATTTTTATGAATTGTTTTCTTAGCAGCTGACAAGTTTTTTTTGATAGCTCTTTCCAGATTATGTGGGTTTTTTCTTTGAATAGTTTTTCCAAGACTTTTAATTGTTCTACTAAAAGTGATGCTCTTCTTGATTTTCTGTTTTTTGTTTTTTGATTTCGTTTTTGCATTACTGTTTGAGCAACCCATACCTAATTTTAGTTTAGCTTTCATTAGATTGGTAACTAGTACAGCACTTGCTCGTTCACTTAACCCAGTGTCCTTAGATGTCGCTCGCTTCCAAGCTTTCTCAGTTAAGATTTTATCTGCTGTATGACGTTCAGATGTATTTTTAAATTTAGAATAAGATATATCGTGTTGCTTGCATGCCTGATCAAGCAAGTTAATTCCTGGATCTCCTCTTGCTAATCGTTTTTCTAGATTTGTTCCAGGTTCACAATATTGATAACCAGGAAGATGTAGTTCAAGAGGTAATTTGTTGATTATAGAATTTACCAAACCGTCTCCTTTCACGGTGCTTTGTTGACTGATAAGTTTTTTTGAAAAATCCAACATTTTTATAGAAATAAAGTTATGTACTCAATAGGACGGCTTACAATGTTATGACAATTTTGTAATAAAACCTTCACATTTAAAGGAAATTGTTTAGTACCTTTCATGATGCGATTCGTGAAACAACAACAACTTTTACCAATTCAAAATTTTGATTTGACTAAAAGTAATGAGTCAAGAAAACATGGTCAACTATTACCCAATAGCATAAGAGGTTTAATTTAGGGTCCCTCGAATTGCGGAAAAACAAATGCTATGATGAGTTTACTACAGCATCCTAACGGTTTAAAATTTGAAAACATATATATTTATTCAAAGTCATTACATCAACCAAAGTATGAGTTTTTACGAAAAGCCGTCAAACCAATCAAAGGAATGGGTTTCTTTACGTTTTCCAATAATAGTGAAGTTATACCACCTGAAGAAGCAAAACCAAATTCGGTTTTTATCTTTGATGATATTGCTTGTGAAAAACAAGATACTATACGAACCTACTTTAGTATGGGACGACATCATCTTATTGATAGTTTTTATTTATGTCAAACATATACAAGAATTCCAAAACATCTTATACGCGACAATGCAAATTTTTTAATTGTTTTCAAACAGGACGATATGAACTTGAAACATATTCATAATGATCATGTTAATTCTGACATGGCATTTAATATATTTCAAAATGTATGTGCAGAATGCTGGAATGATAAATATGGATTTTTGGTTATTGATAAAGACAGTCCTTTGAAAGAAGGTCGATATAGAAAGGGCTTTGATCATTTCCTTAAACTATAAAAGCAGCTCTTCATAACAGTTTACATCATACGTATATTAATGTTCTATGAGAACAGTTCAAAAGCAGTATAAATAAGTTCAAAAGCAGTAAAAAGCAGTTCAAAAGCAGTTCGAAAGCAGTAAAAAGCACTATAAAAGCAGTAAAAAGCAGTTCGAAAGCAGTAAAAAACAGTAAAAAGCAGTTCAAAAGCAGTTCGAAAGCAGTAAAAAGCAGTATAAAAGCAGTAAAAAGCAGTAAAAAGCAGTTCGAAAGCAGTAAAAAACAGTAAAAAGCAGTTCAAAAGCAGTTCGAAAGCAGTAAAAAGCAGTATAAGAGCAGTAAAAAACAGTAAAAAGCAGTTCAAAAGCAGTTCGAAAGCAGTAAAAAGCAGTATAAAAGCAGTAAAAAACAGTAAAAAGCAGTTCAAAAGCAGTTCGAAAGCAGTAAAAAGCAGTATAAAAGCAGTAAAAAGCAGTAAAAAGCAGTTCGAAAGCAGTAAAAAAGCAGTTCGAAAGCAGTAAAAAGCAGTATAAAAGCAGTAAAAAGCAGTAAAAAGCAGTTCGAAAGCAGTAAAAAACAGTAAAAAGCAGTTCAAAAGCAGTTCGAAAGCAGTAAAAAGCAGTATAAAAGCAGTAAAAAGCAGTTCAAAATCAGTTCGAAAGCAGTAAAAAGCAGTATAAAAGCAGTAAAAAGCAGTTCGAAAGCAGTAAAAAGCAGTATAAAAGCAGTAAAAAGCAGTAAAAAGCAGTTCGAAAGCAGTAAAAAACAGTAAAAAGCAGTTCAAAAGCAGTTCGAAAGCAGTAAAAAGCAGTATAAAAGCAGTAAAAAACAGTAAAAAGCAGTTCAAAAGCAGTTCGAAAGCAGTAAAAAGCAGTATAAAAGCAGTAAAAAACAGTAAAAAGCAGTTCAAAAGCAGTTCGAAAGCAGTAAAAAGCAGTATAAAAGCAGTAAAAAGCAGTAAAAAGCAGTTCGAAAGCAGTAAAAAAGCAGTTCGAAAGCAGTAAAAAGCAGTATAAAAGCAGTAAAAAGCAGTAAAAAGCAGTTCGAAAGCAGTAAAAAACAGTAAAAAGCAGTTCAAAAGCAGTTCGAAAGCAGTAAAAAGCAGTATAAAAGCAGTAAAAAGCAGTTCAAAATCAGTTCGAAAGCAGTTAAAAGCAGTATAAAAGCAGTAAAAAGCAGTTCGAAAGCAGTAAAAAACAGGTCAAAAGCAGTAAAAAGCTGTTTTAAAGCAGTAAAAAACAGTAAAAAACAGGTCAAAAGCAGTATAAAAGCAGTTCATAAATGAAAACAATAATAAGCATTTCTCCAAATCGTTTACAACATACGTAGAGTTATGTTCTATGAGAGCAGCTCAAAGCAGTTCAACGCACAGTCCGTAGAAGTACGAAGTCGCTCAACTCGGTTTAAAAATCGATGTTCATCAATCAGAAGTAGTACATTCAACATTAAAATAAATTTCAAACCTATTGAAAGATTCTTTCATAATATAAGAAGCTTATTTACAGTCTGTTGTAAGACCAACACAGCTTCATTATGATGAATTTAAATAAGGAATTGACAAGTGAACTCATTAAAACTACTGATGCTCTACGAAAGAAATATAAAGCTCTAAGGAATGGAAGAGAAGCATTCGAAACTCAATTGGAGGAAACCTTTAAACCAATCACCAATCCTCTGAAAGAGTTAGTTGAGAAATCAAATGAACAGCAAAATTATTTTCAAACCCCTGTAACTAAATCAAAACAGAATTTTGATGATGATTTTGCTACACCTGCTGCAAGCATCAGTAGTATTACTCCAAAAAACTATTCAGCAACACCCAAAAGCAAGCATTTTAGAGAAAGCAGACAACGAGTACGTGATCGTTACAAAGCTCGTCATTTAACCGACCAAATAGAAGAAACTGCATTCGATGAAATATCACAGAAGTATTTAGATTTATTTTTGAATGAGTCTAGTGCTTTTGAGAATATATATGGTATTCACGAAAAGAATGGCAAGTGGTTCATCGGGGATGGAGAGTTTAAGATTCGTGGAAAAAATATACAAATAAAAAATAAAATCTATGAAGGTTCAAACGGCTTATATGAACTTATATTCAAGAAAGTCGAGTGTAAGCTTAGCGATCGGATGTGTTTTGGTATAGCTCCTTATTGTACATTGCAAAAAGATCATAAAAGACCTGTTGAAGCGTTAAGTTTGAGATATAAAGTGATTCGGAATCAATTTTCGATATTGTGAGCTCGTTGACGGATCTTGGATTCTGTGATTTACGTTTAAAAAGGAAATTTAATTTTTTCTTTAATTTTTCCTGTTTGACAAGCTTGGTTGAAATTTGAGTGATTTCATTGTTTGTGCACCAACAACCGAAATTCACCTTTTCTCTGAGAAAGTGCAGCATCATCATACTTACTCAGAATTTAAAGCGGGACATAATAATACATATTACCTTTCTATAATTGTGAATGTGAGTACACACAACTTTAAGTAGAAAACAATTACACAGTACTCCCACACATTAAGCGTAGTAGTATTCTTTTCACCACAAAAAAGCTTACAAAAACCCCTCTTGAATTTCACCTCATAAAAGCTCACTTGATCGAATTTGGTTTCGAAGACAACAACCATTTTGATTTTCACCACAGGACTAAAAGCTTATTAGCAAAAACGACAACCAAACTTTTGTTCTACAGTGGTACAACGGATGGAAATTATAAAACCAAAAAGGTCTTTTAGAGAAACTTCACCAGACTCTGATAAATCTTTAAATTGTAAAAAAACTTGCACTATGGGAGAAAATTCAATGACCACTCTTATGAACACTTTAATGCCAAAAATGAATGAATTATTCGACTCAAAACTAGCAACCATAGCAACAAAAGATGACAATAACACCATCAAGAACGATGTTATCGCTTTACAAGTCGAAAACGAGTATCTCAAAGTCGAAATCACAAAACTTAAAGCAAACGAAAATACATTAAACCGAAAAATTGAAGATTTTGAGAAATTTACTAAAAGGCTAAATATTGTTGTTAACGGATTAACTGCGACAAACCCTCAAGAAGCAAAACAACAATTCGACCAAATCTGTAGTTCAACCCTTAATGTATGCGTTACGACAACCAACACTAAGAAAATCGGCCAACCAAATAAGAACTCGTCCGCATTTGTTTTCGAGCTTGGAAATGTAAATGACGTTAACTCGGTATTATTGGCATCAAGGAACTTGAGAAACTCCAAAATATTCATCAACAGAGACCTGTCATACAACGAGAGAAAAGAGAAGTACCACCTACGACAAATCAAAAAATCATTAAAAACAATCCCCAACCTAAAGGTCGAAATCAAGCGCTGGGCAATTGAAATCAATGGTCACCGTTACAAATGCAGCCCCGAAGGAATCATCACAGCTTTTAGCGACGTAGATAGAGAATATATTGTTAGTTTATTAAGCAAAACAGAATGTAATTATAATACTATTGTAAATGAACGCAACAAAAATATTCCAGGTTCAAACGGCTCCCTAAATCACGTTTAACAATTAGAAGCCTGTCAGGTTTTATCTTTCAATATTGCTGGTCTTGGAAATAAAACTTTATTTTGTAACTTTTTTAAATATATTAATAATTTTGAAATATTTTTTTTATACGAAACTTTTGTAACAACTGAAAACATATTAAAATACGAAAAATACTTCCCGGGATATAAACTTGAATGGATTCCAGCAACAAGAACACAACTACAAACACGAGGAAGAGCTAGTGGCGGCTGTTTATACGGGTACAAAAAATGCCTAGAACGAGTTTATCAACTCAACTTTAACAAACACGGTGACACTGTTTTTCTTAGAGGACATTTTGGAGGAGCTTTTATAAACCTTATTCCTGCGTACATCAACTGCAACCATTGGAGTAGCGACTTTGAGAAACTTACTACTTTTTTTGATGAAACAGATCAGAATAATTTTATTCTAGTCGGCGATTTAAATGTGAGAACTGGTAGTAAAGGGAGTGTAGATATTCAACTTAGTAATGAAAATATAGTTTCTGCAATCAGAACTTCAAAAGATAATTGTTGTGATCGAAACTCGAGCGCGTTTACAGAATTCTTGGAAGGAATCGGAGCGTTCATTTTGAACGGAAGAGGATATGGTGATAGTACTGGTGAATTTACATTTGTGAGCAGCAGAGGGTCTTCGGTCATTGACTACTGCTGTCCATCATATTATTCTGTTGACGCAATAAAAGACTTTAGGATCGGTTGTGAAACTTTCTCTGATCATATGCCCCTCATAGTAAGTCTTGCCACACAAAGAGTTCCAACGGTCGACAAACCTATGAAACTTTTACCAAGACTTAAGTGGCGCGACAACCAAAAAAACACATACAAATGCAGTCTAGAAAGATACATACCTCAAAAAATTGCCGGTGCCAACACAGGAGAAGATCTTTGTCTTGCAATTAAAGAATGTATATACAGCGCTAATGGAGAATCTAATCGACCTAATCCTAATTTCGTCCCTAAGAAACCATGGTTCGATACAGCTTGTTTTTATGCTAGAAAGGATATGTTGAAAAACCTTAAAATGTATAGAAAACATAACATCGACGTTTTCAGGAAATACTACCGCGAGTCGACCAAAAAATACAAAGCGTTATGCATGATGAAACAACGAAATTACTACTCAAATATTGCAAGTCAATTAGCATTAGTCAAAGGAACAAGTGATTGGTGGAAACTCGCTAAGATAATGCGCGGTAACACTTACAATAGGAAGTCAGATATAACATCATTTGAGTTTAGAACACACTTTCAAAATCTTCTCAATCCAACATCTGCAGAAGAATTATCCGGGTACACCTTAGATACAATAGATGTCAATATAAGTTTTCTTGATGAAGACATTAAAATGGAAGAAGTCCAATCAGCTATAGCATTGGCAAACAATAACAAAGCCCCCGGCGTCGATGGTATTCCTTTCGAATTCTATAAAAATGCTCCACCAAGCTTAATTCAAGAGATTCACCGACTTTTTTGTGACATATTTAATACAGGAACGATTCCAGACTCTTTCAAAAAGTCAATAATGTTTCCTCTTTTTAAAAAAGGGAACCCCAACGATGTAGTCAACTACCGCGGTCTGTCCTTTATGGATACTATATACAAGCTGTTTACAACTGTCCTTTTGAACCGACTCAATCGATGGGTTGAAGAAAATCAAATTTTGAAAGAATTCCAAGCTGCATACAGGCAAAACTATTCAACTGTGGACCAAATATTCAATCTTTCCTGCCTTATAAAATTACAACTCAATCAAAAAAAGAAGCTTTATGCGTTTTTCATAGATTTAAAAGCTGCCTTCGACAATATAAACAGAAATGCATTGTTCCACAAACTGAAGCTTATGGGAATATCTACAAAAATGCTTTCAATACTAAAAGCTCTATATCACAACAACACTGCAACTGTATGGAATGGAACACATATTAGTGACTTTTTTCCTATCAATCGAGGTGTAAAACAGGGATGCGTTCTCAGCGCTCTGTTATTCATCCTGTTTTTGAATGACGTTGACCTCGAATTTCCGGGTGGAGTAACTGTTGAAGATGTGTCAGTAAAAGTCTTACTTTATGCAGATGATATTGTTCTACTCTCTGACAATCCATCTTCTTTACAAGCAATGATAAATAGCTTCGCAAATTATTGCACAAAATGGAATCTGCTTGTAAATTTAGGAAAGTCAGAAATAGTGATTTTTCGAAACGGTGGACGACGTGCAGCCGAAGAAAAATGGACTTTTAATAGTGGCGAAATTAAAATATCTAATAAATACAAGTACCTAGGAGTAGCACTTACTTACAATATGTCGTGGACAGAACATCTCACGCAGAGACTTGCAATGTCCAAAAACTCAATAAACGCCACCTGGTCGAACTTTATGAAAAACAAAAATATACAGCACTCAGCCAAGTATAAGATATATGAAGCTGCTTCAAAATCTGTAATGAACTACTGTGCCCAAGTTTGGGGTTATTCTGAACATGATGAAGTCGAAAAATTACAAAGGTTCTTCATCAAAAGATGTTTCTCCCTACCAAGTAACACACCAAATTACGTGATCAACTTAGAAACAGGACTTCCAAAAGCATTCCTTGAAACACTCAAACTCCATTTCAAATACATTCAAAGAGTAAGCACCCTCCCCGAAAACAGATTACCGAGAAAGCTTTCGGATATCATCGTGAGAAAACAGATCTACTGGGCCAATGAATGGTCAAATCTTTTTAATGAACTCGACATTGAGTTTGACTGGTCTACAAAGTCTGAGTGGAGGACATTGCACACAGAAACTTGCAATAAACTCATAGAAAGACATTGGACAGAACACACAAATAGAGCAAAACAATCACGTTTCCACGACGAGTATTGTAACCTGGAATATGCAGAAGTACCAAACTACTTCGAAGACAGTTACTCACGCGAGATGATAAGTATGGTGTTAAAGTCTAGGTGCGGATTGCTCAATCTCAATGCCAGGGCATTCAGAAGAGACTCGATAGGCATTTGTACGATCTGCAACCTTGATGCTACTGAAAATACATACCACTTTGTAGGAGTGTGCCCTTGTTTTCGAGCACACAGGAGACAGTTCCTTGGAAGTGAAAATATTAACCGTGACCAGTTCCTCAATATCCTCAACGGTCAAAATTACACCCAACTATACAATTTCTTAAGAAACGCTCTTAGATATCGAAATCTTATTATAAATGAATTTTCATAAAAATATAATTCCATCACTAAGTTTCAATAAATTTATTATAGTTAACACTTTAACCTGACAGGCAACTTAAAAAGTTATTGTCATTCAATTTAATTTTAATGAAATGAAAACCAAACTTTTATATTTTATATTTTCTGCAAATAAAATTATTTAATCTTAAATCTCTTATCTAATCTATCTATTCAAGAAAAAACCCTGTCAAAAAATATACAATGAGAAAGACTTAAAAATATATAAGGATATATTGGAAGATACCAATGCATATAGACGTTCTCATGACTCTACAAAACAAGTTTTAGGAAATCGTGGAAGTAAATATAAAGAAATTATAAGCAAACTGCTAACAGATACTACTACTCCAGTTTCACATACTGGAAATGGATTAATGCAATTATCTAAGAAAGAAAAAGACTATATCTTCTGGGATGATCCCAATGAACTTGTAGTTCGATTAAGACTTCTTGTCGCTTCACATCAAGCAGGACATAATAATCATTCCAATGAAATTGTATCAATTATCGAAGAACTAAAAGAATCTAATATTATCGAATAAAAAATGAGTGTAGATAAGTTCGGAAGGTTTTCAAATAGAACTCCTGTCAGAGGCCTAACAGGACCAATTTGTCCACGTGGGGAGCGAGGAGAATCAGGACCACCTGGGTTGCAAGGAGTGCCAGGACCACCTGGGTTGCAAGGAGTGCCGGGAACACCTGGTGAGGGATTTCTCAAAACAGAAAACGGCAACTATAATATAAACTGGAAGTGTCTACAAAACCTACAGGACCCACAAGAGAAGGAAGATGCTGCAACAAAAAATTATATTGATGAAAAAATTGAAGAATTAAACAAGAAATTAATTAGTAATATTAGCACAATTGCCAAAATTGAAGAATATTTATATTCTAAAGATGAAAAATATTTATATTTTTGAATTCAAGAAATATGTATTTATAACCCTTGGGTGAAATTTCAAACTGGTTGAACCAACATTCTATCTCTTTCTCCTACTTCCCAGCCCCAACATTTTTATTTCCTACTAATGTAATTCTAATGATTGAATAAAAAAAACTAAAAAAAGAAAAAATTACTATTTAACTTAACGAGGAAATTGTTTTTTTTTGATTTCAGTCTTATTTTGAATATCAGTGTGAGAGGACAGTAACCTAATAATGGCAGGAATAAATACTACTATAATTTTTGATGAAATTTTAACATTTCTTAAAACAAATCAACATACTATACTAGAAGAACACTATGAGTATTTCATAGCAAGTATAAATTTTCTGAGGAAATTTGAAAATATATCCTCTACAACATCTGATCATGGGTGTCACTTTATAAATTGCCCATGGTCTTCTAATAAATGTAAATCAGGGCCAGATACATGTGCGTGCTACATGATTGAAAATAGACTATTAAAAATAAAAAAACTTATGTTATTATATAAAAGATTACAATACATAAAATTATTATAAAAAGAAAAAACATTACATTTTTATTTCAATCAACTGAAAGATGAGTAAGAGAAACATTGTTAACGAGCTGCATAAACCGGCAAGAAGAAATTTCAAAAAAAGACGAGTCATTATAAAGGGACTTGATGAATTATGGCAAGCTGATTTGGTGGAAATGGGTACCTATTCATCAGAAAATGATAATTATCGATATCTTCTTACGGTAATAGACACATTTTCTAAATTTGCTTGGAGTATAGCTATCAAAAGTAAAACAGGAGTTGATGTCACTGCAGCTATGCAAAACATATTTAATGAAGGACGCACCCCAAAGAATCTGCAAACAGATGACGGAAAAGAATTTTATAATAAAATTTTTCAACATCTCATGAAAACATATAAAATCAAACATTACTCTACATTTAGTGCACTTAAAGCATCCATTGTTGAACGATTCAATCGCACCTTAAAAAACATGATGTGGAAAGAATTTAGCGCTAATGGCTCATATCGTTGGATTGACATGATAAAATCACTGACTAAATCATATAATACCACGAGACATCGCACTATTAAAATGAGTCCATCTGAAGTTAATTCTAGAAATGAAGAACACATACTTTCAACAGCATATAATCATATCAAAATTCATATTACACCTAAGCTTCATATTGGTGACTTTGTAAGAATAAGTAAATATAAGCATGTTTTTGAGAAAGGATACACCCCCAATTGGACAACTGAAATCTTCAAAATAATAAAAGTTCAACACACAAATCCCGTTACATATTTATTAGAGGACTATCAAGGACATCCCATCAAAGGAGGATTCTATGAACTTGAATTACAAAAAACAAAATTTCCAGATACCTACCTCATAGAAAAAGTACTTAAAACCAAAAAGGGACAAATATTTGTGAAATGGCTTGGTTTCCCATCTGAACACTATTCTTGGACATCTATACCTCAAAACGATTAATAAAAATTGTATAATTTTTTTTTAATAAAGATGCTGTTTCATTAAAAATATTCACTCTGTTTTTTTCTCCTTCAAACCTTTATAAAATATATATTTTTACTAGCTATGATCACACGATAAAAATAAAGACAAAATATCTACTTCAAATGAAAAAAAGAAAAAGATACCTGTCTCAAACCAAAAACATTCATTCTAAAAGGACACTTTACAAAAATGCATTTTTAGTCCATACCGCTATAAATTAATCCATTTTTATTACCTACCTACCAAACATTTTATAAATTCAAAGCAACACCAACAATAAAAAAATAGGTACCTGTCCCAAGCCAAAAACACACAATTTTCCATTTTACGTTTCCCAGCAAGCATAGAACGGTCTGTCTCATCCCTATTGATGATTTACTCCGCACATCCGCCCGATTTACTCCGCACATCCATACTCCGCACATAGCTCCGGACATCCATACTCCGCACATCCATACTCCGCACATAGCTCCGCTCGAGCGCCAGAACCCGTTAAAACTAACTACTCCAGTTTCACATACTGGAAATGGATTAATGCAATTATCTAAGAAAGAAAAAGACTATATCTTCTGGGATGATCCCAATGAACTTGTAGTTCGATTAAAACTTCTTGTCGCTTCACATCAAGCAGGACATAATAATCATTCCAATGAAATTATATCAATTATCGAAGAATTAAAAGAATCTAATATTATCGAATTAAAAATGAGTGTAGATAAGTTCGGAAGGTTTTCAAATAGAACTCCTGTCAGAGGTCTAACAGGACCAATTGGTCCACGTGGGAAGCGAGGAGAATCAGGACCACCTGGGTTGCAAGGAGTGCCAGGACCACCTGGGTTGCAAGGAGTGCCGGGAACACCTGGTGAGGGATTTCTCAAAACAGAAAACGGCAACTATAATATAAACTGGAAGTGTCTAGAAAACCTACAGGACCCACAAGAGAAGGAAGATGCTGCAACAAAAAATTATATTGATGAAAAAATTGAAGAATTAAACAAGAAATTAATTAGTAATATTAGCACAATTGCCAAAATTGAAGAATATTTATATTCTAAAGATGAAAAATATTTATATTTTTGAATTCAAGAAATATGTATTTATAACCCTTGGGTGAAATTTCAAACTGGTTGAACCAACATTCTATCTCTTTCTCCTACTTCCCAGCCACAACATTTTTATTTCCTACTAATGTAATTCTAATGATTGAATAAAAAAACTAAAAAAAGAAAAAATTACTATTTAACTTAACGAGGAAATTGTTTTTTTTTGATTTCAGTCTTATTTTGAATATCAGTGTGAGAGGACAGTAACCTAATAATGGCAGGAATAAATACTACTATAATTTTTGATGAAATTTTAACATTTCTTAAAACAAATCAACATACTATACTAGAAGAACACTATGAGTATTTCATAGCAAGTATAAATTTTCTGAGGAAATTTGAAAATATATCCTCTACAACATCTGATCATGGGTGTCACTTTATAAATTGCCCATGGTCTTCTAATAAATGTTAATCAGGGCCAGATACATGTGCGTGCTACATGATTGAAAATAGACTATTAAAAATAAAAAAACTTATGTTATTACTAGCAGTACCCGGCGCGCGTTGCTACGCCCAAAAAAACACTTGTGTATTTAATGTGAAACTAAATTTATTTATATGTATATTTTATCTCAATGTTAGCGGATAAGCAATATTTTTGGTCGTTTCGGTTGGTGTATAAATATACAAATTTTTTGGCATACACACAAAGTGCAGTTAATTTGATTGTTAAACTGAACATGATAACATTGATAAATTGTGGTTTGAATATTTTGCTGCATTTGACAAAAATTTGGGAACATAAAATGTCATTTGTTGTGCGATTCAATTCCTTTTCCTATGTTTAAAAGTTGTTTGGAAAATGTTTGGGTGGACGATTCTTGCACCAAATGGACACGCACGTTCGTTCAGAGTTTGATTTTTCGACTCAGTTCCATTAATATGATGCTTTTATTCAACGAAAGGAAAACATTTTAATAAAAAAGTTGAAAAAAAAACTTTGCCAAAAGCCCGCATTTTTCTGTCTTCCACCCGGGCATTCCGCTTAAAAATTTATGAAAAACACCAAAAAAGAATTAAAAAAAAACTGAACCAAAATTGTTAAAAGCATGCATTTGTTTTCCTTCCACCCGATCGGCACGAAACCTTCACAGGAACCATCCCTGGACTAAACTATATTTACCCCAAAAATTTCATAAAGATCCATTGGGTGGTTTAGGAGTCCATACGCAACATACATATATACACACATCCATTTTTATATATACACCGCGGCTTCACTCGCGTTTCAGCTGATCAAGAAGTAGACTGTACCTTGAGGAGTATAGTCTATCGTAATCTAGCTTCTTCTTCTTTTATAGCTTTATAATTTAATACCTACATTTAACCGTGATAAAAAGAAACCTATAAGATATACCAGATTATAATCTAGCTCTGTTGTAAATTTCATTCCGATCCGGTCAGCCATTCTGGTGTGATTTCAAAAATAGCCAATATGCTATTCCAGACTATAATCTATCTCTGTGCTAAATTTCATTCAGATGAGTTCAGCCATTCTGGTGTGATTTAAAAAATTAAAACAAATCTAACCCACGTTAACCATACATTTTACCGGGATAAAAAGTAGCCAATATGCTATTCCAGCCTATAATCTATCATTGTGCTAAATTTCATTCAGATAAGTTCATTCATTCTGGTGTGATTTAAAAAATTAAAACAAATCTATCCCACGGGAACCATACATTTTACCGGGATAAAAAGTAGCCAATATGCTATTCCAGACTATAATCTATCTCTGTGCTTAATTTCATTCAGATGAGTTCAGCCATTCTTGTGTAATTTCAAAAACTAAAACAAATCTATCCCACGGGAACCATACATTTTACCGGGATAAAAAGTAGCCAATATGCTATTCCAGACTATAATCTATATCTGTGCTTAACTTCATTCAGATCCGTTCAGCCATTCTGGTGTGATTTCAAAAATTAAAACGAATCTATCCCACGGGAACCATACATTTAACCGGGATAAAAAGTAGCCAATTTGCTATTCCAGACTATAATCTATCTCTGTGCTAAATTTCATTCAGATCCGTTCATCCAGTCTGGTGTAATTTCAAAAATTAAAACAAATCTATCCCACGGGAACCATACATTTTACCGGGATAAAAAGTAGCCAATATGCTATTCCAGACTATAATCTATCTCTGTGCTAAATTTCATTCAGATGAGTTCAGCCATTCTGGTGTGATTTCAAAAATTAAAACGAATCTATCCCACGGGAACCATACATTTTACAGGGATAGAAAGTAGCCAATATGCTATTCCAGACTATAATCTATCTCTGTGCTAAATTTCATTCAGATCCGTTCATCCATTCTGGTGTAATTTCAAAAATTAAAACAAATCTATCCCACGGGAACCATACATTTTACCGGGATAAAAAGTAGGCAATATGCTATTCCAGACTATAATCTATCTCTGTGCTAAACTTCATTTAGATGAGTTCAGCCATTCTGGTGTGATTTCAAAAATTATAACGAATCTATCCCACGGGAACCATACGTTTTACCGGGATAAAAAGTAGCCAATATGCTATTCCAGACTATAATCTATCTCTGTTCTAAATTTCATTCAGATGAGTTCAGCCATTCTGGTGTGATTTCAAAAATTAAAACAAATCTATCCCACGGGAACCATACATTTTACCGGGATAAAAAGTAGCCAATATGCTATTCCAGACTACAATCTATCTCTGTGCTAAATTTCATTCAGATCCGTTCAGCCATTCTGGTGTGATTTCAAAAATTAAAACAAATCTATCCCACGGGAACCATACATTTTACAGGGATAGAAAGTAGCCAATATGCTATTCCAGACTATAATCTATCTCTGTGCTTAATTTCATTCAGATGAGTTCAGCCATTCTTGTGTAATTTCAAAAACTAAAACAAATCTATCCCACGGGAACCATACATTTTACCGGAATAAAAAGTAGCCAATTTGCTATTCCAGACTATTATCTATCTCTGTGCTAATTTTCATTCAGATCCATTCATCCATTCTGGTGTAATTTCAAAAATTAAAACAAATCTATCCCACGGGAACCATACATTTTACCGGGATAAAAAATAGCCTATCTGCTATTCCAGACTATAAGCTATCTCTGTGCCAAATTTTATCCAGATCCGTTTAGCCGTTCTGGCGTGAGTTAGCAACAAATATCCAAACATCCAAACATCCAAACATCCAAACATCCAAACATCCAAACATCCAAACATCCAAACATCGTAACTTTCACATTTATAATATTAGTAAGATATAAAAGATTACAATAAATAAAATTATTATAAAAAGAAAAAACATTACATTTTTATTTCAATCAACTGAAAGATGAGTAAGAGAAACATTGTTAACGAGCTGCATAAACCTGCAAGAAGAAATTTCAAAAAAAAGACGAGTCATTATAAAGGGACTTGATGAATTATGGCAAGCTGATTTGGTGGAAATGGGTACCTATTCATCAGAAAATGATAATTATCGATATCTTCTTACGGTAATAGAAACATTTTCTAAATTTGCTTGGAGTATAGCTATCAAAAGTAAAACAGGAGTTGATGTCACTGCAGCTATGCAAAACATATTTAATGAAGGACGCACCCCAAAGAATCTGCAAACAGATGACGGAAAAGAATTTTATAATAAAATTTTTCAACATCTCATGAAAACATATAAAATCAAACATTACTCTACATTTAGTGCACTTAAAGCATCCATTGTTGAACGATTCAATCGCACCTTAAAAAACATGATGTGGAAAGAATTTAGCGCTAATGGCTCATATCGTTGGATTGACATGATAAAATCACTGACTAAATACATATAATACCACGAGACATCGCACTATTAAAATGAGTCCATCTGAAGTTAATTCTAGAAATGAAGAACACATACTTTCAACAGCATATAATCATATCAAAATTCATATTACACCTAAGCTTCATATTGGTGACTTTGTAAGAATAAGTAAATATAAGCATGTTTTTGAGAAAGGATACACCCCCAATTGGACAACTGAAATCTTCAAAATAATAAAAGTTCAACACACAAATCCCGTTACATATTTATTAGAGGACTATCAAGGACATCCCATCAAAGGAGGATTCTATGAACTTGAATTACAAAAAACAAAATTTCCAGATACCTACCTCATAGAAAAAGTACTTAAAACCAAAAAGGGACAAATATTTGTGAAATGGCTTGGTTTCCCATCTGAACACAATTCTTGGACATCTATACCTCAAAACGATTAACAAAAATTGTATAATTTTTTTTTTAATAAAGATGCTGTTTCATTAAAAATATTCACTCTGTTTTTTTCTCCTTCAAACCTTTATAAAATATATATTTTTACTAGCTATGATCACACGATAAAAATAAAGACAAAATATCTACTTCAAATGAAAAAAAGAAAAAGATACCTGTCTCAAACCAAAAACATTCTATCTAAAAGGACACTTTACAAAAAAATGCATTTTTAGTCCATACCGCTATAAATTAATCCATTTTTATTACCTACCTACCAAACATTTTATAAATTCAAAGCAACACCAACAATAAAAAAATAGGTACCTGTCCCAAGCCAAAAACACACAATTTTCCATTTTACGTTTCCCAGCAAGCATAGAACGGTCTGTCTCATCCCTATTGATGATTTACTCCGCACATCCGCCCGATTTACTCCGCACATCCATACTCCGCACATAGCTCCGGACATCCATACTCCGCACATCCATACTCCGCACATAGCTCCGCTCGAGCGCCAGAACCCGTTAAAACTAACTACTCCAGTTTCACATACTGGAAATGGATTAATGCAATTATCTAAGAAAGAAAAAGACTATATCTTCTGGGATGATCCCAATGAACTTGTAGTTCGATTAAAACTTCTTGTCGCTTCACATCAAGCAGGACATAATAATCATTCCAATGAAATTATATCAATTATCGAAGAATTAAAAGAATCTAATATTATCGAATTAAAAATGAGTGTAGATAAGTTCGGAAGGTTTTCAAATAGAACTCCTGTCAGAGGTCTAACAGGACCAATTGGTCCACGTGGGAAGCGAGGAGAATCAGGACCACCTGGGTTGCAAGGAGTGCCAGGACCACCTGGGTTGCAAGGAGTGCCGGGAACACCTGGTGAGGGATTTCTCAAAACAGAAAACGGCAACTATAATATAAACTGGAAGTGTCTAGAAAACCTACAGGACCCACAAGAGAAGGAAGATGCTGCAACAAAAAATTATATTGATGAAAAAATTGAAGAATTAAACAAGAAATTAATTAGTAATATTAGCACAATTGCCAAAATTGAAGAATATTTATATTCTAAAGATGAAAAATATTTATATTTTTGAATTCAAGAAATATGTATTTATAACCCTTGGGTGAAATTTCAAACTGGTTGAACCAACATTCTATCTCTTTCTCCTACTTCCCAGCCACAACATTTTTATTTCCTACTAATGTAATTCTAATGATTGAATAAAAAAACTAAAAAAAGAAAAAATTACTATTTAACTTAACGAGGAAATTGTTTTTTTTGATTTCAGTCTTATTTTGAATATCAGTGTGAGAGGACAGTAACCTAATAATGGCAGGAATAAATACTACTATAATTTTTGATGAAATTTTAACATTTCTTAAAACAAATCAACATACTATACTAGAAGAACACTATGAGTATTTCATAGCAAGTATAAATTTTCTGAGGAAATTTGAAAATATATCCTCTACAACATCTGATCATGGGTGTCACTTTATAAATTGCCCATGGTCTTCTAATAAATGTTAATCAGGGCCAGATACATGTGCGTGCTACATGATTGAAAATAGACTATTAAAAATAAAAAAACTTATGTTATTACTAGCAGTACCCGGCGCGCGTTGCTACGCCCAAAAAAACACTTGTGTATTTAATGTGAAACTAAATTTATTTATATGTATATTTTATCTCAATGTTAGCGGATAAGCAATATTTTTGGTCGTTTCGGTTGGTGTATAAATATACAAATTTTTTGGCATACACACAAAGTGCAGTTAATTTGATTGTTAAACTGAACATGATAACATTGATAAATTGTGGTTTGAATATTTTGCTGCATTTGACAAAAATTTGGGAACATAAAATGTCATTTGTTGTGCGATTCAATTCCTTTTCCTATGTTTAAAAGTTGTTTGGAAAATGTTTGGGTGGACGATTCTTGCACCAAATGGACACGCACGTTCGTTCAGAGTTTGATTTTTCGACTCAGTTCCATTAATATGATGCTTTTATTCAACGAAAGGAAAACATTTTAATAAAAAAGTTGAAAAAAAAACTTTGCCAAAAGCCCGCATTTTTTTGTCTTCCACCCGGTCATTCCGCTTAAAAATTTATGAAAAACACCAAAAAAGAATTAAAAAAAAACTGAACCAAAATTGTTAAAAGCATGCATTTTTTTTCCTTCCACCCGATCGGCACGAAACCTTCACAGGAACCATCCCTGGACTAAACTATATTTACCCCAAAAATTTCATAAAGATCCATTGGGTGGTTTAGGAGTCCATACGCAACATACATATATACACACATCCATTTTTATATATACACCGCGGCTTCACTCGCGTTTCAGCTGATCAAGAAGTAGACTGTACCTTGAGGAGTATAGTCTATCGTAATCTAGCTTCTTCTTCTTTTATAGCTTTATAATTTAATACCTACATTTAACCGTGATAAAAAGAAACCTATAAGATATACCAGATTATAATCTAGCTCTGTTGTAAATTTCATTCCGATCCGGTCAGCCATTCTGGTGTGATTTCAAAAATAGCCAATATGCTATTCCAGACTATAATCTATCTCTGTGCTAAATTTCATTCAGATGAGTTCAGCCATTCTGGTGTGATTTAAAAAATTAAAACAAATCTAACCCACGTTAACCATACATTTTACCGGGATAAAAAGTAGCCAATATGCTATTCCAGCCTATAATCTATCATTGTGCTAAATTTCATTCAGATAAGTTCATTCATTCTGGTGTGATTTAAAAAATTAAAACAAATCTATCCCACGGGAACCATACATTTTACCGGGATAAAAAGTAGCCAATATGCTATTCCAGACTATAATCTATCTCTGTGCTTAATTTCATTCAGATGAGTTCAGCCATTCTTGTGTAATTTCAAAAACTAAAACAAATCTATCCCACGGGAACCATACATTTTACCGGGATAAAAAGTAGCCAATATGCTATTCCAGACTATAATCTATATCTGTGCTTAACTTCATTCAGATCCGTTCAGCCATTCTGGTGTGATTTCAAAAATTAAAACGAATCTATCCCACGGGAACCATACATTTAACCGGGATAAAAAGTAGCCAATTTGCTATTCCAGACTATAATCTATCTCTGTGCTAAATTTCATTCAGATCCGTTCATCCAGTCTGGTGTAATTTCAAAAATTAAAACAAATCTATCCCACGGGAACCATACATTTTACCGGGATAAAAAGTAGCCAATATGCTATTCCAGACTATAATCTATCTCTGTGCTAAATTTCATTCAGATGAGTTCAGCCATTCTGGTGTGATTTCAAAAATTAAAACGAATCTATCCCACGGGAACCATACATTTTACAGGGATAGAAAGTAGCCAATATGCTATTCCAGACTATAATCTATCTCTGTGCTAAATTTCATTCAGATCCGTTCATCCATTCTGGTGTAATTTCAAAAATTAAAACAAATCTATCCCACGGGAACCATACATTTTACCGGGATAAAAAGTAGGCAATATGCTATTCCAGACTATAATCTATCTCTGTGCTAAACTTCATTTAGATGAGTTCAGCCATTCTGGTGTGATTTCAAAAATTATAACGAATCTATCCCACGGGAACCATACGTTTTACCGGGATAAAAAGTAGCCAATATGCTATTCCAGACTATAATCTATCTCTGTTCTAAATTTCATTCAGATGAGTTCAGCCATTCTGGTGTGATTTCAAAAATTAAAACAAATCTATCCCACGGGAACCATACATTTTACCGGGATAAAAAGTAGCCAATATGCTATTCCAGACTACAATCTATCTCTGTGCTAAATTTCATTCAGATCCGTTCAGCCATTCTGGTGTGATTTCAAAAATTAAAACAAATCTATCCCACGGGAACCATACATTTTACAGGGATAGAAAGTAGCCAATATGCTATTCCAGACTATAATCTATCTCTGTGCTTAATTTCATTCAGATGAGTTCAGCCATTCTTGTGTAATTTCAAAAACTAAAACAAATCTATCCCACGGGAACCATACATTTTACCGGAATAAAAAGTAGCCAATTTGCTATTCCAGACTATTATCTATCTCTGTGCTAATTTTCATTCAGATCCATTCATCCATTCTGGTGTAATTTCAAAAATTAAAACAAATCTATCCCACGGGAACCATACATTTTACCGGGATAAAAAATAGCCTATCTGCTATTCCAGACTATAAGCTATCTCTGTGCCAAATTTTATCCAGATCCGTTTAGCCGTTCTGGCGTGAGTTAGCAACAAATATCCAAACATCCAAACATCCAAACATCCAAACATCCAAACATCCAAACATCCAAACATCGTAACTTTCACATTTATAATATTAGTAAGATATAAAAGATTACAATAAATAAAATTATTATAAAAAGAAAAAACATTACATTTTTATTTCAATCAACTGAAAGATGAGTAAGAGAAACATTGTTAACGAGCTGCATAAACCTGCAAGAAGAAATTTCAAAAAAAAGACGAGTCATTATAAAGGGACTTGATGAATTATGGCAAGCTGATTTGGTGGAAATGGGTACCTATTCATCAGAAAATGATAATTATCGATATCTTCTTACGGTAATAGACACATTTTCTAAATTTGCTTGGAGTATAGCTATCAAAAGTAAAACAGGAGTTGATGTCACTGCAGCTATGCAAAACATATTTAATGAAGGACGCACCCCAAAGAATCTGCAAACAGATGACGGAAAAGAATTTTATAATAAAATTTTTCAACATCTCATGAAAACATATAAAATCAAACATTACTCTACATTTAGTGCACTTAAAGCATCCATTGTTGAACGATTCAATCGCACCTTAAAAAACATGATGTGGAAAGAATTTAGCGCTAATGGCTCATATCGTTGGATTGACATGATAAAATCACTGACTAAATACATATAATACCACGAGACATCGCACTATTAAAATGAGTCCATCTGAAGTTAATTCTAGAAATGAAGAACACATACTTTCAACAGCATATAATCATATCAAAATTCATATTACACCTAAGCTTCATATTGGTGACTTTGTAAGAATAAGTAAATATAAGCATGTTTTTGAGAAAGGATACACCCCCAGTAGGAATAGGTGCACTACCGACTGGGAAGCAGTGCGTGGAGTGTGATTGTTTATGTTGAATCCGCAGTCATGAATTTTTTTTTTTTTTTTTTTTTTTTTTGTATCTCAAATTCTTAAGAGAAAAGAAATATGATGGGTGTGATGCGATTGTTTACACTTCTTGTGTAATTGAATTGAGAGGTCAAGCTGACACAGCATAACTGTAGTGCAGAGCGATCGATTGGATTCGATCGTTGTTTTTTTTTTTTTCATTTAAGTCGAGAACTCCAGAAAAAAAAAATGATGATAATTGATTCTTATATTTATTCTTCAAACGCTACAACGGACGTTGGATTTTGATTAAGATGAAACAATCTCAGTATTTAAGATATGGGGGAGGCAAAAAGTTAATTAAGGAAATCGATATGAAGTTAAGTTAGTATGGAATTGGTATGAATATGGGGATTATTAAGAAAAGTAGGTATAAAATGTATGTCTTGGAATTTTTCAGTGGTTGAATCCGCAGACATGAATTTTTTTTTTTTTTTTTTTTGTATCTCAAATTCTCAAGACAAAAGAAAGATGATGAGTGTGATGGGGGTTGTTTACACTTCTTGTGTAATTGCATAACTGGATTCGGGTGCTTGAAGTGTGTCTTGTCGGCGAAAGTCTTTGACATATGGTTCGGCATGGAGTACCTACTGACACACTTTTAACGACCATCACTGTCGCTGTATATATTTAGAATACATTTTGAGTGGACGATGCAGAGTCTGTCAAATAATTTTTATTTTTAAAATTGTGAAGCAAAGAGATATTTTATAGGCTTTCAAACTGAAGTAAATGTTAAAACAAATATATATATATATACATATATGTATATATATTTTTTTTATTTTTTTTTTTTATTTTCTTATTTTCGAATAGGTATCCAGGAGTTGTGATCGGAAGAAAATCCCAACCATTTTACAAACATTTTATTTTTTTTCTTAAGAAGTATTTTTTCAATTAGATATGTATCAGGGAATTTGGTTTTTTGTAGTTCTAATTCATAGAACCCACCTCTGATAGGGTTGCCTTGATAGTCTTCTAACAAGTATGTAATTGGATTAGTTCGCTGAATCTTTGTTATTTTAAATATTTCTGTTGTCCAATTTGGTGTGTATCCTTTTTCAAATACATGTTTGTATTTACTTATTCTAACTGAGTCTCCTACCTTGAATCTAGGAGTAATATGAATTTTCACGTAACTATAAATTGTAGAGAGTAAATGCTTTTCGTTTGCAGCATTGACTTCAGATGGTTTGATTTTGATAGTACGATGTTTTGAATTATTATAAGTTTCAGTTAGTGTTGGTAATATATCAATCCATTTGTACGAACCATTAGTACTGAATTCTTTCCACATAAGGTTTTTTAATGTTCGATTAAATCGTTCCACAATGGAAGCTTTGAGTTGAGTAAACGTCGAATAATGATTAATTTGATATTTTTGCATTAAGTTTTGAAAAGATTTATTGAAAAATTCTTTTCCATCATCTGTGTGTAGATTTTTTGGACTGCGACCATTATTGAATATGTTCTCCATAGCTGTTGTGACTTCTATAGCGGTTTTGTTTTTTATAGGAACAGTCCATGCAAATTTTGAAAATGTATCAATCACAGTGAGTAAATATCGATAGTTTTTGTTCTCGTTTGAATACGGAAGCATTTCTACAAGGTCAGCTTGCCATAAATCATCAAGACCCTTGATAACTACTCGCCTTTTAGGATAATTCCTACGTGAGGGCTTATGTAGCTCTTCAACAACTTCTCTTTTACTCATTTTTAAATTAAATAATAGAAGCAACAGAGTGTAATGAGTTTTTATACAAATAAAGTATGTTTTTATTGTTTAATTAAATAATAATAAAAATATATATACATATATATATATATATATATATATATATATATAAATAAATACAAATGTTTCGTAAATTATTTAAGTCTTTCATATAATAACATTAATTTCTTTACTCTCATTATTCTATTATCAAGCATGTAACATGCACAGGTATCAGGTCCAATTCGGCATTCATTTGACGACCAGCAACAGTTTGTAAAATGACAACCATTCTTAGAGCTCTCCCAGTTGACATTTTCAAAATTTTTAAGAAAACTTATAAGATTTAAAAACTCCTCATAGTGTTCATCAAGGATAATTTCTTTATTTTCTTTAATAAGTTTTGAGATATCTTGCACAATTAATTTATAATTTACGTTAGACATATTGAACACTGTCACGTGTAAGGTACACATTTGACTGAATCGAATTTAAAACTTGACATGAATATATAAATAAATATATATCTATTTTAGTTTTTTCTTAAACATTTTTTTCTTTAGTTAACAATTTAATTTTATCGATTTCATCTTTCAAATATTCTTTTATTTGTTTAATTTGTTCATCGACATAATTTTTGGTAGTAGCATCGTTTAGGTCCTGAGGTTCCTTAATGTTTTTTAATTGTTTCCAATTAATATTGTAGTCACTGTTTTCAGTTTTAAGAAAACCCTCACCAGGTGGTCCAGATACCCCACGCTCTCCACGAGGTCCCCTGGGTGGGGCTTTATGTGAAAAACGACCGAATTTATCAACTGGCATTTCTAATTTTTGTTTAATTGATAATATTAGCCTCTTTAAGTTCCTCAATAATAGAAATAATTTCATTTGAGTGATTGTTATGTCCAGCTTGATGTGAGCCAACTAGAAGTCTCAATCGATCTACAAGCTCATTTGGGTCATCCCAAAATATATATTCTTTTTTATTTTTTGAAAATTGCATCAATCCTCTACCTGTTGGTGTTGTAGTTGAAATAGGTGATTGTAATGAATCATCAAAACTTGATGAAGTCTTTCCTAAAAATGAGCGTATAATTTTTTTATATTTATAACCCCCATTGCCTTTTACTTGTTTCTGTGAATCAAATGCTTTCCTATACGCATTTGTATCGTTTAATATGGTATCGTAATTTTTCAAGTCTTCCTTAGTGTAAATAGTTTTATCCGGAATTTTCTTAAATATTAACTCATAAAGACCTTTTGTCCCTGGAAAGGTTTTATTTTTTATTCTTATATTTTCTCCAATTATACTGAACTCCCCATTGCCAATAAACAATTTCCCATCTATGGAATGTATACCGTATGTCTTATCAATACTTTTCGAATTATTTATGAACAAATCAAAATATTTTTTTGGGATTTCATCGAATTGTTCATTTGGTAATTGTTCTGCAAAAAGACGTCGTTTAATTCTATCGGTTTCTCTTCCTGCTATTGGTCTTTCTTGGGTACTATACAATACATTAGTGTCGTTAAAAGTTTTGGGAGTGGTGAATTCATCTTTAGAATCGTTTTGTATTTTTGTTTTCTTTATAGGCGTTTGGTAATTGTTACTTTCTTCTTCTTCTTTATCTTGATTGATATTGATTGTTGATTTTTTGATCAATGCATTTAGAGGCTTAGTAATAGGTTTGAAAGTTTCCTCGAATTGAGATTCGTAAACTGTCTTATTGTTTTTTAGAGCTTTGAATTTTCTTCGAAGGTCATCGGTCGTTTTAATAAGCTCTTTTGTTAATTTAACATCTACATTCGTCATATTGTTAGAATATTAGTTTTTTTTACATAGACAAATGGAGAAAAAGTTATGAATCAACTCGAATATTTGTTCAATAAGGTTCAATCTAATTTTAATGTTAAGGTTACTGGTCTTAACCGTTGAAAAGTGGGAGTCTAACTGGAATGAACTGCTTTTTACTGGTAAAACCTCTTTACTGAACTGCAGGTAACTGGTCTTGACCTTTGAAAACTGGGACTCCAACTGGATTGAACTGCTATTTACTGATAGGGCTTTTTCACTAAACTGCTCTGTACTGTTTTCATCAATCATTACAATGTTAATGGTCTAAAAACTGAAATGTTGCTGGTTTTTATAACTTGAGAAAACAGTCAAAACCCTTTCTATATCGACCGTCATTCAAAGGGCTCTCTTTGTCAACTACCAAAAAACCGTACTTTGTGTTCCAACATTCTGCACATGCATTTTGGAATGTATTAAATTTCATATCCGAATTAACGTGATCATTGTAAATGTGTCTTAAATTCATTTCGTCTTGTTTAAAGATGATTAGAAAATTTGCATTGTCTCGAATTAAATGTTTTGGTATTCGTGTATAGGTTTGACACAAGTAAAAACTATCTAATTGATGATGTCGTCCCATACTAAAGTAGATTCGTATTGTGTCCTGCTTTTCACAAGCAATGTCATCAAAAATAAACACAGAATCTCGCTTAGCCTTTTCTGGTAAAATAACATCGCAGTTGTTTGAAAATGTAAAAAAACCCAATTTCTTTATAGGTTTTATTACTTGTCTTAGGAACTCATATTTTGGTTGATGTAGAGATTTTGAGTATATATATATATTTTTAAATCTTAATCCGTTTGGATGTAATAGCAAACTCAACATAGTATTTGTTTTTCCACAGTTCGATGGACCGGTAATTAGGCATCTTATACTATTGGGGAAAAGCTTTCCATGTTTTTTATTTATTTTAAGATTTGATGTAACTTCTAAGTTTCGCACAGGTAATTTATATTGTTGTGTAATGAAGCGCATAGTGGCAAATACTAAAATAGAATCCTATATATGTAGAGTATTTATTTAAAAAAATACCATTTAGTTTCTAATCTTTCTATAGCAAGGATGATCAAATAAAAATGATTGACTATTCGAAAAATTTCATCAGTAAACAAAAGTTAGCGAAAGGTGAAGGTTTATTGAACACAGTTATAAACAAACTACCCTTTGAATTACATTTGCCTGGTTATCAGTTTTGTGGACCTGGAACAAAACTCCAAGAACGGTTAGCTCGAGGAGATTCAGGAATAAATATATTAGATCAAGCGTGCAAAGAGCATGATATATCATATTCCAAAAACAAAAATACACCTGATCGTCACAAAGCCGATAGAATTTTAACTGAAAAAGCTTGGCAACGTGTAAAATCTAAAGACGCTAGCTTATCTGAACGAACAAATGCACTTCTGGTAACTAATCTTATGAAAACAAAAGTAAAACTTGGAATGGGTTGTTCTAACTTAACCAGACAAAAGCGGAAGGGGAAAACTGACACTGGCACTGGTACAACTAAAAAAAACAAAATTAAACAGTTTACCTTCAATAATTTGAGACAACTGATTGGAACACAACTCAAACGAAAGAAACCTTTCAATTTAGAAAATGCTAGCAAAATAGCCTTAACATCTGCAATGAAAACCGTAGAAAAGAAAAGAGGGAAGATTAAAACCCCTAGAGTTATTTCAGTACCAAAAATTGGAGAGGCAATTCCATTCCTTGTACCTCTATTTGCTGGCCTTTCGGCTCTTGGAGCTCTGACGGGAGGTACTGCCGGTGTAATCAAAGCTGTCAACGATGTAAACAATGCTAAAAAGGATCTTTTAGAGAAAAAACGGCATAATTTAAAAATGGAATCTATTGCAGTTGGTAATGGTTTACACCTTAAACCTTACAGAAAAGGATTTGGCTTATATTTAAATCCTCAGCCAAAAAACTTATAAAGTCGCTACCCAATCGTGCATTAAATGAAATAGATATACAAAATTTTGCAAACAAATACATCCCTCATTTTCGAGGAGTCTTTATGCGAGATAGTCTACCGAAGACTAAGCCTTTTAAAAATGAGTGTGGAATTGTTAATCTAGATTCATCAATTGGCCTCGGAACACATTGGGTAGCGTATTATAAAAAAGACAAACATATTGAATATTTTGATAGTTTTGGTAATTTGCAACCTCCTATCGAAATAATTAATTATTTGGGGGACAAAATTGGCTATAATTATACCAAACATCAAAATTATGATTCGTTTAACTGTGGTCATTTATGTTTAATATTCCTATACGATTGTTATTTTCAAAGCAATAAATAATTAAATAAATAAATAAATAAATAAATAAGTTAATCATTTAGTCTGTTTCTTGTCGTCATGGCAATGACACTTACTTTAAGCGGGAGAACTTCCCAACTATCAGCAGAATATTTTCCACCTTTGGACCTTGATAAGGTCTATGTTTGTGGAATGATTGATTTTCAAACTTATAACTCCATACCAAATGTTGACGAACGTAACAATGTATTCCATATAGGGGAGCATGCAATTGAAATTCCTGAAGGATCGTACGAAATTGAAAATATTGCTGACTATATTACCGACAAATTATTATCATTAAACTCAACTATTAGTTGTACTATAGAAGCAAATTTCAATACAATGCTGACTACAATCAAATCTTCAGGACAAATATTTTTCAATAAAGAGAGAACCATTGGAAAACTACTCGGATTCAGCAACACTGTTCTTTCTGCCAGTGAAATGCACACGTCGGATTTACCTGTAGACATAAATAAGGTAAATGTCATCAGGATTGAGTGTAATATAATAACTGGGTCTTATTTGAATAATACTCCTGTACATACTATACATGAATTTTCACCGGAGACAGGATCAGGGTATAAGATAATAGAAGTTCCAACAAATGTTATCTATTTACCTGTGAATGTCAAACGAATCAGTTCTCTGACGCTGAAACTCGTAGACCAAGACGGAGACTTAATAAATTTTAGAGGAGAACGTATAACAGTGCGCTTGCATTTAATTCCAAAATCTGAATTATGTTAATCTATAATAATAATAATAATAATTATAAAACAAATACCAGAAGCTATCACTTGATTAGTTCTCCTCCGACAGTAAAACCCTTAAGACCAACATTAACAACTGAAAATAAAGCTTTTCTTCAAGGCTTAGGCTTTGAGTTAAGATAATACAAACAAAAACAATATGAACGATATATTAAATATATCTGATGGACCTGTCCATGATAATAGTATAACAAAGTTCGAGTATCACAGTTATTCACCCTTTGTTCAGTCATTTAATACAAGCGATGAAATACGTATTGCAATACAGAATCAAGACTTGTGTATTTTACCTAGTGAAAGCTATATCTATATTGAAGGAAGTCTTACAAAACCTGATAACACATTTTCCACTACAACAGGATTAACAAATAATGCCATGGCATATTTATTTGAAGAAATACATTATGAGCTCAATGGAATAGAAATTGAAAACAATAAAAACGTTGGCGTTACAACGTCATTGAAAAATTATATATCTTCGACTAGTAACGAAAGTAAGCGGTTAGAAAATGGATCATGGACTGGAAATGCTACAATTCCAGCAAAAGATGTTTTCAATTTTTGTATGCCTCTAAAATCTCTGATGGGGTTTGCAGAAGACTATAAAAAAATTATAACAAACGCAAAGCATGAATTAATTCTAGTTCGATCTCGAACCAATGAGAATATTTATTTATCTAATTCAGATGAAAATGAAAATTTAAAGTTATCGATTTCTAAAGTACACTGGAGAGTTCCACACATAACATTGTCCGATTCAAATAAACTTACCCTATTGAAACAAATTCAATCAAAACCTATTCAAATACACTTTAGAAATTGGGAGCTCTATGAATATCCGACACTGCCAGCCACTACTGATCTTGTATGGACAGTAAAAACTTCAACTCAACTTGAAAAACCAAGATATGTAATTCTCGCTCTACAAACTAATAGAAAAAATCAACGTTCTAAAGATGCAAGTAAATTTGATCATTGTGACGTATCCAATGTAAAGGTGCATTTAAACTCCGAATCGTATCCTCGTGAAGATTTAAATCTTAAATATACAGAAGATCGGTATGCTGTTCTCTATGAAATTTATTGTAAATTTCAAGAATCATACTATAATAAACAATCACAACCGCTCTTATCACGGAAAGATTTTAAAGATATTGCTCCTATTATAGTTATTGATTGCTCACGTCAAAATGAAGTTATTAAAACAGGCCCTGTAGATGTAAAAATTGAACTAAAAACATCGGTTACAATTCCAGCTTTCACATCTCTATTTTGTCTGATACTTCATGATCGTTTAATTGAATATAACCCTATTACTGGTGAAGTTCACAAACTGACTTAAATTGAATGTCATAATTTAAAACTTTGTCAGAACGTAGTGTGAATTTATCGCGAACACACACACATTATCTTAATTATGAATACCTATATTGTAGATTTCCAAGGCATTGGAGGATTGAATAAAGAGTTCATTTTGAAAGAACTAGCTATATTGTATGAAGGAGATCATCATCATCATCATTTTATTGTTACACCCCCGTGCAATTTGAGTCTATTATCTACATCACTCAGAAGACAAGCCCACTGGTTATATAACAATTATCATGGATTATGTTGGAATGGAGGGTATATCAGTTTTGCAAAAGTAAAAATATTCCTACGAAGAAAAATTCAAAATGGTACTGTCTACGTTAAAGGCATCGACAAAGCAAAATGGCTTAGAAACTTACTTGCTAATGAAAATGTAGAAGTCAAAAACGTAGAAGATTTTTTTAGCTGCCCAAATTTAAAAAAACTCAGAAGTATTTATTCCAATCAAATACAATGTGAAAACCATGTAAAATGTTGTGCACTTCAAAATGTTTTTCTTTTAAGTATGTTCTTGAATGAGTGTAATGCGAAGTAAATAAAATACATTTTTTTTATTTTTGTAAACTTAAATTTTCTTTTATTTCACAAGTTTTTAGAAACATTATTTTCATATAAGGATTGCCTTTTATAACCGTAAGGTAAGGAACTATGGTCTTCCAAAAAACGACGTTTTTCTGCTTTTGCCCTATACGTTTTTATTTCTGGTATGGTGATAACTTCATGCTCTTGAGTTCTCCGAATATTATTTGATGTTATTATTATACTGTTTTCATTATCTGATGAAGAAGAATTCAGTACAGCATTCTTAATTGAATCAAAGTTAATTTTTTGTGATGATTCATAATTCAGGAAAATGCCTTTTACCTTGCAGACAACGTGTTCAGTATTATCTCTTGTACTAAATACTTTAAAAGAATAATTTTTAGGGCCTCCACTTACAAACTCCGTTATATAACTTCCAACGCCGTAACTTTCTAGTTCATCTGTCATATCACCGATAAATTTCCCAGTAGGTGGAAGGAAATCCCCTGGCCGACTTACATATATAACTGAATCTGTGTCATAGTAGAGAACTCTTTCCTCTAAACTCTCTAGATAGCTGTAGAGTTTAAGACGAGCTAAGGTAGTTGTATAAGCAGCAATACAAACATTAACTGTCGATAGGGAGTCGGCTGCTTCTTCTTTCATTTCAAAGTTAACAACAATGTTTTCTTCATTTACGGGGAGAATATGCGACACCTCAACTGATGGATGTGTAAGTAGATGAAATAATGTTGAAGGGGTGTTCAAAACGATTGTTTGAATTTGATTTTCATGCTGTCCAAATTTCCCCCAAAATGAATTCAATATCAGCTTAGCCAGCGATCTCTTCCCCGAATTTTTGCAAATTTCTGAATATTCCAGCTTAATATTTTCCTTTGCAAGAAAATCATCTATGTATTTAACCTTTTCTTCATGAGATGAACATTCACTTGGCCATCCTGATGCTTCTTGTTTAATCTTTAGAAATTTGTTCATCATGGAAGTAAAAAGACCATCAGAATTCGTTTCTAAGTTATATTCCGCAACATCATATTCCCATATTTCGAAAATAGTAATTATAATATATCCTTTTTGAACTGCTTTCAAGACTTCGTCAATTACCCAGGTTCCAATTAATGCTCTTTGCTCGTTGGAATGAGTACACATCTGGTCTAGATTTTTTTCATCACTACAGCTTTTGCACAATGAAAACATGAGTTTTTTATTTTGCTTAATTGGTAATACCGGGTGAAGTAGGTGTTCTGGGGGTAGAATTTTGCATTTGACAATACCATTTACGTGTTCTAGTTTTGTTGGTGAACAATTATTAGCACTTCCGTATACATGGATTTTAGGATGACCAATAGGAAATTTTCCGGTTTTACAGACCCATGGGTAAAGAGAACAAATATCTATATAATGAATCTTTTCACCTGACTTACATTTAAAATAATTAAATGAATTCCCGGTTCGTCCACCATAAAAAGCATCACGAGGATTCAGAGGAGAATTTTGAATTAATTTATGAGTTTCAATGAAATTTAATTCTTCTTTATTAAACTTCTTAATAAGATGGTGAAATTCACAAGACCACATTTCAATGACTTCGTAATTAAACTTTCTTAATCGCTCAGTTTTAGCTATTGTTCTTTCATACCGTTGATTTAGTGTATCTGTTTCATTTTCATGCAAAGGTTCATCGCGTTTATGTTTCAAACATAGAGGATGTCCATGAATGTAGCAGCCGTGGAATTCAAAAATTTGCTTTGTTTCTTTACAAAAACCATCAACCTTTACTCCGTTTATAAGTTCTTCTCTACCATTATATGCGTGCTTTATGTTAATGTTTCTTTTTTTTTCTTCCCAAATCATCCACTGTATTGCTTGAACAGATTGGTTATCAATACATCTGTATCCATTCTTAGGTATTAATCCTATAGTGTCAGGTTTCAGAAAGTTTCGTCTGAATAGAAGATTACACGCTGATGCAATAGTTATCGCTTCCAAAAATGGTTCAACATTGCTTTGTTTAAGAAATAATTTTCTAAATTTTAAGCAAGCTCCTGTTAATATTTTTACGTCACTCTTGCAGTATTCTACAATTTCATGATGCATGTCAAAACAATCATTTCTATGCTCCGAATACCATTTTAAAAAGTTATCACGATCTTCAGTTTTCATCGCATCAGGATTATAAAACTCTACTGCTGGTAGTTTACCATTATAGTGTTCATTTTCCTTTGTATTAAATAAATACGGAAAGTAACCCTTTTTGAGAACCGGAGCCAAATCAAAGGCTTTCGGGAGTTTCGACAAAGCCATAGGAAAGTAATTTATTGAGTCGATGAATTTGACGTTTCCAAGCTGCATGTTTAATATTTTTGTACCTCGCATAATAAGTTCAGGGCTTAATTGTGTTTTTCTTAAAACGTAATTTAGGATAAACTGATGGTCATACGCCTGACCATTATGAGCTATCACAATTACTTTTTTAAATTGTTTTCTTATTTCAAGCACATGCTGAAGAAATGTTGATGTGACCATGTCTCCTTTTAAAACATTGATTGATAACTTACAACGTTGACAAAAATATAAATCTTCATGATCTATGCAATGATCACACTTGTGTTGAAATACACACAAATTTGGTTCATGTTGTTTTGTAACAATGTTTGTTTCCTCTTCATCTTTTTTTCCAATAATCTTTTCTTGCCGACACTCAAAATCATAAAATATATATAATAAATCTTTGAGATTAGGTGTCTTCGTGTCAGGACGAATGTAACAAAAATGGTCTTTTGGCACATGTACTTTGCAATATTTGCAAAAGAATTCTCCACAAATGTGATCTCGACCTCCTCCATAGGATTTCAGGCAAAGAAGACATCTTTTTATTTGATCACAAATAGACAGTTTTCCTGATGAACTAGACATTTTGTGGTTGTCATAGCAGTTAGCCCCCTTAAAACTACGATTACAATCTGAACATACGATTTGTAGTTTTGTCTCTGAACATATTGGTGACCGCTGACATTGAGAACACTGTTTGATGCATCCATGATGATTATTTTTTGTGTTGTATGGTATATGGCAAATTTCACAATAGAACGAGCAGCAAAATGCGGCGGTTAGGGAAGTAATCACATTAAAATGGTTGTTGAAGTATAGTAAATTTATTTTTTTTTCATTTGAATTAGAAAACCCTTCAAACATAATTTTCCTACCTTTACTCCCGTATTCATACACAGTTATTTTGTAGTCTTTTAAATGATTTTGAAAAGCTTTCAATTCTTCTATTCCAGAACCATGTGCTGGTACAATTATTTCTGAATCACTTAAAAGTTGTATTGTTCTCTTTGTTTGAACTTTTAAAATGTCTCTCCTTATTTTGTCAACATCTACTTCTTTGTCTACATATGCCATTGCTACAACCAAAGCACGTGGAAGGCATAAATTATCTGTATTTTTTATGTACACAATTCCTTTTCGTTTGATGCATTCTTCGTCGAAAGTGTTGTACATCTTTGATGGATTTCTTCCCTCCCCAACTGGCATCTGCACCGAAGTAACCGACAAGCAAAAGTTATCTGTGCTTATTCCTTCGGAGTTGCTCTGGAAAATTTTTGATATCATGTCCCATATATCAGAAAAACTCAATTCTGAGCAATTCTTATAATTAATCCACCCACTACCGCGGTTGCTTACGAAGCTTTTACCAGTAAAAGTCACACCCACCTTATCGTTGGGACTAAGATCTTTGATGGCTAAGCATAAAATATCTTCAACAGCGTTCTTAATCCATGAAGTAGGTTCTTCTTGGTCTGGAACAGGATTTAATGCGAATTCTATTTTGCGCCCTTTCATATTAAATCTTTTGATATTAGTTACAATATCGCTCATTATTTCAAAACGCTGAAAGTCCAAGAAAAAAAAAAAAAAGAGACGTTAAATTTTTTTCAATGCCCTTTATTTATTTAAAAGCATATTTTTGGGAATTGAGCAAATTATGCTCGTCATCAAAATACAGTGTTGGTAATATGTTTACCTCATGATGCTTTTGTCTCCTATTTTTTTGTGGTTGTTGAGACTGTTGTTTCTGCTGCTTCTGCTGTTGTTGCTGCTGTTGTTGCTGCAGTTCCTGCTGTTGCTGCTGTTGCTGCTGCAGTTGCTGCTGTTGTTGCTGTTGTTGCTGTTGTTGCTGCTGTTGCTGCTGTTGTTGCTGCAGTTCCTGCTGTTGCTGCTGTTCTTGCTGCAGTTCCTGCTGTTGCTGATGTGGCTGCTGTTCATGCTGTTGCTGCTGTTGCTGCTGCAGTTGCTGCTGTTGTTGCTGCAGTTCCTGCTGTTGCTGATGTGGCTGCTGTTCCTGCTGCTGCAGTTGCTGATTGTTTATATCCTTTAGATGGAAATCAATATGAAACGATAAGTCTCCATACGGTTCTACTACTTCGAATGCGCACTTCTTCATGTTAGCAATATCCTCATTGTCCAACTGAGCGTTGCATCGTTTCGGCAGGAAAACTGAACAATTTTCCAATTCGAGCATGATCTGCTCGCCATATTTTCCGTTTACCCTCTTGCACTCGATTATAGGGTAGCGTTTCTTCTGAATGAGTTTTGACAAACTCAGTATGGGCTTTTGGTTTTTAGCCATATTTACTTTGGACTTCAATTTTGAAAGGAACGACATTTTGTGTTCTTCTATCGGATGATCTATATAGAATGTCCAGATCTTCTCCTTGCATGTTACTCGTCAACTCGGTTTTGAGATTCACTTGTGCATAATTCTTATTTTTTTTTTTTTTTTTTTTTTTTTTCTTATCCTACTTATCATACTCGTACCTTCTTTTCATAATGATTGCCATATTTATCCCAATTCCATACTTACTTCATATCTTCATATATCTTAAATACTGAGATTGTGTCATCAAAATCACCCTTTGTAGCGTTAAAGAACAATTATCATTGACCATCACATTTTTCTTACGCATATTACTTTTCTTAATTAAAGTTATGTTATTTCAAGGAAAGGAAAACTCACAAGAGTTCTCGACTTAAATGAAAAACAAAAACAACGATCGAATCCAATCGATCGCTCTGCACAGTTCTGCTGTGTCAGCTTAATCTCTCAACTCAATTACACAAGAAGTGTAAACAACCCCCATCACACTCATCATCTTTCTTTTTTGTCTTGAGAATTTGAGATACAAAAAAAAAAAAAAAAAAATTCATGTCTGCGGATTCAACCACTGAAAAATTCCAAGACATACATTTTATACCTACTTTTCTTAATAATCCCCATATTCATACCAATTCCATACTAACTTAACTTCATATCGATTTCCTTAATTAACTTTTTGCCTCCCCCATATCTTAAATACTGAGATTGTTTCATCTTAATCAAAATCCAACGTCCGTTGTAGCGTTTGAAGAATAAATATAAGAATCAATTATCATCATTTTTTTTTTCTGGAGTTCTCGACTTAAATGAAAAAAAAAAAAAAAACAACGATCGAATCCAATCGATCGCTCTGCACTACAGTTATGCTGTGTCAGCTTGACCTCTCAATTCAATTACACAAGAAGTGTAAACAATCGCATCACACCCATCATATTTCTTTTCTCTTAAGAATTTGAGATACAAAAAAAAAAAAAAAAAAAAAAAAATTCATGACTGCGGATTCAACATAAACAATCACACTCCACGCACTGCTTCCCAGTCGGTAGTGCACCTATTCCTACTACCCCCAATTGGACAACTGAAATCTTCAAAATAATAAAAGTTCAACACACAAATCCCGTTACATATTTATTAGAGGACTATCAAGGACATCCCATCAAAGGAGGATTCTATGAACTTGAATTACAAAAAACAAAATTTCCAGATACCTACCTCATAGAAAAAGTACTTAAAACCAAAAAGGGACAAATATTTGTGAAATGGCTTGGTTTCCCATCTGAACACAATTCTTGGACATCTATACCTCAAAACGATTAACAAAAATTGTATAATTTTTTTTTTAATAAAGATGCTGTTTCATTAAAAATATTCACTCTGTATTTTTCTCCTTCAAACCTTTATAAAATATATATTTTTACTAGCTATGATCACACGATAAAAATAAAGACAAAATATCTACTTCAAATGAAAAAAAGAAAAAGATACCTGTCTCAAACCAAAAACATTCTATCTAAAAGGACACTTTACAAAAAAATGCATTTTTAGTCCATACCGCTATAAATTAATCCATGTTTATTACCTACCTACCAAACATTTTATAAATTCAAAGCAACACCAACAATAAAAAAATAGGTACCTGTCCCAAGCCAAAAACACACAATCTTCCATTTAACGTTTCCCAGCAAGCATAGAACGGTCTGTCTCATCCCTATTGATGATTTACTCCGCACATCCGCGCATCCGCCCGATTTACTCCGCACATCCATGCATCCGCACATAGCTCCGCTCGAGCGCCAGAACCCGCCAAAACTAACTACTCTCGTAAAAGAAAAAGAAACAAAAATAAAAAAAAAAAAAGAGTTAGTATAAGAGAATAGCTTAATTAATTATTCTTAGTTTAGTTTAAGTTGTGTATTTATGGTTAAATGTTAGAGAGTTCTCCATTTTTTTGTCAAATTTTAAGTTTTTTTTTTGTTCATTTTTGCTTTTATGGTTATTTTTTTTTTTATATTTTTATTTATTGAAACAGTTTTATGTTCTTTTCAATCCTTATTATTTTTTCTCGTTCATTCATTATTTATCTTATATTCTAGTTTATTTATTGTTTCGATTTCCATTTTTGTCAGTTCCTTTTTATCTTTATTTATTTAATAAAAATGATATGTAAATTGCGCCAATCACCCGTCTTTTTTTTGTGAACTACCTATTAGCCATTATGGCACTTTGAAGACTATTTCAGGGGGCAAGGTGAGGCCGGCAAAGTAAATCCGGTGAAAAAAGAGATGACCTGAGTGTAAATTCCCATGCTTTCGATGGGGGAGCCCGAAAAATCCCGCTCACGGACTCCAGGAAGGGAGGGTACAGCAACCCTGCAACAACAGCAGCAGGGTCAAAGTGTGGTAAGTAAATGGTGGTGGTAATCTTTAGGTTTTAGCTATATTGGTGGTGGTATTACTTACTTGTTTTATTTCTTGGTGGTGGTATATTTTTATTAGGTTTTTTTTATCCATTTGTTTTATTTCCTTTGGTGGTGGTTTCCTCTCCCTCTATCCTTACGGCACGATATATGTTTTTGTTGTTGGCCTTCGTCTGTCCTTGGGACAAGATCCCCCCTATTCCGGCGAGCTGAGCCGAGCCTCGCAAGCGTGCCATGTCCCTAGGATCAGACAATTCCCCCACTTCCTTTCCATAGTTATCCCTCCTATTATCTATCCCCCTTGTTTTTTTTTCAAATTTAAGTATCCCATCTTCCATCTTACTTACCTCTTTTTGCCTTTCTGAGACATCCCACTTATCTACTTAACCTTACCTACTTACCTCAGAATTCCACTTTCCGGCTCCGCTTCCACATCCTACCTCAGCTCCATATACGAGTTCCTGCCTCCCACATCCCTTCTACTTAACTATCCCAACCATATTCGAACTGCCATTACTTTTGAATATCGGCAACTCCCATTCCGTTTCCTGCTTGTCATTTCGATTTCCACTTCCTGCCTGTCATTTCAACTTCCGCTTTCTGTCCTTCCTAAATTCAAATTCAAATCCCATTCCCTTCAAAAAGCTGCCAGCAACACTTTTTTCTTGATAGTGACATTTTTTGTAGGTACATAAATATATAAAAACAAAAAGATTTATTTATTTGTCAAAGCACTTAGTTCACAACATTGTTTCATTCTGGACTTTTGTCCCATTATAAACGAAATTAAAAAGGGACTTATAAACAAAACTCTCCTTTTCATTTCAAATATCGGTTCGTTATAATTTACATTTAGTTTTGGAATTTTCTAGTTCGTTTTCAAACAAATTCTGCACCTTACCGTGCAATCATATATGTATATACTTCTTTTGATAAACTATATGATTCGATAAATCAATCAAGTTTAGCAAAAGAAACAAAAAAAATCCTTCCACTGAACCCAACCCAGCTGAGCATTCGTGGTGGCAGCTATTTAATCAAGCTGTTGTACTTTTTTTGCATTCTCTTAAGTGTTATTCGTTCGTGATATATAGTATTGATATTATCGTTAATAATTTCATGGCGTGATGGCTGGGTGCTGTATGAATAGGGTAGACCTTGATTGGTATCAACCTGGCGATGCCCAGGGTTGCAACTGTTTCATATGCATCAATTGTGCTTATTTTACCTTCTAGTGGTAACCATCGGGTACTGGTCTTGTCCACCCGGACTTGACTTGCTTAACTTATAAGCGCGAGTGTTGATCACAGAAAAATAGCAACACTATAATTGCCCTGCCATAAAGCTCCTCTTTTTCTCTTGTTGCATAGCAGTTTATTCTGTGCGGACCCCTCAGAAAGCAAGCGAGCGGTGGATGAGCTTCCAATTAAGTGAACCAACGACAGCGCTTACAGTCAGCATGGTAGGCACCCCATTGAGCTCAGTGTTGGCAAGTAAGTTACATGAAGTAAGTTACTCGTTTAGTTACGCGTAACTAATATGAATTAGTTACGCCCAATATTTGGCGTTACTAATGTAACTAATATAACTAAATGTAACTAACTGTAACTAAATAAAACTAACTCTAACTTAATAATAAAAATAAAAAAATCACATTTCATCCTGAATCCCAATCGACTATTGACAAAATTCTTTTATTAGCAAGAGCAACGGCAACCTGGCAAGGAATACATATTGAAATTACTATGTTCCTGATGAAAAGGAAATCTAATAAAATATTATATTCTTGGAGCATACAATAGATTTTTACTTACATTTAAAGTTTTCCCTTCTTTCTTGAGATTCCTGGACAGTTCTTTGTTTATTGTGATTTATTTTTGTATGGTAAATTCAGATTTGATCTCAGATTTAGTCTCAAATTTCAGATTTGGCTCGCCCAAATGAAATCAAACGAGATCTATTTTGTTTTATTATTTTTAATTTTTTTTTGCAGAAATATAGTAACTTAAATTTGTATTCCTTGTCAGGTTGCCGTGGGCACAGCCGGCAATCTCAATCATCCAGCTTTGCCATAAAACAGTATAGTCAATCGTCATTCGAACGGGTTTGTGGACGGAACTTCTAAATTTCAATTTAACATAAAATGTGAGTTTTGTATTTGAAAAATTCTATTAGTTAAAGTTAGTTACATTTAGTTACAATTAGTTACATTTAGTTACATTAGTTACATTAGTTACATAAGTTACATTAGTTACGTGTAACTAATTAAAATTTCAAAGTTACGCGTAACTATCCAACACTGTTGAGCTACTTCGACATATTCGGAGCTCAGGTCCTTAAGCCCTTTCACTACTATTATTCAGGGTAGTAAAATAGAGAAGGTGGCGGATGAGCCCATAAAAGACCAACGGTAGCTCTCGCATCCCCGTAGTGTGTTACTGACTCTGGATTTCTCCAGCTCCTCTTGTCCAAGGAGAGCAGCATTGGGACTGGTCCTCCAGGTTGGGAGTTGTGCGTCGGGGTAACTTCCCTACAACGTAAATACCCTTTTGTTCCGAAACAACCAACTGCCTCGGATATGGATGACCCTACTGATGACGACCCTAAAAAACGAGACAAGGAAAACGAATTTCGGTTCTGCACATGGAATGTCCCTTTACAGACCACGTGCAGCCGAACAATTAGTGGAAACCTTAGATGGTGCCAAATCCGACATCACAGCCATCCAAGAAGTGCGATGGGATGGTGAAGGCACAAGAAGGATGAAAACTGTGAAATCTACTACGGCAAGTGCTACAGGACAAGAAAACAGTGGCTTATTGGATGCGGACTTGTGATAAGAGGAAGTCTTAGGCAGGAAGTCTAAGGGTTTCGTGGCATAAGCGAACTCATTGTCACAATCCGCATTAAGTCCGAATTCAGCAACATCTCGCTGATCTGCGTCTACGCCCCCATGGAGGAAAAAGATGACACGACCAAAGAAGAATTCTACGATCTTCTCGAGAAGACGTATGATTACACTAAGATTATTCTTGGTGACTTCAACGCCAAAATCGGAAAGCGGGTAATTTTGGTTCGACAGTCGGAAAGCATAGCCTGCACGACAACACTTCCGGTAACGGACACACGCTAATCAACTTTGCTGCGTTGCGAAGTGTCATTTTAGCTAGCACATACTTCCCACACCTCAACATACACAAGGGGACCTGGCGTCAAAAAAATTGATCACATTGCGATTGATAGCAGACATGCCTCCAGTGTCATGGATGTCCGCACTTTCATAGGGACCAACATAGACTCGGACTACTACCTTGTTGTAGCTAAAGTGCGAATGCGGATCTTCACCTGACCGCAGAATCAAGCATCCACTGTGAGAAAGTTTGATGTTGCGAAATTACAATCGCAAGAGACCGCCACAACCTTTCCCAACCATGTGTCCTCTCATCTCTTGATAAGCCCAGCGCCTGCGCCAAACCAGAGGCCTAGTGGCAACATTGCAAAATGGCCATCAAAACCGCAGCTACTGATTTTTTGGGTATCATTAGGCGACCACAAACGGGGAAGACAAGCAACTAATCGCTGTCAGGCAGAATGATCCATTCGATTTGGATGACGATGAACAAAATTTCCGTCCTCCTGACCAAGAAGAAGTTCGGATAGCAATATTTAAACTAAAGTCCAGAAAGGCTGCTGGAGTGGATGGCCTTACGGCTGAACGCTTTTAAGCAGTGGGAGATGACTTGGTGAGGAGAATACACCAATTCATATGTAAAATATGGTTGGAAGATGTAATGGAACCCTATCCACAAGAAAGGAGATACTCAAAACTGCACCAACTACAGAGGTTTAAGTCTCCTAAATGTCGCATATAAAATCTTGTCGGCCATTCTGTGTGAACGTCTAAACCCTTTCGCACGTGAACTGATTGGCCTCTATAAGTGTGGTTTCAGGCCCCGTAAGTAAACCGTTGACCAATTTTTACACTTCGACAGAATTTAGAAGAGACCCAAGAATTCCAGATCGATACTCACCACCTCTTTATCGATTTTAAAGTCGCCTATGACAGCGTGAATAGAAGCGAGCTTAACAGTGCCATATCACTTCTTGGCATACCTGGTACACTAGTTCGATTGTGCAGGATAACTATGGAGATTTCGTGTTGCTCCATCAAGGTTAGTAAGAACATTACCGACTCGTTTAATGACGAGAAAGGCTTCAGACTAGGTGACGCGCTGTATCCCCTTCAACATCATTCCTTAGGCAATCGTACACAACTCGCATGTCACCAGCGGTACGATGGTTTTTTTAAACCGCTCAATAACTTGGCTAGGCTGGAAAAATGAAGCGTGCTGTCAGTGGAGCGTTCGCAAGTATTAAAGTGGAGGTGGCGAAAATGGGTCTGGCTGTAAATGGAGATAAGACAAAGTTTATGCTGTATTCGGGTGTAGAACATCATCACCGTTCGCTCGGGCAAAACGTCACGATGGAGAGATATAACTTTGGTTCGCCCTTACGTGTTTATGGAGCCACCCATCCTCAACTCACCAGGATGGGTAAACTAACGGGCTCTTTTCTACCTGTGATTTCATTTTGATTACACAATGGTCGGAATCTGCTTCAGAGACACCGGCTGCTTCGGGGACTCCTCGCGACAACATATCAAGGAGACATGTTCCTTGCACTTACGATGGGTAATCTTGAAATTAAATTGTTGGAGCTGAATGGCCCAACCAGCCAACCTTCACTGCGTTGATAAGCTAGGCCAGTGAGTGGTGATTAGTCACGACTCTTAATCGAGCACCTTCTAGATACGGCCGTAACTTTTAGACCGCCCAAGGAACCGCTTAACATTCCTTTTCGGTCGTAGGGTAGTTCTCTCCTTAATATTTAATGACCGACCCAAATAACATATGGCTTACTCGACATCCTAAAACTCCTGCGAAAGAACGGTTCCGATACAAAAATTTGACACCTCTGTTTGGACTCCAAACGGCCGATAAGAATCTGAACATGTCAGAATCGGTGACGTAACCAAACACTCTTTGGCTTTCCTAAAACTCTTCTCGAATCCTGGGTCCACTCAAATAAATTACCTTTCCGTAAGAGATCGGTAAGAGGCCTAACTAAAATGCAAAATTTGGCACGAATCTTCGATACCAAGAAATAGTCCGTACAAGACTCCTTATTTCCTTCACGTTTTTCGGTGGAGGAATCCACATTATGCTTTCGACTTTTTGTGGGTCTACATGAAGCCCGTTCCTATCAACTACATTACCTAGAACGTTCAAAGAAGATCTAAAAAAATTACACTTTACCCTACCTACTTTTGAACACGCCCTCATTACCTTTTAAAAACTTCTTGGAGATTTTCTAGGTGTTTCTCAAAAGAATTGATGAAAATGATAATGTCATCTAAGCACACAAAGACGAACGGTTCTAAATCGGGACCAAGAACATCGTCAATAAACCTTTGCCGTGTCGCAGGTGAATAATGGCATCCTACAAAATGGAAAAAGATCCCTCCTGGGTTGAAAAACTCCACATACCAGAACTCAAATCCGGGACTACACCCTATAGTGCCCATAAGTCAGCACCCAAGATCATTTGTACGGGAGATTCGGTATTACCACACATTCTATTGCAATCTATCTATTCTCTACCTCCACTGGTAGAGAAATAGACCCAGCTATTCCTACATCCGCCCCATCTGGTAACGCTACTGAATCAACATTATTTTGTTCTAATTTAAGTCTTAGTTCTTTTAAAATTTTCCACCCGTAACCACCCACAATAGTGCAAGAGGCAAGTTCCTTACCTCTTTGGCTTGGAACCCGCTATGTGCACCTGATAAAGGGGTCTACATTTTTCCCTCTGAAAAGGTCCCAACAATCTGTGGAACAATGTCCTCATAGCGACAATATACGCGCCGAAAGTTTTATCTTTTCCCTGCGAACGCCGCTTAAGTTCTTTCAATAGAAGATCATCGTTATTCGCAGGAATAAACTCCGCTTTGAGTTAATTGACGAGTTCTTGATAATCCCTTACATTTTTTCCAACCATCCTATACCACATAAGGGCCCTACCCGAAAAAAGCTCCGAAGCGGATTTGAAAAGGTAGGAGTCCGGAACATCTTTAGCCAGACGAAGATCTTCCACTCTTCCCAGGAATGCATTCACTGATGCTCCATTAGTCGCTAGTAAATTTCACCTCTACTTCCCTACACGTTCTGTGCATTTCTGTTGGACGACCATTTGTTCAACAAAAGTGTCACCCTTATCGACCCTAAGTCCTGATGTAACCCTAATATTAATATAACTTACTGAAAGACTACTGCCAACTCGACTTGGTTCGTACAATGACCCTCCAGAAAGTCCTAACGCAGACCGCCCACTACCTGGGGTCTGACCAACTTGTACCCGAAGTTGGGTTTGCATTTTAATTGGAGTCGTTTCTTTCCCAAACACTTCTTCCATATCGCTTTTCTCACTATCACTAGTGTGATCTCCTAACTAACACAAAACCTTGTTACGAAGGGACCTCCTAGCTAACTTACATTATACACCATTGAATCTTTGTGACAATCTTTATGTACTCCAAAGACTTGGGATTCCTTGGAGGTACCTTAAGTAGGACCTTAATCTGCTCAATTTTTGCTTTGGTAGCATCTTTCTCCTCATCATACGTAGAAGGGTACACCATGCTAGCCTCCATCGAGTTTCTCTTAACGAGCCACCGCGATGACCTCAATGCTTTTCACAGCTCATCTACCGAACATACTTGTAAACCCCTGAACTCCATCTCATAGGCCAGTACGAGAAAACCGGAAAAACAAATTATTAAAATTTAAAAAAACTTGGCAGTCCTTATCGATTTATAGATGTACAAAAATTCTTCACTTTAAAGTTCTTAAGGTATTAGTAAAAACAAGAAACACTTAATTAAAAAAACATAAGCGAGAAATACAGTACGTTTGCAACGAACTGTTGGATACCCTGTTCCCCACATTTTTGTATATGTATATGCATATGCGCTCGCCTCCTTCGCAGCCAGCCGCTGTTCCAGTATCGGAAACAAAATTCTTCTTTAGCAGGCAGGGAAAAATTCAATAAAATAAATTTTGTTTGGCCAATGTACAATAACTGCTGTCACAATAAAAAAGGCGTGTGCCAAGCCTACAGCTGATACTTTTTATTGCCAGGGTAATCACTATATGAGCTCATCATTCAATTTTAAGCTTGCAGATCGATTTGAACAAAACAAGACAAAACTAAAATTTTTAGAAATAAGATATTGGTTGGAAATAGCGATTACGGGTGTTTTTAACAATTCTTGAACTACACCCTGCTGCGTAACCAAGGTATGCAAACCGAAGTGTTCATCTTCTCACTTCAAAACTGCGACTGATAGTTAAAAAACATTAAAAAATTAATGCATCTTAAGACTTTTGCTGGAAACGCCCCTTTAAAGTGGGCGTGCCCTAAAAAATTTTAAGATACATTTAAAGCACTAACTAAGCTTTGATCATTAATCAGTATTAAGTCATATGTGTAAAACTACAGCTGAATCGAGTAGTTTTTAAAAGATCTTACCTGAACAAAGGTATTTTATCAAAATCACGCCTTTAAAAGTGGGCGTAGTAAAAAAATTTACACAAGAAAATGTAGATACATTTTTCATATAACAAACGGAAGGGAAAAAGGTTTTAATTGAATATTGGTAGCACCTTAAATTTTTAAAACTACGTTTTTCGTTCTTTTATGAAAAGTAGGCGTAAGTAACGCCCGAAATTCAAACATTTCTTTTCATACACAAAGTTTTTAGTTTCTTTTAGAGACGCAGGATTTTGACTGCGGGTTCATTATAAATACCGTTTATTTGCAAAAACAATTTTTTATGTTTTTAGTGAAAAGTGGGCGTCAGCCACGCCCAAAATCAATTTTTTTGATTTCATACACAAGATGTTTATGTGCAAGTAATATCCACAAAATTTAATGTTTTTCGCAAAAATAAAACAATTATTTTTTTACAAAAACAATATTGATGGTTTTGTATGAAAAATGGGCGTCAGCCACGCCCAAACTGAAATTTTTATTTATTTGGAAGAAGGTTTACCTGAAGCTTTCGCGTGCAAAATTTTAGCGTTATGCTTTCATCGTAACTGTACAAAAAACATAATTTAATTTTACCAAATTGAGGTTGTTCAACAAAAATGGCGATTGTGGGCGGATTTCACCGGTTCAAGAACTTAGCCTTACTTTTGAACCAAAGATTAATATACCAAATTTCAGCTTTCTAGCTCAAAAATTGCGACCTCTAGAGAGTATACATACGGACGGACGGACGGACGGACGGACGGACATGGCTATATCGACTAGGCTTTTGATTATGAGTCAGAATATATATACTTTTCTATACCAAACGGTATTATTTTTCTATGTTACAAGCTCCACACCAAATACAATATACCCATTCTATGTAATAGGGTATAAAAAGTGTGCGTTGCGGGACGCTCGACAGAAGTGATAACTTTAACTAATCTAAATTAAAGTGAGAGAGGAGGAGCCTGCCTACTGCTGCCGCATGCGTGGAAGAAAGGGAAGCCAGAAAGAGTGGCGTCGTAACGCAAAGCTGATATCAAATCGTATCACTAAACAAAAAATTTTATTTTCACTATATTTCCAAAACAAAATCAATATCGCGCAATATCCCTTGTAAAAAAAAAAACAATAAAGAACTATCCACTAAAACATTAAAACAAAAACTCTATGCCTTCGTTGAACATAATGTTCCTTTGCACAACACTTTTCGTCTCCACGAGAAAAACACTCCAATAATAAAAAAAAGTTCAATTTAAATTCTTAGAAAATAAAGTGCACAACTGGGTCGTAGGAACTTGCTCTTATGTGTTTAAATTGATTTTCAGAAAAAGACATTGAAAAAATCATAAGAAATTCTATTAATCACTTAAAAATCAATACCTAAAACGTTTTTTGGAGAAAACAAAGTACAAAGCTATCAGATTTCTTTTGCTTTTTTAAAATTTAAGGAAATTTTTTTTCAGAATCGTTCGACCAGTTTTTCAAAAAAAGGTTTTTTTTTTGAAAAACTTTTCGAAACATATTTTTATTATTTCGTTTATAATAGGGCTTCTACATTAAAAATGTCATCGAAATTTGTCAAGTGGCTTACCAGAAAACCGGATTTCAAAAAACCGGTCCTATGGGAGGTACCGTTATAAGACTTTTCCTGACAAATCTATTCCAACCAAAACATAGTTTGCAAAAAAACATTATTCAGAGAATTTTATCAAAATCGTGGGAGCCGGTTTCGAAAAAAAAAATTCACTTAAAATCGTATAGCAGGTACCGCAGGTTTTAAAGCTAGAATGCTAATTCCAAAAATCCCTCTGTATGACGCCATAATAATACTATCTGCCAAGTTTGAAGCAAATCGGTGCCCTTTAGGCTGTAGGTTCCGATACAAACAGAAGGACAGACAGAGGGGTAGACAGACAGACAGACAGAATTGTCGGACCCACTTTTTTCGACTTCTCGATCATCGTAATGTTATGTTTGAATGCCCAAAAAAATTTTTTTTACGTATGCATAACTTGCCTTATGGTACCTATAATCGCAAGTAAAAAAGGATGAAAAAAAATAATTTAAAAAAAATTCTTCCACTTTGGGCCGCACACGTTGGTCACCAGTTTGCTTCACTTTTTCTGCGAACTTGAACGCGATGTAGAGAAATCAAATTATTAAAAAAAAAGAACTAAACGTTAACCGATACCGACGGAGACGCACGCAACGAAATAACTAATATTCTCAATCGACCACAAACGGATAACACGAAAAGGGAATGCGAAAAAAGTACAACAACAGCTGGATTAAAAGATATCACCACGACTGCTCAGCTGGGTTGGGTTCAGTGGAACAAGTTTTGGTTTTTTTTTTTGATAAACTTAATTGATTTATCGAATCAAAATAGTTTATCAAAAGAAGAACATTATATTATTAGTAGAGTCCAAAAAAATTAGCACCATGAACTTTTTTCTGAAACCGAATTAGAAAATTCCACAACTAAATATAGAATGTAAAGAACCGATAATATAAATAAAAGAAAGAGATTTAAGTTTACAAGGTATTTCATTTTTGGGAAACCGTGGGACAGAAGACCCCTGGACTTAAACCCAAATTTGTTTTCAAATGTTTAAGTGGTTGCACAATTTAAGTATGGCCGTGTGGCTCCAAGGAAAATTTTACAGGCAATGAAATTGAAATTTAATTAACAAAACTAAAGCTGGTCCCGAAAATCTGGTACACGGATGGGCTGCATATAAATATAAATATAAATATTTTGGAATCACAAAAATGTATGTTTATATACAAATCAGAGCATAAACTACTAATTTTTAGGTAATGAATTAAGATTGCTATCTCCTTTTCTCCTTTAAATCTTTAACGTCTCGAATCCTGTTTACAGTTTCAAAAATCCTCAATCCAAAATTCAATGACAAAAAGATGTCTAATAATCGATTTTTTGTTTCTTCACCAAAATTCCTCGAAATATTCTGTGTTCGCTTCTCAGGCTCTCGCAAGAGTGCCTTCCAAGCTAATTTTCACCTGCAACTTTCTTCCCCCATCCCTCGTTTTCGAAATCATCGGTCACGGTATTCTGGCTTAATGGAAGCTTGACGCTTTCCAAGAAAACAGCCGTGGTGGGATCTAACGAAGCTAATTGTTAAGCACTTAAACACGGTTTCGACAAGTTACCGAAACATTATGGACGAGTTCAGACCCTTTTCCAACTTTAACTATTTTCGAGAAAAATTGAAGACGAAAATAAAATCGAGGAGAAGTTTGAACTAGGCTTTTTTCCTTTTACTGTACAGCTATCGCGTGGGACTCGAAGCGTGAATTAACCAAAAGTATTTTCGGAGATACAGAGAGGATCTTTTCAAATCATTTTCAAACTACTATAGAACTAATCTAAAAGCGTTAAAAATCCATTTTGTACATTTAAAAAAATTAGCGTTGTTTTTAAATTAAAGTTAAGTTAAGTTTTAAAAAGTGATAATGAGTCCACCTGATTCGCTTCTTCTGAGGCTCATCCGACGGAATTTCCTCTCGATTCAGATATGCTGTACTTGAACTCAAACACCTGAGTTAGTTGCTTTTGCAAAGTATAAGCTAGGTATACCAGTGGTTGATGAGACCATGGTTGCCTCAAATTCACCAATATTTTACAGCCGCAACGAGAAAAAAGGAAAGGGAATATAACGACCGAAGGATAGTTTTTGTTGGAAAAATTCAATAAAATAAATTTTGTTTGGCCAATGTACAATAACTGCTGTCACAATAAAAAAGGCGTGTGCCAAGCCTACAGCTGATACTTTTTATTGCCAGGGTAATCACTATATGAGCTCATCATTCAATTTTAAGCTTGCAGATCGATTTGAACAAAACAAGACAAAACTAAAATTTTTAGAAATAAGATATTGGTTGGAAATAGCGATTACGGGTGTTTTTAACAATTCTTGAACTACACCCTGCTGCGTAACCAAGGTATGCAAACCGAAGTGTTCATCTTCTCACTTCAAAACTGCGACTGATAGTTAAAAAACATTAAAAAATTAATGCATCTTAAGACTTTTGCTGGAAACGCCCCTTAAAAGTGGGCGTGCCCTAAAAAAATTTAAGATACATTTAAAGCACTAACTAAGCTTTGATCATTAATCAGTATTAAGTCATATGTGTAAAACTACAGCTGAATCGAGTAGTTTTTAAAAGATCTTACCTGAACAAAGGTATTTTATCAAAATCACGCCTTTAAAAGTGGGCGTACTAAAAAAATTTACACAAGAAAATGTAGATACATTTTTCATATAACAAACGGAAGGGAAAAAGGTTTTAATTGAATATTGGTAGCACCTTAAATTTTTAAAACTACGTTTTTCGTTCTTTTATGAAAAGTGGGCGTAAGCCACGCCCGAAATTCAAACATTTCTTTTCATACACAAAGTTTTTAGTTTCTTTTAGAGACGCAGGATTTTGACTGCGGGTTCATTATAAATACCGTTTATTTGCAAAAACAATTTTTTATGTTTTTAGTGAAAAGTGGGCGTCAGCCACGCCCAAAATCAATTTTTTTGATTTCATACACAAGATGTTTATGTGCAAGTAATATCCACAAAATTTAATGTTTTTCGCAAAAATAAAACAATTATTTTTTTACAAAAACAATATTGATGGTTTTGTATGAAAAATGGGCGTCAGCCACGCCCAAACTGAAATTTTTATTTATTTGGAAGAAGGTTTACCTGAAGCTTTCGCGTGCAAAATTTTAGCGTTATGCTTTCATCGTAACTGTACAAAAAACATAATTTAATTTTACCAAATTGAGGTTGTTCAACAAAAATGGCGATTGTGGGCGGATTTCACCGGTTCAAGAACTTAGCCTTACTTTTGAACCAAAGATTAATATACCAAATTTCAGCTTTCTAGCTCAAAAATTGCGACCTCTAGAGAGTATACATATGGACGGACGGACGGACGGACGGACGGACATGGCTATATCGACTAGGCTTTTGATTATGAGTCAGAATATATATACTTTTCTATACCAAACGGTATTATTTTTCTATGTTACAAGCTCCACACCAAATACAATATACCCATTCTATGTAATAGGGTATAAAAAGTGTGCGTTGCGGGACGCTCGACAGAAGTGATAACTTTAACTAATCTAAATTAAAGTGAGAGAGGAGGAGCCTGCCTACTGCTGCCGCATGCGTGGAAGAAAGGGAAGCCAGAAAGAGTGGCGTCGTAACGCAAAGCTGATATCAAATCGTATCACTAAACAAAAAATTTTATTTTCACTATATTTCCAAAACAAAATCAATATCGCGCAATATCCCTTGTAAAAAAAAAAACAATAAAGAACTATCCACTAAAACATTAAAACAAAAACTCTATGTCTTCGTTGAACATAATGTTCCTTTGCACAACACTTTTCGTCTCCACGAGAAAAACACTCCAATAATAAAAAAAAAAGTTCAATTTAAATTCTTAGAAAATAAAGTGCACAACTGGGTCGTAGGAACTTGCTCTTATGTGTTTAAATTGTCTTGGGGCTTGAGATTTTCAGAAAAAGACATTGAAAAAATCATAAGAAATTCTATTAATCACTTAAAAATCAATACCTAAAACGTTTTTTGGAGAAAACAAAGTACAAAGCTATCAGATTTCTTTTGCTTTTTTAAAATTTAAGGAAATTTTTTTTCAGAATCGTTCGACCAGTTTTTCAAAAAAAGGTTTTTTTTTTGAAACACTTTTCGAAACATATTTTTATTATTTCGTTTATAATAGGGCTTCTACATTAAAAATGTCATCGAAATTTGTCAAGTGGCTTACCAGAAAACCGGATTTCAAAAAACCGGTCCTATGGGAGGTACCGTTATAAGACTTTTCCTGACAAATCTATTCCAACCAAAAGATAGTTTGCAAAAAAACATTATTCAGAGAATTTTATCAAAATCGTGGGAGCCGGTTTCGAAAAAAAAAATTCACTTAAAATCGTATAGCAGGTACCGCAGGTTTTAAAGCTAGAATGCTAATTCCAAAAATCCCTCTGTATGACGTCATAATAATACTATCTGCCAAGTTTGAAGCAAATCGGTGCCCTTTAGGCTGTAGGTTCCGATACAAACAGAAGGACAGACAGAGGGGTAGACAGACAGACAGACAGAATTGTCGGACCCACTTTTTTCGACTTCTCGATCATCGTAATGTTATGTTTGAATGGCCAAAAAAATTTTTTTTACGTATGCATAACTTGCCTTATGGTACCTATAATCGCAAGTAAAAAAGGATGAAAAAAAATAATTTAAAAAAAATTCTTCCACTTTGGGCCGCACACGTTGGTCACCAGTTTGCTACACTTTTTCTGCGAACTTGAACGCGATGTAGAGAAATCAAATTATTAAAAAAAAAGAACTAAACGTTAACCGATACCGACGGAGACGCACGCAACGAAATAACTAATATTCTCAATCGACCACAAACGGATAACACGAAAAGGGAATGCGAAAAAAGTACAACAACAGCTGGATTAAAAGATATCACCACGACTGCTCAGCTGGGTTGGGTTCAGTGGAACAAGTTTTGGTTTTTTTTTTGATAAACTTGATTGATTTATCGAATCAAAATAGTTTATCAAAAGAAGAACATTATATTATTAGTAGAGTCCAAAAAAATTAGCACCATGAACTTTTTTCTGAAACCGAATTAGAAAATTCCACAACTAAATATAGAATGTAAAGAACCGATAATATAAATAAAAGAAAGAGATTTAAGTTTACAAGGTATTTCATTTTTGGGAAACCGTGGGACAGAAGACCCCTGGACTTAAACCCAAATTTGTTTTCAAATGTTTAAGTGGTTGCACAATTTAAGTATGGCCGTGTGGCTCCAAGGAAAATTTTACAGGCAATGAAATTGAAATTTAATTAACAAAACTAAAGCTGGTCCCGAAAATCTGGTACACGGATGGGCTGCATATAAATATAAATATAAATATTTTGGAATCACAAAAATGTATGTTTATATACAAATCAGAGCATAAACTACTAATTTTTAGGTAATGAATTAAGATTGCTATCTCCTTTTCTCCTTTAAATCTTTAACGTCTCGAATCCTGTTTACAGTTTCAAAAATCTTCAATCCAAAATTCAATGACAAAAAGATGTCTAATAATCGATTTTTTGTTTCTTCACCAAAATTCCTCGAAATATTCTGTGTTCGCTTCTCAGGCTCTCGCAAGAGTGCCTTCCAAGCTAATTTTCACCTGCAACTTTCTTCCCCCATCCCTCGTTTTCGAAATCATCGGTCACGGTATTCTGGCTTAATGGAAGCTTGACGCTTTCCAAGAAAACAGCCGTGGTGGGATCTAACGAAGCTAATTCTTAAGCACTTAAACACGGTTTCGACAAGTTACCGAAACATTATGGACGAGTTCAGACCCTTTTCCAACTTTAACTATTTTCGAGAAAAATTGAAGACGAAAATAAAATCGAGGAGAAGTTTGAACTAGGCTTTTTTCCTTTTACTGTACAGCTATCGCGTGGGACTCGAAGCGTGAATTAACCAAAAGTATTTTCGGAGATACAGAGAGGATCTTTTCAAATCATTTTCAAACTACTATAGAACTAATCTAAAAGCGTTAAAAATCCATTTTGTACATTTAAAAAAATTAGCGTTGTTTTTAAATTAAAGTTAAGTTAAGTTTTAAAAAGTGATAATGAGTCCACCTGATTCGCTTCTTCTGAGGCTCATCCGACGGAATTTCCTCTCGATTCAGATATGCTGTACTTGAACTCAAACACCTGGGTTAGTTGCTTTTGCAAAGTATAAGCTAGGTATACCAGTGGTTGATGAGACCATGGTTGCCTCAAATTCACCAATATTTTACAGCCGCAACGAGAAAAAAGGAAAGGGAATATAACGACCGAAGGGTAGTTTTTGTTGCGGTTAAATTTACCGTAACAAATCCCATCCTTACCGTCAAGGAAATGTGTTTGTTTTTCAAGAATTTATTTTTCTTGAAAAACAAACACATTTCCTTGAAGGTAAGAGTGTGATTTGTTACGGTAAATTTAACCGCAACAAAAACTACCCTTCGGTCTTTATATTCCCTTTCCTTTTTTTCTTATTTCTTAAGGCTCAGCTAGGATTGGAGGGTAAAAGAACCCTTTATGGTTTCAGTCGCTCGAAGAGCAACTGGCAAAATTAACAGCAGACTTTGAAAGGGCCACAGCAGATAAGTTACGTTGCCAACAGGAAGCTGATGCCACGCAAGCCACAATTCAGTTAGCCAACCGCCTGGTAGGAGGATTATCTAGTGAAAATGTTCGTTGGGCAGAAGCTGTTAACAAGTAAGAACACTTTATAATAAAAATTCTTGAAATTGCGCTCATGTTTCCTTTTGTAGTTTTGATAAACAGGGTATTACTCTTCCTGGCGACATTCTGCTGATAACTGCATTTATTTCTTATGTCGGATGCTTTACTAAACAATTTCGAATAGATTTAATGTCGAAAATGTGGCGACCCTATTTAAAAAACATCGATCCACCTATTCCAACAACTGAGAATCTTGATCCTCTGAGCCTTTTAACCGATGATACGACAATAGCAGTGTGGACGAATGAAGGTTTGCCAAGCGACCGGATGTCAATGGAAAACGCAACAATACTTTCAAATTCTGACCGATGGCCTCTAATGATCGACCCTCAATTGCAAGGCTTAAAATGGATTAAGCAAAAATATGGCGATTTGCTAAAAGTCATTCGCATGGGATATCGCGGATATTTAGATATAATTGAAAAAGCAATTATTAAGGGCTGTACAGTTTTGATTGAAAATATAGACGAACAGCTTGATCCAGTTCTAGATCCGTTACTGGGGCGAGCTTTGATCAAAAAGGGAAAGTAAGACATAGTTTAACTGTTGAAGTGTTAAAAAAAAAGTTATTTTCAGAGCTATTAAATTAGGTGACAAGGAGATGGAATACAGTTCCAACTTCCACTTAATTCTACACACTAAGCTTGCGAATCCTCATTACAAGCCAGAAATGCAAGCACAATCCACCCTTATTAACTTTACTGTTACCCGAGATGGTCTTGAAGATCAGTTGTTGGCCGAGGTTGTCAAAGCCGAAAGGCCCGATCTTGAGGAGCTTAAGGCCGATCTAACAAAGCAACAAAATGATTTTAAAATAATGCTTAAAGAACTTGAAGATGACCTTTTATCGAGGCTTTCGTCAGCAGGAGCAAATATTTTGGGAGATACAACCTTAGTTGAAAATTTGGAAACAACAAAAAGTACAGCTTCGGAAATTGAAATAAAGGTTAGTATTTTTTTAACTTTGTTATTTTGATTGTTCGCCTTTCTTTTTCTAGGTGGCTGAAGCAAAAATAACGTCTCAAGAAATTGATAAGGCAAGGGAGTACTACAGGCCAGCAGCGGCTAGAGCCAGTCTTCTCTACTTCATATTGAATGAACTCAACACTATTAATCCAATTTATCAATTTTCATTAAAAGTAAGATTATGAAGGTTCAGTTATAAGTGTGCTCATCCTGTGTGGTTTCAATATTTATTAAGGCCTTTAGTGTTGTCTTCCAAAAAGCTATTGCAAAAGCTAAACCAGCTGACACAGTTGCAGGCAGAGTAACAAACCTTATTGATTGTATTTCATACTCGTTATTTCAATACACTTCGCGAGGTTTATTTGAATGTGATAAGCTAATTTTTGCTTCCCAAATGACTTTTCAGGTTTGTCGCAATAATAAATCTTCCTCAGTAACTATTTCTTCATAGATTCTGCTTATGAGCGAAGAAATCACTGCAACAGAACTTGACTTCCTTTTACGGTTTCCCATCAAACCTCATGTGACAAGTCCTGTTGATTTCTTGTCGAATCAGTCTTGGGGAGGTATTTGTAGTCTTGCTGCCAAGGACGAATTCCGCAATCTTGATCGTGATATAGAAACATCGTCTAAGCGATGGAAGAAATTAGTTGAATCTGAAATTCCAGAAAAAGAGAAATTTCCTCAGGAATGGAAAAATAAAACAGCGCTTCAAAGAATTTGTATGATAAGAGCTTTACGACCGGACCGAATGACTTATGCCTTAGCGTAGGTTCTTATTTTAACCATTGTTCCTTAAAACATGATATATCCATAAATTATCATCAAACAGGGATTTCATTGAAGAAAAGCTTGGATCAAAGTACGTTGAAAACCGAACAGTAGATTTTGAAAAATCTTACGAGGAGGCAAGTCCTTCAACACCAATCTTCTTTATTCTCTCAGCCGGTGTGAATCCTCTCAAGGATGTTGAAGCATTGGGAAAGCGTCTGAGATTTTCAATGGATGATGGTAACTTTCATAATGTTTCTCTGGGTCAAGGCCAAGAGATAATAGCTGAAGTTGCTATGGATGAAGCAGCTAAGAATGGCCATTGGGTTGTCCTTCAGAATATTCATTTGGTTCGGAAATGGCTCCCATCGCTGGAGAAAAAATTAGAACATTTTGCTGAGGGATCCCACCCCAACTATCGAGTGTTCCTTAGCGCTGAACCTGCAAGTTCTGCAGCTGCGCATATTATACCTCAAGTAAGTTTTTTATATGCCCTATATACTGTGATCAAAAAGATCTGTTAACTCGTGTTTGCTGAGTTATTCTAAGACAATTTGATCTCCTTATAAAGGAGGAATAAATTTTGTCAGAGGAGTTGCTCTTTCGTGAGAAGAATCTTTTTCAATGAAGCTACGCCTATTAAGTCATTCACTTATTATGTAAAATTATGACTTTCCATCTGTGATTTCAATCGGGTTGGGTACGATTTTCTGATTTAGAAAAAACAATCGCCATAATGTGGACATTCGAAAAGCTACATTATACGATTTCAAAAAGTAACAAGTATTGGAGGAAGACAAAACAATAAAATGAATTTCGTTTTTACACATCTGTTGCATCAGCAGCGCTCTTAAGCGACAAAACAAGGCAATACTAAAATCTCCCAAGTGATATTTCTATAAGTTATATCTATGTACCAGTATAAAGGTTCTATATATCTATGGACAATGTTCCGTAAAGCATTGTATATATAAACTATAGTACTACCACTTGAGGAGCGCCATCTATCGACGGAAAACTAAGCTCTTTATTTAAGAGGTTTTCATCTAGATTACCATGGGAAGCAACAACAACAATTAAAATGGTGGAACGTAAGAAAAAAGTTGTTGTTGCTTCCCATGGAAATCTATACAAAAACTTCTAAAATCAAGAGCTTAGTTTTCCATCGATAGATGGCGCACCTCAAGTGGTAATCATCACCATCAAGTCCCGTAACCCCGCTCGGGGCATAGGACGCCAAGTGGTAATGCTAAAAATTATATATACAATGCCTACAGCTACAATGGATGATAAGAAAAGCCATTGTATTTATAATCTATAGTACTCCCAATAAGAGAAACGTTTGGTGAGCCATCTATGGACATAGTTCACAAAAACTTGATTTGTGAGTTAGGAGTGGTTTTATCTAGATTGCCACCGGAAGCAAACACAACAGATAAGACAATTAGCGCCGCCGTTGACGAAGCTCAGAACTAAAAATGCATGTTCCATGAAATTACTAAAAAAATGAATATACAATGGAAGACCTAGAATGTTTTCTTAATAATTTAATCTTTTCATCTATTCTTAGTCATTCTTTTTTGCAAAGGCGGATCTCCAACTTATGTCTTTTTTTGGTTCGTTGTTTAAAATGTGATTCCTTTGTTCTTTGAATCTCGTTTTCGCAATGCGTTTGGTTTTATCATAATTATTTTTTGGCATTCAGATTCCGGGTTTGGTCAAGTTGTACTTTTTATTTTTTGTGTGTTAGGCTAAGATAACACATGTTTTTCTTAATCTAAACACGAACAAAAAATTTTAACTTAATAGGATGTTGAACATTAAAAACGCACTTATAAACTGCGGACTATGGATTTTACGAGCCCAGAAAAACAATTATTATTAAATTATCGCAGAAAAACACATATGCACGAACCCGATGTTCCACGATGAGGAATTTCGATGAATGAAGGTAAAAAAAAAGAAATGTCAAAATTGGTTCCGTTCGCGCAAGTATGTAGGTAAGTAAATCGTTAGATAGGTGGTTTACCCGTTTGTTTGCTCAGAAGGGGGTGGGTTAGATCGATGAATATTTTAATTGATCGCATCAATAAAAGTAGAATTTCTGAATTCAAGAATTCCAGTGATCGTATCAAACAAATTAGAATTTTTGAAAGGAAACCGTATAGAAACTGAAAAGAAGAATGGAAATAAAAACTAACGAGTTATTTTCCAAAAATTAAATATAAATAATTTATTAGTGAAACCTTTAAATATGTATTAAGTAAAAAACAACTTATTTTTTTCCTAAAAAAAATTTACAAGTAGTTTGTTTGGGGAAATGACGGGAGGCCAAATTCAAAGATAAAATATATAAAAAAAAGTTTGCAAAATTGGTATACCTAAGCTAAAGTCCAAAGAGATACAAAGAAGAGAAAAACGACGGGGTCGATTATCGACATTACCAAAGGGTTTAAAATATAACGAAAGCCTAGTAATAAGCAAATTGTTTCCACTTTTGGCCAGAAAATTACAATAAGAAAAAGCAAATATACTGTCCTGAGACAAAACGAGCAAACTGAAAAAGGTAGTTATCTGCCTATTTGGATCTTTCCTCCTGCGTCCTGCCTTGCTAGCCCGACTCCTATGAGATATTTTATCTGGAAAAATCCTCCTATAGAGTAACACCAAAAATTAATTCTTTGGCCCAATCTGCTAAAACAAGAAAAACTTAATTTTTAATTGAGTTAATCACAAAATTGACCATTGATCTAAATAATCATTTTTACTTGCTCTATAGAGCAAGTATTGGTTTCGTGCAGAAAAAAAATCTAGGTTTTAATCAAACATGACATTACGATGATAGTGAAGCCCAAAAAAGGGGTTTTCGCCATACCGTCCGTCGGTCTGTCTGTGCGTCTCTGCGTCTGTGCGGATGTGCGGATGTGTGGATGTGCGCTTTTTCACGTCATGCTACAGCCTAAACGGCTTGACAGATTTTCTTAAAACTTGGTATATAGCAGTTTGAAGGAAAACCATTGTCGAGGTTTTTTTTGTTTCGTTTTAGCCCGGCTCAAACTGGTACCTTTCATGTAACGGTTTTTGACTAGCAACGCTGCCGTGAAAGTGTTAAGTTGTATACAATTATCGCTCCCGTCTTTTTGCGTTTAAAATTACAGCTTAATATCAAGTCTTTTAAAAAGAATATTTTTTTTTTATTTTTTTCGATCAATACAATCCTTTTATTAGAATAAAGTATTCAGAGTTTTCGAAAACAGGTAATAAAATTATAAATTATAGATCTAGGTCACATGAGCGACAACAACAAACGTAAGAGCTGTCAAACTTCGCCCGACGGCAACCATCAAAATACCTACATAAATAACAGATCGTCTAAAATTTTTAAAACTAATTCAAAAATGTCCATATCTGATTCTGATTTGCAAAAAATTAAATTCATTATCAATGATTCCCTGCATACTGAACTCGAAAAGGCTACAGCGAATTTAGCATCAAAGGAGGACCTCATTACGCTTAATACAGAGATAACCTTCTTGAGAAAACAAAATGAAGACCTAGCGTAAAAAGTTTCTCAGTTTGAAGCTAGATGCAACATATTAGAAGAAGAACTAGAAGCGCAAAGCCGCGAACTTAAAGGCAAAAACATTATCTTTTCTATTCCGTCTGAAAACGCCGACCTAGAAGAAAAGGTACGATGCATGACTCGGCTACTTTTGAACAATGCAGATGTACAAGGGATGTCCAAGCCCATTACAATAAGCAAAAATCACCATTTAATCAAAATGAAACTAAACACTGGCTGTAACCAAACTGCAATGGAAATGCTTAAGAACTCTGCTAGGCTTAAGAACACAGGTGTTTACATCCAACGAGATCTCACGAAACAAATGCAGTTAAAACGAAGAATCCTGTTGCAGTATAGAAAAATTATTAAACTTAATAAACCTAACGCCCCGGTGCTAATAAGAAACAACACTCTTCTTATCGAAGATAAAATATTTTATTTGAACAATAATAATAAACTTAAAATAAATGAAAACGATGGAGAACAAGAGTTGCAACAAATGTTTGGTCAATTGGACTTCCGAAATGTCACAAACACGATGATGTCAAATAGACGTCACAAGGAAAGTACTAGATCATCACCTATTTCTGCACAACCAGTAATGCCACTTCAACTAGATCAACAAAGTAGTAGTAGTAGTAGTATATCAAGAAATTGAAAATTAAATGCCGTCAGCTCAATAAATAATAGTTTTTGTAAAATATTAGCATAAAATAGCTATATCTGGTATTAATAATAAGTTATTGTATGTAGATTTTTTCAACTTTGTTAAAACTTTTGATCTTTTTTTCCTCTTTGAAACACATATACTAAAGAAAATTCAAGTAAATTTATAAAATATTTTAACGGCTACAAACTTCACTGGATTCTTGCTACCAAAACATGTATCAAGGGGTGTGCAAGCGGAGGTTGCTTGTATGGAATAAAAACATCACATCTTAAACTATACGATTTCGCAGTCATACAAGAAACAACTCTAATTAAACTCTTAAAAAGAAACGACATGTATATAACGCCTCTTTATGTAAACTGCAATAAGTGGACCGACGATTTTGAGCAACTCAACAATAATTTATCTGCTCTTACAAGCAAGAGCCTACTTATAATTGGAGACTTTAACGCCAGAACTAGCAACAATCAAGTCACTACAATTAGAGACATCAATAATGTTTGTTTAAACGTTAACTCTAGAACATCCAAAGACACAATATGCAATAGAAATTGTACTGCACTTCTTGAAACGATGCAATTGTATGATTTTGTTCTTTTAAATGGTTGTACTGAAGGAGACATGGAGGGTCAATATACGTTTATTGGAGGGCAAGGCAAGTCAGTGATTGATTACTGTATGGTGGATAATGATTGGCTCGACCTAATAAGTAAGTTTGAGATTTTATGTAAAAATTTCCCGATCATATGCCAATCGCAGTAGAATGGAAAACCGAACCCGACTCGTCACAAACAAATCTTCAGTTGTTACCTCGGCTTATGTGAAAATGGTACGTTCAATCGAATTGCCAATATAAAAATTTGTGTTTAGCAAAGAAACTTGGTTTTGAAAATAAACAAGCTCAATCAGTAACAAAGGTGAAACAAAGAACACCAAGGAATTTTGGAAACTGGCGAAAGATATTATTGGTTCCCATCACATTATAGGCACAGGTGTATCCGCGGATGATCTTTCCATTCATTTCTCGAAACTTCTCCAATCGAACTCACACTTAACTTTTGCTTATGCCTTAAGCACCGATGATATTTTGGACAACGAAATATCTATTTGTGAGATAAAAACAGTTCTTCCAAAAGCTAAAAATATAAAAGCTCCAGGTGAGGATAGTGTACCATATGAATTTTTTAAAAATGCATTTCAATGCTTTAATATTCACCTGGTGGCGCTTTTTAACAAAATTCTGATGAGTGCGGAAGTTCCATCTTCGTTCAAAAAAGCTGTTATCTTTCCAATTCATAAAAAAGGTACCATGAATGATGTTGCAAACTACAGGGGTGTAGCGTTTATGAATATTATAGCTAAGGTATTCTGTGGTGTTCTTGTTTGCCGATTGGAAAAGTGGGTAGAAAAAAATAATATACTGTCTGAGTTCCAGGCTGGTTTCAGAAAAAACTATTCTACGGTTGACCAAATCTTCTCCCTGACATCGATTGTCAAGGCATACCATAGTAGGAATAAAAAGGTGTACGCGTTGTTTGTCGATTTCAAAGCAGCGTTTGATTTGATAAATCGGAATGCTCTAATATACAAACTTACACAGCTAGGTGTCTCAACCAAATTTCTACATGTCGTCAAATATATGTACGCAGACACAGAAGCTAACGTGTGGGATGGCGAATTTCTCTGAATGGTTCTCAACAGATTCTGGAGTCAAACAGGGATGTCCGCTCAGTGCACTTTTATTTGCAATGTTTATAAATGACATTACGAAAAATGTATTATTGACCAATTTAGATTGTATTATATGGTTGGAAAGGATATAAATCTGCTTTCCGTCGGCTTGTTTGGTCACAATAAATGTAGTAATGAAAAGCAAAAGTTAACATTAATTTATCCCAACGTTTCGGCAAGGGTTGTTGCCTTCTTCAGGGGAACTTTATTTTACATGAAAAAAAAAATTATAAAAACAATTGTATAACAACTTAGGAACAATACAACAATAAACTTACGTTATGCAAAGAGACAATATAAAATTATTTTTTGAATTGCATTTAAAACAAAAAAAATAAAAAGCACTTCAAAGTGAAGTTTAGTCTTAAGTTATAGACAATTTGCTTATACTTGAAGTTGGATGACGTTTAGTCGGAGACGAGAGAACAGTATACGGGGGATATATTCTGCGTGTCTATTTTCCGGTTCATGTTGTTGCTATTTTTGATGATGTGCAGAGTTTCGAGGGTATACCGTTTCGACGTATGTCACTCTGTCTGAAGCACTTTGACATTGTCAAAGTCTGGAGAGTGGCCGCTTTCAATAGTATGAGCGGCTAAAGCAGTTTTGCCAGGATTTTTTGACTTTATGTCGGACTTGTGGTTGGATATTCTTTGACGAAGAAACTGTTTTGTAGTACCAACGTAGCATAGGTTACAAGTCGGAGACGAGAGAACAGTATACGGCGGATATATTCTGCGTGTCTATTTTCCGGTTCATGTTGTTGCTATTTTTGATGATGTGCAGAGTTTCGAGGGTATACTGTTTCGACGTATGTCACTCTGTCTGAAGCACTTTGACATTGTCAAAGTCTGGAGAGTGGCCGCTTTCAATAGTATGAGCGGCTAAAGCAGTTTTGCCAGGATTTTTTGACTTTATGTCGGACTTGTGGTTGGATATTCTTTGACGAAGAAACTGTTTTGTAGTACCAACGTAGCATAGGTTACAAGGGTCGTCAGATTTTTCCTTGCAGTTGATTTTGTAAATAACGTCAGTTGTTTTGTCCTTATCCGGTTTAGCCTTGAGTTTGGTGAAAAGATGTACCAATGTTTTGTTAGACTTGTAAGCTAAATTGACATCCTTGGATTTGTTGGCGATGGTCTTTTTAAAGTTTTCTGTCGGGCTGGGCACATAGACGACACTTTTATAGTACCCAGTGTTTTGATTGGTGTTATAGTTTTGGTTTAATACCTCCAACTTCAAGTATAAGCAAATTGTCTATAACTTCAGACTAATCTTCACTTTGAAGTGCTTTTTTTTTTTTTTTTTTTTTTTTTTTTTTTTTTTTTTTTTTTTTTTTTTTTTTAATGCAATTCAAAAAATAATTTTATATTGTCTCTTTGCATAACGTAAGTTTATTGTTGTATTGTTCCTAAGTTGTTATACAATTGTTTTTATAATTTTGTTTTTTCATGTAAAATAAAGTTCCCCTGAAGAAGGCAACAACCCTTGCCGAAACGTTGGGATAAATTAATGTAACCTTTTGTTTTTCATTACTACATTTATTGTGACCAAACAAGCCGACGGAAAACAGATTTATATCCTTTCCAACCATATAATAAATGACATTGTTAACAACCTTCCTGGAGGAATTAGAATGGCAGGAATCCAAATCAATGTGTTGCTATATGCTGACGATTTGGTTATATTATCAGAATCGGAAGAAAATTTACAATTGATGATAAACCGGCTGTCTTCATACTGCGAAAAGTGGGGACTTGAAATCAACACTGACAAATCAAAAGTTATGATTTTTTCACGTTCCAATCGGATTGAAGTCGGAAACAATTGGGTGTATAATGGATGGCGTTTGGAAGTGACAAATAAATATAGGTACCTTGGAGTGAACCTAAGCTCAACACTGAATTTTAGTGAGCACCTCTCTGAAAAATCAAAAACCGCTCAAAGTCTTATAAACCTAACATGGAAAAAGATTTTTTCAAACAGCCATATACAGTTGTCTACCAAATACCAAATCTTTAATTCAGTTGTGAAGTTGACCCTGTGTTATGCAGCTCAAGTTTGGGGAATAGAAGAGTATGAGGAAATTGAGACACTTCAAAGTAGCTGCATCAACAAAATTTTCAATCTACCAATCAACACACCGAATTATGCGATTTACTTAGAAACCGGCTTACCAAAGATATTTACCAGCACCCTAAAACTACAAGCGGATTATATAATAAAAGTCTTAGGTCTTCAAGCTGAGCGATTAAGTAAAAAGATGCTGCTATACGAAGTAAAGAACAAGGACTAGTGGTTTGAAAAATGGCAACGGATCGCCACTTCTTTAGGTGAAGAAATTCAAATTGATCCAAACAACATTCTTGGTGTAAAGGAAAAGCTTTACAGAATTATTCAGCTCAATGAAGACTCGGTCCGGAATCTACTTGTAGAAACAGCTACTGAATCAGAAAGTCGTATATTATACAGTCAATTAAAATTTAATCTAGGTAACAATAATTATTTTCACGATTCTTTAAGCACCAGAGACATTTCTCTAATATTTAAAGTAAGATGCTATATGCGAAGTACTTTGTCTAAACGGAAAACCTTACAATGGGAGTTACAATCAGTTCTGCTCACTATATGTAACACAAGATCCAAAGAAGACTGCTTCCACTTTATAAGTACATGTCCAATTTTTAGACATAAGAGATTTGTGTATTTTGGAAAGTTCTCTCTCTCAATGGAAGACACAATACTAATATTGGATGAACCAGATTGGAACAAGCTTGTCAATTATCTCAAGGAAATTTGCAGATTTAGGAAATTGCTCATAACTGAATATGATTAATCTATACTTAAAAAATTATTTAGTTTACATTAAAAAATTATAAACAATAAGGTTTTATTAAATATAAAATAAATAAAAGAAATAAAGTTGTTAGTCGAGCTGACAGCAATGCCAAAGCTTTTAATTTCAAAAAACATGTGAAAATGTATATTTAAAATTGTAAATAAATGAATTAATTACCTTACCTGTAACGGTTTTTTTCATTTTGAATTTGCTCGAAAACGGCTCTAACGATTTTAATTAAACTTAGAATTTAACTTACCTTAGATATTTCTAACAAAATAGCGTTTTTTGTTTTCGTCTTAAATGGTCGTAACGAAAATCCGGTTTAAACGGCTTTTTTTCAAATGGCCATAAGTTCGCAACGGCTTGATTGAATTGACTCAAACTTCGTTTGGCATAGTTCTTTATAGTGTTTTATAGGATTGCTTTATACAGCCTTTCCATACAAAGAGCCGTTCAGTTTTAGCCAACTTTTTTTGGTTTTTTCTAATTTGCTCAAAAATGGCTCTATCGATTTTGATTAAATTTTGTGTGTTATATTCTTTTAGTGTTCTTAAGAGAACTGCGTTTTTTAATTTTTGGCAAAAAATGCTAATAACGGAGATTTGGTCTTAACGTCTTTTTTTCAAATGGCCATAAGTTGTCAACGGTTGTACCAAATTCAATTAAACTTTGTTTGGTAGAGTTCCTCTCAACTTTCTATCAGATGGCATTGCATTTTTGTCAGTTACTCTTTTTTAAATGGTGGCTCCCATACAAAAAGCCACTAGGTTTTGGCCAAATTCAAGTTTTTTCTAATTTACTCAAAGAAGGTTCTACCGATTTTTATTAAACTTTGTATTGAATATAGAAAGAATGTTTTGAAGATAACTGCATTTAAGTTTTTGGCTTCAAATGATAATTACGGAAATTTGTTTTTACAATTTAATTAATTTGGCCATAAGCGGATATTTATATAATTTATAGCAACCAAAAGATGACATCTTAAATTGTAATATTCAAAGGTTTCTTAAAGTAAGTCCCGTAGGTATATCGGGTTTTCCAGTTTTAACCAAAATTTTGTAGTTTTTCCCAAATTTTTCAAACATGCCTTTTTCATATTGCTCAAAAACTTTGTTTTCATCGTACTATTGCACCAACAGAGCAAGTACGTGCGACCCAGTCGTGCATTTTATTTCTTTTGCTCTTTGCTTAAATTTCTTGTTAGCCTTTTCGTCCAAAAACCAACCTCAATATAGCCATTCTCAAAATATATTTCTCTCTTTCTAGCCAAAGTCCGATGTGGTGTTCTGTCATGGGTGAGCTTAAACACTTGGTATGATTATTGAGAGCTTGTGCCGTTGGTGAATCCAAGCCACACATTCGAATTGTGCAAACTATCACAGGCTAATGGTAATATTTGCAACAAGAGTAGCTCAATGGACGAGTTAAGACTTAAGACCCATTATTGGCAATTCCAACAGTTTAAGAGAAAAAAAACGAAATATACAAACTCGACAATGTCCACGTCCTATGCCCAGACTACAGTATGGAGGAAAATCTTTCTGTCGAGTAAATTCTCTGGCATTTTCAACTCGCCTTGTGTTTGAAAATCAGCTAACATCAAAATCATTACCTAACATAGAATATAAATCCTAATTTTGAGTAATAATGTGCTGAACACAGCAAATCTATTACCAACTTAGAGATGATAAAATTAGTTATTTTTATACCAGATTTAATTTCCTATAAGTGTCAAATGAAGCTTAATAAAGTTCTTCTTTAACAAAACGTGATCGGGTGAGGTTAAATCATCAGTCTTATTCTTTATATTAAAAGACATTAAAATTTCAGAAAATAATCTTAGACTAATGGTCCACCGAGCCTGATAGTAATTTATTGATAAATAAATTAATCGATAATGTCTAATGCTAATCAAATTCAACATTTGTTGGAGAAGCAAGGAGAATTGTGTGAGTTAATTGCAAATTCTCTTGCTAAATTGAAAATCAGCGAAAAGATCATCAGTCAGCGCATTGAATCCCGCATCAAAGCTCTTTCTAAAAACTGGGCTGACTACAAAGATAACCATAATTCCTTAGGAATTCTAAGATCGTCATTGAAGGCTGAACAGAAGGCAGAATACGACGAGGAGCCATATTTTAAAGAAAAAGCATATGTGGAATGTGAAGAAAATTATCTCGATACAATGGAACAAATGACAATATTGTTAGAAAATATCATGCCAAAACCTTCCATTGATGGCAAAGCATTATCTGATGTTTCTATGATGCGGTCATCATTTTCGTGCACATCACATGTGCGACTGCCAATAATGAATCTTCCTATGTTCAGTGGAGAGTTTTTGGATTGGGCGCCTTTTAAAGACGCCTTTACATCGCAGATCGGTGCGCATACGTCTTTAACATGTGTTGAGAAATTACAATATCTAAAAACATGTCTTGCTGGTGGCAAAGCAGCTTTCCGTTTGCATACTATTCCTCTAACAGCAGCTTACTTCAAGGTAGCATGGGATGATCTTCTAGAGCACTACAACAACAAGAGGCTTTTGATTGACTCAGCATTGAATTTACTCTTTTCTGCCAGGTGGGTCGCTCAAGAAAGTTTAGAAGATCTTGATAGTTTAATGAACACAATAAATCAAGCAGTAGGTTCTTTGGAAGGTCTTGGTTCGAAAGTCGACCAATGGGATGAGATTCTAGTGTTTTTAGTTTCTCGTAATCTAGATTCTGCATCCATAAAAGAATGGGAAAAGCATCTGGGTTCAAAAAAAGAAACTTCTTCTTGGAAAGATTTTAAATCATTTATACAAACCCGCGTTCGTTCTCTGCGGGCTTTCGAACGAGTAAATCCTAAACAACAAGACACGAGAAAGCCAGCATCAGGTAAAAATCAGGCTTTTAAAGCAAAATCTCATCATTTGACTATGCGGAGCTCTTTTCAATCGTGTTCTCTCTGCAAAGGGAATCATTTTATATCAGCTTGTCCAACTTATCTATCAAAAAGCTTCGAAGAGCGTCATCAATTTGTCACACAAAAAAGACTGCTATAACTGTCTCGGGCCACATTCAATCAGTGGCTGCTATTCGAAGAAAAGATGATGATGTCGTCACCACACCTCTATTCATCCCGGAGGTAATACATCCAGTCATCAATCTAACAACTTGGCGCAGAATAAATCTACAATAGAACCAATATCAGCTGTACCATCTTTTACTACTGCGTCTGTTAACGCGACTTGTATCTACAAATCTCCCACACACGGAAGGCTGCTAGCAACAGCATTAGTAAAAATCAAATTCAGTAGTGGGGAGAGTCATATGATAAGAGCTTTTCTAGATCAAGGTTCTGAAATTAATTTAATTTCAGAAAAACTAAGCCAATTTCTAAGATTGCCACGTGACCACACATCATTTTCTATATCGGGTATAGGAGCAGACTCATCATCTTCACACAAATCAAATGGAAAGGTCACCTTGGAAATTCAATCGTGTGTAAATGAATTAACAAGTGTTTTTGACGCTTTTATTTAACCAAAGCTAACTAATTATCTTCCTACATCAATGGTTGCTGTCAACAACTGGCCACATCTCACTTGCAGATCCTGAATACTATCAGCCCGGCCAAATCGATCTTTTACTGGGAGTGGAAATCTACAGCCACATTATACAGAATGGACTTCGAAAAGGACCAATAGAGGCACCAATTGCTCAACTAACCCGTTTAGGTTGGATTCTGTCTGGATCTGCACCATTAGCAGCACATTTAGCATCATTGGAAGGTGCCTCGGCTTTTCATTGTCATATTGACAATGATCTCAACGACCTTATGAAACAATTTTGGATCCAAGAGGAAGTATTCAGTTCTCCTAAAAATCAACTCACTTTAGAAGAAAAACATTGCGAGGAGATTTTTACGACAACTCACAATCGAGATACAGAAGGCAGGTACATTGTGAGGCTTCCCTTTGAGTCACACCCCACATCTTTTGGAGACTCAAGAAACCCAGCACTGAGCATGATTTATAGGATGAACAAACGTTTCATGAACAATCCATCGTTTTATGAGGACTACTCAAAATTCATCACCGGGTATGAAAACTTGGGCCACATGCGCTGAACGAGTGAAACTCCAAAAACATTAGATCAAGTTTTTATTTACCACATCATGTTGTCGTTGGTGAAATGAGTGCTACAACTAAGCTCCGAGTTGTTTCTAACGGATCTTTCAAGCCACAACAAGGTTGGTCACTGAATGAATTTCTTCACGAAGGGCCCAAGCTTCATGTTGATCTTCCCGATGTTTTAACACGATGGCGTATGAATAAATTTGCATTCTCATCGGACGTCACAAAAATGTTTAGGCAAATTCAAGTTCATCCTGACGATTGGGATTTCCAAAGAATTTTGTGGCTTGAAGGTTCGAATGTAGTGGACTTTCAGTTGACAACGGTTACATATGGAACCAGTTCAGCTCCCTATCTAGCAAACAGAGTTCTTCGTCAACTTGCATCAGACGAAGGTCATCTTTATCCTGAAGCTAAGGAAGTCATCGAACAGAACACGTATGTCGATGATGTATACAGTGGAGCGTCGTCTATTATGGAGGGTAAGCAAAAAATCAGACAAATAATTAATCTTTTCAAGGCCGGTTGTTTTCCACTTCAAAAATGGGCAGCCAGTCACGAAAGTCTATTAGAAGATGTGCCAAATCAAGAACGTGCTTTGTGTTCAAATTCACATTGTATTAAGGATGGATCTATACATCGTACATTAGGGCTTAACTGGCAACCTATTCATGATCGCTTCATTTTCATTTCTGAACAAACAAGTGAACCAGCCGTTTATACGAAAAGGAATGTTTTTATTGCAAAATTATTTGACCCGCTAGGGTGGCTATCTCCAGTCGTTGTTCGAGGAAAAATATTCATGCAGGAGCTTTGGAAAGCAAATTTAAGTTGGGATGAAGTTATACCCCTTAACCTTGAGCTACGATGGAAAACCTACTTTTTTGCATTTGATCGGCGTACCTAGATAGCTTGGACTAACTTCTTCATGTTTATCTGCTGAAATCCATGGCTTTTCCGATGCCGCTCATGCAGCACTCGGTACAGTCATCTATCTTCGTGTTTCACGAAAAGACGACATTCAAATAACAATTCTAGCATCCAAGACGAAAGTAGTTCCTATTCAAAAATCAAATAAGCCTGGCGTTCGATCGAGAAGTATCTTTGTTACAACTCCGCGCTTGGAGCTATCGGCAGCGTTGCTTCTAACACGTCATGTACAACACATGATTAAAATTTTAAATATAGATTTATCAGCTATACATCTCTGGACTGATTCCAGTACAGCCTTGTTTTGGATTCAAGGTCAACCCAATAGATGGAAAGATTTCGTACGCAATCGTGTCTCTCAAATACAAGAAAATCTTCCTAAGGCACATTGGCATCACCTACCAGGTGAGGACAACCCAGCGGATTATGCATCAAAAGGCTTATCACCCCGCAAGTTATCGGAGAAATCGCTTTGGTGGTTTGGACCCAGTTGGCTGAAACTAAACGCAAGCTATTGGCCATCGCTCCGTCTCAACCTGGATAAGAACGTAGATATGGAGGAACGTAAGCAAATAGTAGCCTTTGCTACAAAGCAAAAAATTAATTCTACTTGGGATCTTATAAGTAAGTATTCATCGCTGATGAGACTTCTGCGAATAACAGCTTGGTGTAGGCGCATCATTTATATTCGCAAAAACATCCAAGAAAAGAAAAAGGCCGAAAATGATGTTACTCTTATTCCAAAATTCATCAAATTTGATTGTTGGCTTAAACCTGAGGAACTCGATGCTGCAAAGATGTTTTGGATCACTTGTGTGCAGTTTGAGAACTTTTCTTCAGAAATCAGAAATCTATCTCGTTTACAGTCCATTCATCACAGCAGTTTTATTTTTCGTCTTAGTCCATTCCTTGATGCACATGGAATTCTTCGAAGTGGCGGGTGGCTTCGCAACGCCAAAGTCGATGTGGACATGAAGCATCCAATCATTCTTCCTCGTGATTCTAAATTAACAAAGATAATTCTTGATTATACGCATGCTTCAACATTCCATGGCGGAGTTCAATTAATGCTGGCCACTCTAAGAGGGAATTACTGGATCATCGACGGTCGCAATGTAGTTCGCAGTTTCGTTAATCGTTGTGTAGTTTGCGCAAGGTATCGAGCTAAAATCTCTAAGCAGCTAATGGGTCAGCTTTCTGTCAATAGAACCATTCCATCGCGCCCATTTGTGCATTCGGGAGTGGATTTTGCAGGACCTTTTACTCTAAAAACCTGGAGTGGGCGAGGAGCTGAAAGGTACAAGGGTTATCTTGTTGTATTCGTGTGCTTTTCCACATCTGCAGTTCATCTTGAACTTGCCACTGATTACACTACAGAACGATTTATTGTGGCTTTTAAGCGCTTTACTGGTCGACGAGGTATTTGCTCGACACTGAGAAGCGACTGTGGAACTAACTTTGTTGGTGCTGACGTGGAACTACGTAAGTTATTTAATTTCGCCTTTAATAATGTCAAATCTTTAGTAGATACACTTGCTAATGACGGTACAAAATGGTCGTTCAATCCTCCATCAGCGCTGCACTTTGGGGGCAAATGGGAAGCAGCTGTTAAGTCAGCCAAGTTCCATATAAAACGATTTATTGGAGATGTTGTTCTTACTTATGAGGAATTTTCGATTTTCTTGATCCAAGTAGAAGCTGTTTTAAACTCCCGCCCCATCTGCCCTCTTTCGGATGACCCAACCGATCTTGAAGCGCTCACCCCAGGCCACTTTAGCGTTGGTGAACCTTTAACAACAGTTCCTGAACCTTCATTAATGCAACTACCCACCTCAAGACTATCACGTTATCAACAGCTACGACAAATGTTCCAAACATATTGGCAGAGATGGTCACACGAGTATCTTCAAAGGTGGCAAGACATTGGAAAGTGGCATCAAACTCATAAAAACATCAAAGAAGGAGCTCTTGTACTTGTTGTGTATGAGCGATTGCCCCCAAGTAAGTGGCCCTTAGCACGAGTTATTTCAACACATCCTGGTGCTGACGGTTTCGTTAGAGTCGTCACTGTGAAGACACAATCAACAACACTTAAGCCTCCAATTGTGAAACTTTGTCTGCTGCCAGTTTCCAATGATAACAATGATGGCACAAATTAGTATCAAATTACTTATAAGGTCAAATGAGACGTTGAGGCGGGCGGAATGTTTGAAAATCAGCTAACATCAAAATCATTACCTAACATAGAATATAAATTCTAATTTTGAGTAATAATGTGCTGAACACAGCAAATCTATTACCAACTTAGAGATGATAAAATTAGTTATTTTTATACCTGATTTAATTTCTTATAAGTGTCAAATGAAGCTTAATAAAGTTCTTCTTTAACAAAACGTGATCGGGTGAGGTTAAATCATCAGTCTTATTCTTTATATTAAAAGACATTAAAATTTCAGAAAGTAATCTTACACCTTGCGAGAAAAGATCCGAAGGCTAACCCGATAGGTTTTCTTTTCACATAGAAGATTGAAACATTGTAGGTTTTCGCGCAGATTGAATTTAAAAAGATATTAGATGCAAAGTCATTTTTGAGATCTCTGAAGTAGGTAAACGTCTTAATAACTCTTTATTTCTATCTTTCTAGTGTTTAATTTTATAAAAACAGCTCGTGACAAGGTTTGTTTGTTCGAGACGCTGAAATTTAAGTGAAACACGTAAATAATTTCTTGCAAAAAAAAATCATTTCCACATTTGTTTTGTTTATGCCAGCGGTTTCCTGGTTTTATTTTCGTGGATTATATTGACGCGTAGGTGCCGTGAAATAAGGTAGATGGCAAAAAGGTCTAATCGGTTTTACTTCGAAAATCAAAGAAAAAAGAGGCGAATTTCAATTTTTTTGTCGACTCTATTTCCCAAAAAATGGTAATAATGTCGATTACCATTTCGGCTTTATTTCCAGTCAGTGCACAATGGAATCGGAAGTTTCTTCCGGTGTAATTATCATTTCGTTCGATGTTATTTCCATTTAAAAAAATTCTACATTATAAACAATGCAATTCATGTTTATTTATGCAAGGAACATATTAATTCTTACTTCTGATAATATTTATTAAAATATAAAGGTCTTTTTTTCTAGGTATAGAGCTTTGAAATGAAATAAAATAGAAGTGATTTTTTTTAGTTTTAAATGAAAAATAATTTTCAGCATTATAATTTAATTATAATTTCTGGCATATGATCTGGAGGTCCAATTTTCGATGACTTTTGTAACAAAAACAATGTATACAGAAATAATAAAGAAGAAAAATAATGATGATAGTGATAGTGAAATATCTCCTGTAATGATGGAAATTTATTCAACGCACAAAAAGGGAGCCTGAAACTGACTACAACGAAATATGCCCATCTACTAATAAACCCACGCGTTAGGACCACTCCACACATCACATTATCTCTTCGTATTCAGATACATTACGATACGCAAACAGAAAATATTTCCGACGGTATCTACACCAATACCTCCCTACAAGTGGTTCCCTACAGCTCAGTACCTGTAAACTTACCCATCTTCAGTAAGGGATTTCACAAGTGTAGATGACGTTACTTGCCTCCATTAAACCTAGTTGCATCCCAACCCACACAGCCTAATAGAAGAATCTCTGCCCCCAAATAGTCCACTATATCACCTAATATTATCTCAACCTTATTAACTGCTCATCCCACTCTGGAATCACTAATTACTACCTTGGGCCTTTTCTACTCTTACTCCTAAGATTGTGTGATGGGTGACTAGCACCATGATCAGACCTCTATCAGAAGTGTCGAGATGAAGAAAGACTCACTCCTTCAGTGACTCTACTAGCAAAGGCTATTTGCCCGCTCTTACCCTTCCCGTATACTAATTAGTAATGATGTCTCCCATACACTCTCCTCCTTCTAATCAACTCTCCTATCAGTGCTTATTTACCTCAGTCTCTAACCTATCAACGATCTTTCACATAAGAGTGGCTTCTCTCTATAGATGATGGTCGAATCAGAGCGGGCTGAGGGTGCTGTCCACCAAGATCTGCATCGGCCTGCAGCATGTGGCTCTGGTTCACCCAGGACCATTTGGAGTGGGGTCCTTGCACTCTTGTGGCAGCCGGTTACAAGTTTTTTTTCGTTATCTGCAGACCTTCGGGTTGTGATATTATTCACTCGTATTGTTAGTGTTACTTAAGGGGCCCGTTCTACATCCTAGTATCATACGCGTCCTACGCCTACCACAACACAGCATGCTATGGCATTCTTAGTAATGAATATCTTTGACTTTCTATCATATATGCACCGAATCATAGAAAGCGCTAACCTCATTAAAACGGGTTGGGTTCGGGAGCCCGTTTTTCAGAATCCTGTTTTTTAAAATCCTGTCTTTAAAATCCCGTTTTTTAAAATACTGTTTTTAAAAATCCCGTTTTTATAAAATCCCGCTTTTAAAATCCTGTTTTTTACCATCCCGTTTATTAAATTTCCGTTTTTATAAGCCCGCTTTTGGAATCAACACAAGGTGTTTTATTTTAAAAATCGCGGCGATTTTTAAAATAAAACACCTTGTGTGGATTCCAAAAGCGGGATATAATTTATTTTACAGCCCAATGCTGATGATGATGAGGTGACATAATGTTCATGGGCGTTATGTCGTATGAAAGGAGACAAAAAGAAAACAAAAAACAAATATTTGGAGAAGTTTTTTTTATTGATTTTGTATATTGAGTAAATTTATCAAAATACGAAACGGGCTAAGCGGGATTAAACGGGATTTTAAAAAGCGGGCTCACGAGAAACGGGATTCTGTTTAAACAGGATTATTAAAAGCGGGATTTTAAGAAAGCGGTACTTTAGAATCGGGATTTTAATTTTTTTTGCGGGATTATAAAAAACGGGATTTTAAAAAACGCGCTTCCGAACCGCTCCCCATTAAAACAAACTATAACCCAAACCTTGATAAACCGCTCAGCTCATTCTTAAGTGTGGATGTAGATGGTCACATCCACCAAGGACTTTCACAGCATCGCTCGCAACGGATCCAAATGGTTTCAGCGATGTGCGCCGGTGACTTATAGTCGTGTGGGGTGTCTCAAGATGTTTATTGACACCCCAGCACTCGTAACCCTCCCAAATTGTCGTAGTTGTTTACCAACATCAACAAACCTTGGTTCCACTCAGTGCTTATATTGTTATTCTATGGAACCCCTAAACATGATAAAACAGTAAGGTTCAAAAGAACACTACTTCATCATAAAACTATGTTTCAAAAACTAAAACTAACTAATTTTCAAACTTCCGAAATATAACCCTATACTACATTCATACAAAATCATACCTCAACTTCTATGTTCATATCAAACTTCAAAACAATCTCATTCACTCAAAATCTAAACGACCCATCTTACCATAGACCAACAAGAGAGGAGGGGGAAGATGACCAATCCAATCCCCACCGAACCTGTAACTTAAAGATACATACTTACTAAGCTGAAAATTTTACCAAAAAGTTCCATTATATCAATCATTAAGAAATTCAAAGATAAATGTCGTAACTCACCAATAAAAGATTGTGGATTAAACGTTATAAATGAAATGTTATAAATTTATTCATATAAATCTTATATCTTATGTTACCAAAATTATATACTAATCATGTTCTTAAAATTCTAGACTCCTTAAAAATCTAAATCTCTTAATTCTACAAAGTCCTAAAAATAATAAAGATACCTATCGAAGATGATCTACTAAGTGAGATAGAGTATCAGTTGCCACAAAATTTGCTTTATCTTCGTTGAATCATTATTGTTTCTCTTCTTTCAATAAGATGTAAATTCATGTTACAGATCTGATCACAAGTTGAATCCAAAAACTTGAAGTGGATTTCTCTTCACATATTTATCTTGTGATATGGTGGCCTCAATGATTCATTTATTTGATCTTTAAAAGAAAGGTAAGGGACAATTAACTACATTAAATGATTTTTCGCTCTTTGGTGTTATTCATAATATGATTCTTGTTCAAAAGTGTCTTAGAGTTTTCATTTGATAAGAGAGAATAGCTTACCGTTCGTCAACTATGGCCTCTTTTAAGCAATATGTTTAGATACTTTCAATTATGTCAATATAATCAATATAGTTCAATTCAATTCTATTAAAAATTTATTAACATAGGTCAAGAACGACTCACCATACAATTCCATCAGAGGCAGTGCACTTTATCCAGAAAGATACTATGTAACGCTTGTGTTACTTTTACTCTAAAGTTGATATCTGTTGTTTGATGATATTTGATTACTGATGCACTGCACCCTCCTGAGTTGTATACTCGGGAGTGCCGCTGATTGAAAGACATCAAAAATATTGAATGTTTGAAAGTATATGAAATGATTGACTCTTTTATGACTGAGCTGGGGGGGGGGGGGGGGGTAGGAATTGTCTTCTTTAGACTGACACACAAATGTTCTCAATTCTTCTCAGAAACTGATGCTAATACTGATTAATCTCTTGCTTGATTAACATACTTCTTCTTGAAATCTTTAATTTTTAACCTGGAAGTGGTTTGTAGTAAAAATGTTCAGATTAGATCAGGCTTTTATAATTGTACAATGAGAGATGTTCGCAAAAGAGAATCTGAAATCTACTAAAATATGCATGTAGTTATGCAGTAAAGAAAAGTGTGAATAGGATATTCTGTAAAGAGATATCCATGAGAATAAATACTTGTTGTTTCTTTAATAGAAAATTCTGGATCTAGGTAATACACTGTAGTATCGTTGTTTCGCTTGTGTCACTTTGAAAGAAGAATTATCCTCTTACACAATGTCGTTTCTTAGCCGTAGCCGTATTCGTTGGGTCCACTGGTGAGACCTTCGTAGCGTGGAACTTCAAATAATGTTATGTTTTCGCAACAACTATTTGGCCTGACATGCGGTTCTATCACCGCATGTGGTTTGTCTGATAGATTTGCCACACGATTTGAAGTTTTCAGGTCGGTCGACAATGGAACGTTCTTGAACGTTTACGCGTACACTGTATTAAGAGATGACTTTTCTATGGGTGCTGGTAATATGATCTTTAGATGGATTTTATGTCTAAAGTTATTGCAAGGTCTGAAGATATACGCTAAAACTATAATATGTTACGTGGTTGCGACAAACGTATTCTTATGAAATTTTCTATATATATTACGAAATGCAATAGAATAAAATAAAATGTAGTGAGAATAACATTAGATATAATCAGATAAAAATGAAAATGCAAATGAAAATCCGGCGCCGCCGCCGTCTCGCGCGCGTAGGATCTTTCTGCTTCTTTTTGCTTATTCTCGTTGATTCTTGCTTCTTTATATGTGTCGTCGCATGTGACGTCGCAGCTTAATTTTGTCCACGAAGATTGACCTCCACGTGGCTATGCACGTGTCAAAATCTCCTATTTGTGTGAGGCGGCGTTTGTCGTGGCCACATGCGGCGCAAAAGAAAAAAGATAGGGAGATTTCGCTATAATCTTTAAATTCGTTCTTACGTATCGCACGGATACAAATTTGGTTTTATGGTCGGAAGGAATCTCAGACGCGACTATGTCTTGTCACGAGATTCAATAATTTTAAGCACACATGAAGTCTAACACAATATAAAAGAAAACTACTTACATATTGTATACGTTCTTAATGTGGCACAAATCGTTTGCTTAATTGATGGATTCTCATGAATCTTATGGTTCTTCCTCATTACAGAATCTTTTTTTGTTTCTAACCTTTAATTTTTATTCTCAGCAACTCCACTGGATTTAACTAAAGTTTCGTTTAGATTTAACTTCACTAATTCTACTATTATTTCTTAAATTTTTACTCACATATTTATTTTAAACTATTCACTTTGTACTTCTTTATATTTTCTAACACTTTCTATAATCTTTACTGTCCAATTTCTTACTTCTCTTGTTGTTTTATTTTTCAGGCGTCTGGTTTTTGTGGTTCTGATGATGAAATGAACGAGTTTTTGTTATAGGAAATGCGAGGTTGCCCAATTTCCTGTAGAAAATCCAAAAAATCCCCTTCTAGGTATTACCTGCCAAATTTCCTTTTCGTGACAGAAATACTTAGAAGGTTGATCCTAATATGGGATCAAAATATACTTTGCTCTTGATAATCAATAGATGGCGTGACTTATTATAGACAATTTATTGTCGAATTTTGGCCATTTTCGCACGTAAAATGCTAGAATAAACGAAAATACGTTATGGTATTGAATGACAAGTCTGAAGTTATTGCAATTTATTGAAAAATCAGATTAATGAAAGTAGCTATCTTGATGATGACGTACGTTGTGCACATGGCGCAATTGTGGTGCAGTCTGATACCTGCCAGAAGGAAATTATTGAATATCCCTATAGCATCAAATGTGTTGCTGTCGATGAATCGAGGATTATTTTGATGAATGTCTTCTATCCATATACATATATGGAGTATGGGTACGTCAGTTTCTGCTAGACATGGTATGTCGTTTTGATTTGTGTTTTGCAATCGTGACGTATGTTGTGACAATTTTTAAATATATTTGGATTTTTGCGAATTTGATGGAAATGTTTTCCCTACACAACTTGCATGTTGGAGTTAAGTCACTACTAACTCAAACATGTAAGAAAAAGGAAATAGACTATGTCTTCTCGATACCGGCATCTCATATTTTGACTCTCCCTGAGAAACATAAAAATAAGGATATAGGGTTACATTTAAAACGATACTTGATTTTAGATATATGGTAATACTTAAAAAAAAGGAGTCTCATGCACAGCTGAGAGAGCCGGGCATAAGATATTGATATTATACTTACTGAATTCAAAATTCTACCTATACTTTACATGGGTAGCTATCACAGAATATTTCATTTCGTTATCTTTTCAAATCTTTGGTGTGACAACGTGTTTTGTGGCCTTTATTTTCCACGACCTCATAAAGATTATCTCCAATGACTCTGCAAACTCGGACCTTTATGAACTTTGGGTTCATTTTGGCATTGAAGTGTTTTGTTGAGTCGCTCAGCACAATGTTCCGTTTATACAATTCATCGTCTACTTTATAATTAACATTGCGGCTTCGCAAATTATATTTCTTTTCATATTCTTCATGGGATTTTTCTAAGGCCGATTTCAGAAAGGAGTAAAGAATATTCATCTTGGTGGTTTTCGGTAACCAATCAATTTCCGAATTGTTTAAACCACCCAACTCTCTTAGTAAATGCATTGTATATATAAACTATAGTACTATCACAACAACAACTAAAATGGTGGAAATTGTTGTTGTTGCTTCCCATGGTATTCTAGAGCTTAGTTTTTCGTCGATAGATGGCGCACCTAAGGTGGGAATACTATAGTTTATAAATACAATGGTAAATGGTAATCAGCCCCGTGCCCAATCATTCTTTGTCCATAAAGAGCTTCGTAGGGTGACATAGTGAGTGCGGAGTGCACTGACGTGCGTAACGCGCTGCTTATTGCAGACAAATGGGAATCCCAGTTTGTCTGTTTGGGGTTTACGTATGAGCGGATCGCCGCTAGAATTGACCAAAACACGCTTTCACTTGCGTTGGCTGGTGGTGAATAAACTGCTGTTTTATAGTGCTTGATGCTATAAATGGTTAATAGTTTCTGAAAATCATTGCTGATGAATTGTGTGCCGTTGTCTGAGAGGATACTCTCAGGCACACCGTAAGCTAGAAATATTTCGTCTCTAAAAACTTGATCAAGTTGGCCGGACGTGGTTTTCCTCAATGGCTTAATAAAGACGAATTTCGTCAACTGATCTAGGAGTATGATAATATATGAGTTTCCGCTTCGCGATTGCGGATATGGCCCAAGGAAGTCAACACATAAATGTTGGAATGGTCTCTCCACTTCGAAGCTCTTTCCCATTTCTGTTCGGAATATCATGTTTGAAGCCTTGGTGGTCTTACAAACCTCACACTTGTTCACAAAATGTTTCACCTGGGTGAATATGTTCGGCCAGTAGAACCTTTGCCTCAGTCAATAGAGTGTCTTTGATACGCCACCATGTGACGTTCTTGGTGGATTGTGAGCTAACGAGACTAACGAGTCAGTCAACTCGGATGGAATCCACAATTTCCAAGTCAGATCGTCCGCGAGAGGTTTACCTTTGGAGTGTTTTGTGGGTTTATATACGAAACCTTTGGAGACTTTCAGATCGGGTAGCCGATCCTTTTCCTGCTTGATGCGGTCGATGATCTCCAAGTATCCCTTGGACTGGAATGACAGATCTTCTTATTCCAGGTGGAGCACCTCCTCGGATTCGACCTGGGTTAGGCATGAGAGGTACGCTTCGACGGTTAATTCGTCGTCTTCATAGATGCGCGAAAGCGCGTCAGGTACTACATTTAATGTACCCTTTCGATGCTCTATCTCAAAATCGAATCCTTGGAGTCGCATACTCCACCTAGCCAACCTGCCAGTAGGTTCCTTGAGGGTCATCAGCCACTTCAAGCTGGAATGGTCCATTATAACGTGGAAATGATACCCCTCCACGTACGATCTAAACTTGTGTATCCTAAGAAACGCAGCGAGGCACTCGCGCTCGGAAATGTAGTAGTTCCTTTGCGCAGCGTTAAGCTTCTGTGAGAAGTAATAAATGGGGCGTTCAGCTCCATCTTCGTCACGTTGGCAAAGAACACACCCGATTCCGGTCACGGATGCATCGCATACGATCACAAATTCCTTCGTAAAGTCTGGATTTACTAATACAGGGGCTGAGGTCAACGCCTGTTTGATGTTTGAGAAAGCTTCTAGGGTTTTCTGGCTAAGCTTGAACGCTTTGCCCTTCTTCAATACATCTGTTAATGGGGAGGCAAGTGTTGAGAAATCTTTCAGAAATCTCCGGTACCAACCGACCATGCCTAAAAATCGCCTAACCTAGCGTGTAGTTGTTGGCTTTGGGAAATTTGTGATTGCCGCAATTTTGTCAGGATCGGCCTTCAGACAGCCTTGTCCGACCCGGTAACCTAAGTATTGAAGTTCATCGAAACAGAACTTGGATTTCTCCACGTTGATCGTCCGTCCTGCATCAGCCAATCTTCGACTTACAAGACTCAAAATCCTGAGGGGTTCATCGAATGTCTTCGACACGACTAAGAGGTCGTCGAGATAAACGAACACCTGATAGCGCAGCTCTTTCGGAACTACCTTACTCATAAGAAAGCTCAGACTCTGCGCAGCATTGCATAGCCCGAAGGACATTACCTTAAAATGGTACAAAGGTCGCCCTGGTACCGTAAACGCTGTTTTCTCCCTAGACGTCATCTCGAGCGGTATCTGACAGAACGCGTCTTTCAGATCCACACTAGAAATGTAGTGAGTGTCTGAAAGGCGGGCTAGCAGTCCTTCTATATGAGCAATCGGTCTCGCATCCTTCTTTGTCACACTGTTCACCTTCCGGAAGTCCAGACACAATCGGTTTTTACCAGGTTTGCGAACTAACACAACTGGGGAACTCCATGCGCTGGTACTTTCTTCGATGACACCCAAAGACAGCATGCGATCCAATGCCTCGTACATCAAGGATTGTATCGCTGGTGAGACGGGGTAGTACCTTTGTTTGATTGGCATAGCATCACCCGTATCTATGTTATGCTCTACCAAGTGAGTTTTCCCGAGCCCCTTACTCGCTAACGAAGGAAAACTCTGAATCACCTCACGGAGTCTGAAGGAATCTTCGTGACTCAGTCTACATTGGACATTGGGAACTCCATCCGGTGAAATTCCCGAAATGCTTGAAATAATGTGAGGTGCTATTTTGAACTTCCGCCAGAAGTCAACGCCAAGATATAGCCGTTGAGCTAGTGACGGTACGATATAAAATTGCATGTCTTGAACGATGTTATTATACATGACTTTGGTTGTAACCAAACCTACTATCGCCTGCCGTTGTCCATCAGCAGTGGACACGGTAGTCTCTACCCTTTGTATCGCAATGCACTTCTCCTTTAAATATGGCAAAATATCTGTACGCATACAACTAATGGAAGCACCTGAATCTAAGAGACCAAGGAACTTGAACAAAAATTTTCCACCGTCACATAAGGACGAGGATCGTTGGACTCTCTACCTAAAGTTGCAGAAGCGACATTACGATACGCAGCCCACCTCTGATGGAAACGTTGTTGCGTTCGGCGAATACGTCTGTCGAGACGGAAAGGTTACGATTTTCTTTCTGACCTCATAATAGTTTCGTAGCCTCTCGTGAAATGGTTTCTTGAAAAATTCATATTTATGGCTCACATTATTCAAATTTAAATTACTTTCATTGCTAAATTTACATTGTTAACTTTTTCTAAATTCACTATAGGTTCTTGTTTTTCATTGGAGTTTGCATTGTCTTTATTCGGTTTTAAAATCTTTATGAGAGTGGTAGGTGGAATGTCTTTATTGCGGCCTACAACTCCGGGTTCTGTTTTGCGGAATGAATCCCCACGGATGGTGGACTGTTCCTCTTTGGGTTTCCCGCACATCTTGAACAACTTGGGCTATATGCTCCCTCTTTGCCGCAGCGGTAGCAGAAAATATGTTGAGGTGGAAGACTACAGTCGCGGAACATGTGTTCTACACTTTTGCAGTTCCAACGGACGAATGGTTTTGTGTCCTTATGGAAGGCTTCCACACATCCAGGAATGGCAACAGCTAGGTCTTCCGATGACGAGGCTTCAACTTCGCTAACGAACCTCCTTGATGGCATTTTTGGTTTTTGTACATTAGGTACAAAATTATTAGAACGCATGCTCTCCGGTCTGTGGTCTAGTAACGCTCAATATTCCGGCATGTGTATGCCAATTGTCGCAGACAATGGGTATTGAAAGTTTTTAGGTGTGGACCTAAGCGTCCATTGACGTTGAGCTTGACTATCTCAATCATCTCTCGTTCTGGTTTCGGAACCCGCATTCTGGAGTTCATGCTCATCATTGAATCTAAGTAGTCATTGAATGCTTCGTTAGGTTGTTGTTTCCTGTCATTGATTTTTCGAGACAGCTCCGAGTCTGTCTCTAGACTTCGGAACTGTTCGACAAAAGAAGCTTGAAATGAGAGCGAGCTATCATGCCTATTGCTCTTGATATGTGTCCAGTACCATGAATCAGCGGTTCCTGTCACAAAGTGATGAAAATTCACCAGAATGTCATCCCACAAGACGCCATAACTTGCTCTGACTCTATCGAGACGGAAAAGAAAATCATCAATTGGGATGTTCTTTCCGTCAAAAAGGATACCCCACTTGTGAAAAAGTGGATATCGACTTGAATTGGAGTTACACGATGGAATTCGCCTGTGTGGTGATGAAGCCTCTGGCGATCCATTTAAATTAAACGCGTTCATTCGCGTAAGGAAATCATCGACGTTAACCCCCTGAGCCATGTCTACTGGGTGCACAGTAGGAACATAAGGTTAACTAAGCGGTCTCGGATCTGGAGTTGGTAACGCTGCCAAACGGTCTGCGTTAGTGCGAAAAGAATCTCTTGCCATTGCTTCGGCAAAAGGAAAATTTGTCCTCAAAGGAGGAATGGGCCTAATTGCTCCGTTGTTAACGTGTGGTTGCTGTTGGTGGTGGGTAAAAGTCTGTGATGAGAGAGGATTACTTGAAGATGGTTGATTGTTAGCTGGAAGAGGATTATTAGCCGGTGGAAGACTGTTGGAAGTTGAGGGATTATTCAACCCTTTGATCATGTTGCCGCAAGTAAATTAGTAACGAATTGCCTGTCCTATGTAGGTTGACAGTGGCGGTAACAATTTCTTGCATGCCGGCAGAGCTTCTTGAATGTCCTGACTTTGTTGGTCTTGCGCGGTGGAGTCACCTACACTCACTTCGAGTTGAACGTCTTGGCTACCTCCAGTAAGGTTCGCTCTAGAATTGGATCTTTCGCTTCCTTGAGCTTCATCGTCTTCGTTAGTTGGTGCTAACATGTTTGGAGCAGATATGACAATATCTCTATAAGCAGGGTTGTAAGGGCTTTGAATTGTAAACCTTGTTCCTCTCCCTGGCATTGAAATATTCGAGTCGTTGAAACTCACGTATGCCAAGTAGTAGTACAAAACGAAAACGAATTAAATAAACGGACGGAAAACAAGGAAAACTAAATGGAATCTAAGTGGTTGTCCACTTAGCCAGACAAGGCAATATATGGAAAAATTCAAAAATTGAAGAAAATTACTTTGAGAAATTCAGATCCCAAACGAGTAATACGCGGATCTCAAAAACAAAGTATCGTTACAAAAATATTAAAAGTTCATAAGAATTTTTGTTAATTCACAAATGGTGTTCTGCTGTGTTTATACTCTTGCAGAATCTCAGAGTTCAAAGAAGAATTCAAAAATGTTTATTAATGTAAAAAAAAATTTGTAGTTACAAAAATGTTCAAAAATATAGAAAAATTTTCAAAAATGTTCATCAAATGTTCAAAAAAAAAAAATTTATGAAAATTATTAAAACAGTTTCATATTCTGTGGTAGCGTTTCATATAATAGCTATCAAAAATAATATAGGATAACTGGAATAATCTTAATGTTAGATGAAGTCTTAATAAAATAAAAGCCTTAAACTATTGATACTTAGAGGAAATAGTAATGCTTATCTTATATAAATCTAAATACTTGAAATGGTCTCAAATGAATAACTTAATCTCAAAAATAAGGATCTCAAAAAATAAACTTAAAAAAAAAACTTAACCCACGACCCGACAAACACGCAAGATTTGCCAGCCAATCGTGTCACTGAAATTTTGGTCTCAAAACCTGATATGCGAAAATCCGGTTAGCACCTGACTACCTGCCAATTGCTTATATCAAAAAAATACTTTAAACTCAAAAAAAAAAAAACAAACTATGCCAATCCGATAAGCACATGACTCATCAGCCGATTGTCTAAACTATAAACTGGAAAAATACTAAATCTCGAAAATACTAAAAAAAATACTTAATAAAAAAAATGGAAAATAATAACTCAATAAATCATAAGGTTCGGGGATCGGAATGGTTCCCGCTCTTGGTCTTTAAGAAAAATTTGAAGTCTCGCTCCACGCGACAAACTTCGGGTCATAAAAAACATTAGTGTATGTGGTCTTCACTACGTGTTCAACAAAAGTTATTTGGTTCAATTAAAACTTTCAAAGGAGATTTTCCCAGGGTCAGGAATCTTATTACGTCGCTGGAGACGTGGGTCAAGAACTTGTTCATTAACCACCGGTCGACGACGACGGATCCTTATCCCAAAAGAATCGCTCCTACAAAACTATCTAAATGAAAATAACTAAAGGTATCGGCCTGTATGGGTTTCAAAGTAAATATCAAGAGTTGAAAATCTCTATGGAGTGTAAAATATTCAAGAGCTGAGGTCGTAGCTTTTGCAGCAGACGTGCGTAGGGAATTGAATCACCCACCACCGGTTAAAGAGCCTACTAACTGTAACTCTCGAAAAAATCTTTATTTCGCTAATACTTAACCAAATTGTCAATGTCTTCGCAACGGACGATTGGACACTTCAAAGTCCAATCCGGACAATGACACTAGACAAACTCAATTCTCGTGGGAGGGAAGACTTGGAATTGGACCTATTGCAACGGACGAGAGTCGGGGACCTATCCACCAATCCTCCGGACAAAGTAAAATCCACTGACTAACCCTAGATGTAGGCCTAGACTTCGTTAGAGAATCAAACTCTAAAAAAAATTGAGTAAATTTTTTTTTCTCAAACACCGGAATGTTTTAGGTTCTCTAAACATACAAAAATATCAAAACTAAAAAATAGGATCACTAGGTTTCTTCGGGCCCCACGTTGGGCGCAATTCTGTAAGAAAAATAATGTATACAGAAATAATAAAGAAGAAAAATAATGATGATAGTGATAGTGAAATATCTCCTGTAATGATGGAAATTTATTCAACGCACAAAAAGGGAGCCTGAAACTGACTACAACGAAATATGCCCATCTACTAATAAACCCACGCGTTAGGGCTTGCTCATGACCACTCCACACATCACATTATCTCTTCGTATTCAGATACATTACCATACGCAAACAGAAAATACTTCCGACGGTATCTACACCAATACCTCCCTACAAGTGGTTCCCTACAGCTCAGTGCCTGTAAAATTACCCATCTTCAGTAAGGGATTTGACAAGTGTAGATGACGTTACTTGCCTCCATTAAACCTAGTTGCATCCCAACCCACACAGACTAATAGAAGAATCTCTGCCCCCAAATAGTCCACTATATGACCTCATATTATCTAAACCTTATTAACTGCTCATCCCACTCTGGAATCACTAATTACTACCTTGGGCCTTTTCTACTCTTACTCCTAGGATTGTGTGATGGGTGACTAGCACCATGATCAGACCTCTATCAGAAGTGTCGAGATGAAGAAAGACTCACTCCTTCAGTGACTCTACTAGCAAAGGCTATTTGCCCGTGCTCTTACCCTTCCCGTATACTAATTAGTAATGATGTCTCCCATACATTCTCCTCCTTCTAATCGCCTCTCCTATCAGTGCGTATTTACCTCAGTCTCAAACCCATCAACGATCTTTCACATAAGAGTGGCTTCTCTCTATAGATGATGGTCGAATCAGAGTGGGCTGAGGGTGCTGTCCACCAAGATCTGCATCGGCCTGCAGCATGTGGCTCTGGTTCACCCAGGACCATTTGGAGTGGGGTCCTTGCACTCTTGTGGCAGCCGGTTACAAGTTTTTTTCGTTATCTGCAGACCTTCGGGTTGTGATATTATTCACTCGTATTGTTAGTGTTATTTAAGGGGGCCCGTTCTACATCCTAGTATCATACGCGTCCTACGCCTACCACAACACAGCATGCTATGGCATTCTTAGTAATGAATATCTTTGACTTTCTATCATATATGCACCGAATCATAGAATGCGCTAACCTCATTAAAACAAACTATAACCCAAACCTTGATAAACCGCGTAGCTCATTCTTAAGTGTGGATGTAGATGGTCACATCCACCATGGACTTTCACAGCATCACTCGCAACGGATCCAAATGGTTTCAGCGATGTTCGCCGGTAACTTATAGTCGTGTGGGGTGTCTCAAGATGTTTATTGACACCCCAGCACTCGTAACCCTCCCAAATTGTCGTAGTTGTTTACCAACATCAACAAACCTTGGTTCCACTCAGTGCTTATATTGTTATTCTATGGAACCCCTAAACATGATAAAACAGTAAGGTTCAAAAGAACACTACTTCATCCTAAAACTATGTTTCCAAAACTAAAACTAACTAATTTTCAAACTTCCGAAATATAACCCTATACTACATTCATACAAAATCATACCTCAACTTCTATGTCCATATCAAACTTCAAAACAATCTCATTCACTCAAAATCTAAACCTATACTCTACTATAAACGTACGACCCATCTTATCATAGACCAACAAGAGAGGAGGGGGAAGATGACCATTCCAATCCCCACCGAACCTGTAACTTAAAGATACATACTTAGTAAACTGAAAATTTTACTAAAAAGTTCCATTATATCAATCATTAAGAAATTCAAAGATAAATGTCGTAACTCACCAATAAAAGATTGTGGATTAAACGTTATAAATGAAATGTTATAAATTTATTCATATAAATCTTATATCTAATGTTACCAAAATTATATACTAATCATGTTCTTAAAATTCTAGACTCCTTAAAAATCTAAATCTCTTAATTCTACAAAGTCCTAAAAATAATAAAGATACCTATCGAAGATGATCTACTAAGTGAGATAGAGTATCAGTTGCCACAAAATTTGCTTTATCTTCGTTGAATCATTATTGTTTCTCTTCTTTCAATAAGATGTAAATTCATGTTACAGATCTGATCACAAGTTGAATCCAAAAACTTGAAGTGGATTTCTCTTCACATATTTATCTTGTGATATGGTGGCCTCAATGATTCATTTATTTGATCTTTAAAAGAAAGGTAAGGGACAATAAACTACATTAAATGACGAAACTAATGAAAGGGGGTGGGGGAAATTTTTCGCTCTTAGGTGTTATTCATAATATGATTCTTGTTCGAAAGTGTCTTAGAGTTTTCATTTGATAAGAGAGAATAGCTAAGCGTTCGTAAAATATGGTCTCTTTTAAGCAATATGTTTAGATACTTTCAATTATGTCAATATAATCAATATAGTTCAATTCAATTCTATTCAAAATTTGTTAACATAGCTCAAGAACGACTCACCATACAATTCCATCGGAGGCAGTGCACTGTATCCAGGAAGTTACTATGTAACGCTTGTGTTACTTTTACTCTAAAGTTGATATCTGTTGTTTGATGATATTTGATTACTGATGATATGATTGTTTCACTGATGCACTGCACCCTCCTGAGTTGTATACTTACTCGGGAGTGCCGTTGATGTAAAGCTGATTGAAAGACATCAAAAATATGGAATGTTTGAAAGTATATGAAATTATTGACTCTTTTATGACTGAGCTGGAGGGGGGGTTTTAGGAATTGTCTTCTTTAGACTGACACACAAATGTTCTCAATTCTTCTCAGAAACTGACGCTTATACTGATTAATCTCTTGCTTGATTAACATACTTCTTCTTGAAATCTTTAATTTTTAACCTGGAAGTGGGGTGTAGTAAAAATGTTCAGATTAGATCAGGCTTTTATAATTGTACAATGCGAGATGTTCGCAAAAGAGAATCTGAAATCTACTAAAATATGCATGTAGTTATGCAGTAAAGGAAAGTGTGAATAGGATATTCTGTAAAGAGATATCCATGAGAATAAATACTTGTTGTTTTTTTTTTAATAGAAAAATCTGGATCTAGGTTATACACTGTAGTATCGTTGTTTCGCTTGTGTCACTGTGAAAGAAGAATTATCCTCTTACACTATGTCGTTTCTTAGCCGTAGCCGTATTCGTTGGGTCCACTGGTGAGACCTTCGTAGCATGGAACTTCAAATAATGTTATGTTTTCACAACAACTATTTGGCTTGACATGCGGTTCTATCACCGCATGTGGTTTGTCTGATAGATTTGCCACACGATTTGAAGTTTTCAGGTCGGTCGACAATGGAACGTTCTTGAACGTTTACGCGTACACTGTATTAGTAGATGACTTTTCTATGGGTGCTGATAATATGATCTTTAGATGGATTTTATGTCTAAGGTTATAGCAAGGTCTGAAGATATACGCTAAAACTATATGTTACGTGGTTGCGACAAACGTATTCTTATAAAATTTTCTATATATATTACGAAATGCAATAGAATAAAATAAAATGTAGTAAGAATAACGATAGATATAATTAGATAAAAATGAAACTTCAAATGAAAATCCGGCGCCGTCTCGCGCTCGTAGGATCTTTCTGTGTCTTTTTGCTTATTCTCGTTTATTCTTGCTTCTTTATATGTGTCGTTGCATGTGACGTCGCAGCTTAGTTTTGTCCATGAGGATTAACCTCCGCGTGGATATGCACGTGTCGAAATCTCCTATTTGTGCGAGGCGGCGTTTGTCTTGGCCACATGCGGTGCAAAAGAAAAAAGATAGGGAGATTTCGCTATAATCTTTAAATTCGTTCTTACGTATCGCACGGATACAAATTTGGTTTAATGGAATCTCAGGCGCGACTATGTCTTGTCACGAGATTCAATAATTTTAAACACACACGAAGTCTAACACAATATAAAAGAAAACTACTTACATATTGTATACGTTCTTAATGCGGCACAAATCGTTTGCTAAATTGATGGATTCTCATGAATCTTATGGTTCTTCCTCATTCCAGAGTCTTTTTTTGTTTCTAACCTTTAATTTTTATTCTCAGCAACTCCACTGGATTTCAGTAAAATTTCGTTTAGATTTAATTTCACTAATTCTACCATTATTTCTTAATTTTTTACTCACATATTTATTTTAAACTATTCACTTTATATTTCTTTATATTTTCTAACACTTTCTTTAATCTTTACTGTTCAATTTCTTACTTCTCTTGTTATTTTATTTTTCAGGCGTCTGGTTTTTGTGGTTCTGATCACGGACCAAGAAGATACAGACCGCCAACTCACCATATGGTCTCTCTTTTTGCCGCCAAGCTAAAAATCAGCTAATATGCCATTTATTTTGAGAGTGTGACGCTCTCCCTTGCTTTAAAACCCATTTAGCAAACACACCTAAAAAATAAATGGCATACGCAGGTATAGTTGCCATTACAAAATGCACAGAGAGAGATGTACACGTATTCACAGACTGAAAAAAATATTTCGAGGGTGTTTCAGGCAAGAGGAGTACGAGTTGGCGGTCTGTATATGGTCTGTGGTTCTGATGATAAAATTGAAGTGAACGAGTTTTTTGTGGTAGGAAATGCGAGGTTGCCCAATTTCCTGTACAAAATCCAAGAAAAATCCCCTTCTAGGTATTTCCTGCAAAATTTCCTTTTCATGACAGAAATACTTAGAAGGTTGATCCTAATATGGGATCAAAATATACTTTGCTCTTGATTATCAATAGATGGAGTGACTTATTATTGACAATTTACTGTCGAATTTTGGCCAGTTTTGCACGTAAGGTGCTAGAATAAACGAAAATACGTTATGGTATTGAATGACAAGTCTGTAGTTATTGTAATTTATTGAAAAATCAGATTAATGAAAGTAGCTATCTTGATGATGACGTACGTAGTGCACATGGCGCAATTGTGGTGCAGTCTGATATCTGCTAGAAGGAAATTATTGAATATCCATATAGACTAGCGACTTCACATATTACTTATTTCCTTACTTACTTACATAAGGTGGCGCAGACAGTCCAATGTGGACCACGGCCTCAACCAACAATCCTCGTCAGCTAAGCCGGTCCCTAGCCAGTGGCCTCCAATTGCGCACACCAATTTAGTTGAGGTCGTTCTCCACTTGATCAAGCCACCTTAGATGGGGTATTCCAGAACTGCGTCGGCCCTCCGGGTTGGAATTGAAGACTCGTCGGGCAGGAGCGTTTTCGTCCATACGCTCCACATGGCCCAGTTATCTAAGCCCCTGTATTTTCAGCTCGATGTCGCTGTATAGCCCGAGTTACACAAATGCAAATCAGCAAACTTGACGACGGAACATTTGTGTTGCTTCGTAACCCATAAATTGCGAATGCATCACTTTCCCATGGGAACTTCAAAATATCCGAAAGCCATGGGAATTTGAATGCATTCACCTTTAAAGTGATATAAAATAATATGTTTCTAGGTATGTAATTGTAAGAAAATCGTTCGGTCGTGAAGTGAACCGCGGAAATTTTTTTTTTGTGAAAAGAATAAAGTAAACGTAAGACTAAAAATCAGTCTCGGTTTGGAAATTATTTAAAAAAAAAATGTTTTCCGTTATCACCGTCCCTCCACAACTTTGCGGGAATTAAGTGAAGTGTTTCCTTTCGCCAGAGTTTTATTACCTGAGTTTTATGATAACAATAGTTGTTTTGTATTCAAACGAAATATGTACCAACATTTTTTTTAAATAAATATAAAAATCATTAACTTATTAAACTAAGAAATGGGACACCGTCAATTTCGAACCACACCTCTTAGAAAAGAAAAAGGTCAGGCTTACTTAAATAAATGAAAGTTTTATTTGCTATTAAATATAAGTAATCAATAAAAACTAAAATTTAATATTTCTCTTCTTATATTATAAGCCTTCCATTCCATCAGAACATCAACGCACACACAGGAATAGTTGAGAGTGTAAGTCACAGGTCCAGGACACGCTTGGAGCTGTTGTGCCAAAATATTTATATTTATTTTTATTATAAAGGGTAGTACGCAGCTCGAGCTAAATTTTAGCTCTAGTTTTTCTCTCCAAACCTTAGCTAAAACCCTAGCTAAATTTTGACATAGGAGAGTTGTGGAGAATTTGTGATTTAAATGGCGAGTTTGTGTAGAAAATGTCAAAACAAATTTTTTTGACAAAGTAAGGAACACAAAATTTTTTTTTTTTTTTTTTTTAAGTTTCGGATGTTATTATATCTCGGTTGTTTCTTTTTTTCTTACCAACCAAAGAAGTTCAAGAAAATTGTTCTGAAACGTTTGTTTATGAGCAAAATTAATTGGCCACCAATATCTCTGAAGAGTGGGCAGCCAGAATCAAACTCTTAAGCAGCGAATTGACAATTTAGTTATTAGAACCCTAGCCGAAAACTTTGAAAAGGATAAACAATCAATGGCTTCCCATAGAGAGCATGCTAAATCTGGTATCGGCTACGTACCGCAACAGCAGCAATAGGTTCAACAATCCCAGCTCATTCACCTAAGTCACAATTATTTCGTAGGCGACACATAGAAAATAAAGAAATTGCAGAACACTGTCTCGCGATATGCTCTTATATGCGGCAGGCGACGTATTGGTTTTGATTAACGATCAGTTCTATAGTAATTTGGCGGGTATGCACTTTTATCGACTTAATAAACAATTAATATAACTCAACAATTAATATAAATATTATATTATCTTAGGCAAATAGAACCGGAAAATTTACAACTGTTTTCCGAATTATGCACTGAACAAATTTTGATGCAAATAAAGCCAACAGAGGTAAAAATACGCAAGAAACAGAGGAAACTAAGCAGTGAAATAGCTGACCTTAAACAAAAACTAGGACAGAAATAAAAGTATTGTCCTTAGTAACAGGGAAATAAGATTACTTCGGTAAGATATTTTTTTTAACATAAATTCATTCAATAATATTTTATATTAACAGATATATGGACCTTACTGAAGATGAAAAAGAGCGTTTGAAAGGCTTCTATAAAGTTGCAAAAAAGCTAGAGAAATTGGAAAACATTATACAGCATCCATAGAAGATAAATGTGAAGGAATCTTCTAACATAGATTCGAATGAAACTGAAAACAATTTTTCATTTTTAATTGCATAGCTTGTTTAAAAAAACCTTTATTTATATTTATTTATCACAGCGACTCAGACGATGATCAGGAAAATGTTGAGAATGATAATTTCCCAAGCCTGGATAGTGTGCCATCCGATAACTCACTTACTGGAACTTTCTCTTCACACATGATACCCATCATCTTGGAGTCTCAAATTGCAACCAACTCCGCCGACAATGAGGACCTAGATAAAGTTAAATGTGAGAGAGCTTTTTGCTGACTTAAATGTAACTTACTTCATTCGATCCGCAGTGGACCATAGCTCTTTCTGTAATCTCAACCAACATGGCAAAGATTGTCTCTTGCAGGGAGAAGCAGAGATCCTCTTTTGTGTACTCCTCTTCATATCTCAATTAAAAATAAAATGCACGACTGGGTCGCACGTACTTGCTCTGTTGGTGCAATAGTACGATGAAAACAAACTTTTCGATTAATAAGAACAATTCATTTTTGAAAAATTTGGTAAAAACCAAACCAATTTGGCTAAAACTGGAAAACTCGATATACGGGAGGTAACGTTAAGAAACCTTTAATACTTAAAATTAAGACGTTATCTTTTGGGTGTTATAAATGATACAAATGTCCACTTATGGGTTATGGCCTAATTAATAATACTGTTAAAAGCAATTTCCGCTATTATCATATATAGCCAAAAACTAAAAATGCAGTTTTGTTTGAAGTATTCTATGTATGTTACATACAAAGTTTCATAAAAATCGGGGGAGCCTTTTTTGAGTAAATTAGAAAAAATGAAAAAATTGGCCAAAATCTAGTGGCTCTTTGTATAGGAGCCACCATTTAAAAAAGAGAAACTGAAAAAAAATCAATGCCATCTGATAGGAAGCTGTAAGGAACTATATGAAACAAAGTTTGAGTGAATTCGATGCAACCGTTGACAACTTATGGCCATTTGAAAAAAAGCCGTTAAGAGCAGATCTCCGTTATTTGCATTTTTAGCCAAAAACTAAAAACGCAGTTCTCTTAAAAACACTAAAAGAATATAACACACAAAGTTTAATCAAAATCGTTAGAGCCATTTTCGAGAAAATTAGAAAAACCAAAAAAAGTTGGCTAAAACTCAACGGCTCGTTGTATGGAAGCCACCGTTTAGAAAGGCTTCAGTGAAAAATTTACTAAACCATCCTATAGAACACTATTAAAAACTGTGTCAAACAAAGTTTTAGTTGATTCAATCAAGCCGTTGTGAACTTATGGCTATTTGAAAAAAAGCCGTTAAAACCTGATTTTCGTTACGACCATTTGAGCCAAAAACAAAAAACGCAGTTTTGTAAGAAATGCTTAAAGTAAGCTAAATTATAAATTTAATCAAAATCGTTAGAGCCGTTTTCGAGAAAATCCAAATTGAAAAAAACCGTTACTTGAAAGGTACCAGTTTGAGCCGGGCTAAAACGAAACAAAAAAAACCTCGACAACCGTTTTTCTTCAAACTGCTATATACCAAGTTTGAAGAAAATCCGTCAAGCGGTTTAGGCTGTAGCATGACGTGAAAAAGCGCACATCCGCACAGACGCACAGACGCACAGACAGACCGACGGACGGTATGGCGAAAACCACTTTTTTGGGCTTCTCTATCATCGTAATGTCATGTTTGATTAAAACCTCGATTTTTTTTTTCTGCACGAAACCAATACTTGCCCTATAGAGCAAGTAAAAATAGTCATATTTTGTAAGGGCTTTTGAATTGTATTTTAGAAACTTTACCTTTTTACTTTTGTTAGTCTGAAAGATGTACTGTTCATCTTTGATTTCTTTGGAAAGAGTAGTCTCTAATACGAGAACTTGCAGTCTTTAAAATTAAATGTTGATCCACTAACAGCAACATCTTCATGAAAATATATTTTTTTTAACTCACATGTACCTACTCGATGACAGAAGCTTTAAAGAAATGCAAATAAAAATACAGCTGTTCTCTTATTCATAAGCGTACCCAGAGAAAAGTTAAAGAGGGGCATTAAAATATCATCGCTTATAGACTCTTTTTGTACAAAACTCTTTTTAAAAATTCTTTTTTTTGTTTTAGCAGAACACTTTTTAATTTGATTTGCATTATCTACCCGAAATAGCTTTTTTATGCCTTAAAACAAATTTTCGGTTAAGATTCAACCCCTACGTTACCCCTTTTTAGCTACGACCCGAAAAGATCTGTCAAAACCACTCGGCTAAAATGCTTTGCTTAATTTTAGCTTAGCTAAATTTTGGAGAGAATTTTGTATGGGAGCTAAATTTTAGCTCGAGCTGCGTACTATGCTTAAGGCTATAAAAACCTAATTGGAATCAATAATTCAATAAGTTCATAATTATTGCTAAGTTGGATGATTTTATAATATTTCATTTTATTTTATTTTATTTTATTTTCAATGTCGTATAAAGCGTAGGTATATATAAAAATGCAAAATGCATACAAAATGTTAAACTCAGGATTTATTCATAAAACTCATATAACTCATATTACATTTTCCTTCCTTCAAATAATAATTGATTGATTTTTTTCTTATTTTCCTCACTCTAGCGGACACTTTGAGAAAGAATATAATCCACTGATTTGTGTTTGAACTAAAATTCGTGAAATATTGTTTTCTGCTGAGTTGTTTAAAATGTATTGTTTTATATAAGATAAATGTAAATTGATTTATTCTAGTGATTGAATTTTAATTTGGAAGTAACAATTCGATTTTATGCGTCATTTCAGGAGAGAAATTCATATAATAAATGTCTGAAAATCCAAATTTAAACTGAGTATTTTTACAGTTTTTCAAATCAATGTAATTCTTAAACTTTTCAGTATTTTGAAATAATTTTTGGTCAATTTAAAGATCCTTTTATTTACTTTAAAATAAAATTTGATCAAATCCAACAAGTGGTTGTTGTAAAAAGTTGCGAACCGATAAGCAGTTTCAGCTGAAATCTGAAAATACATCAATACATTTATTTATGTATTTTGGGCTATATTCCATTTGGTAGTTCCAAAGATAATAAATAGTACTTTCATTTGCCGTTTAAATTTTTTACAAACAAGCTCAAATTACTTCACAAAACTGCAAACCATATAGTCATTTTTAAGAATTTTCTTCAACTATAGGGAAAGGCCTCTTAAAGGTAAAGTTTTTTATAATTATGTTAAAAGGTCGATTATATTGTTAGAGAGTGCCATGAGTACGCCTTATACGAGGCAAATAAAATAGAAATTGTTAACTCGTGTAAATTATTATTAGTTTCTAAAATTAAAGAACTAAGTGTAGGCCAATTGTCCAGAGAGATAAGGAATAATTTCGATTTGAGTAGCATTGTATCGGTCCTCCGGACTTATATACCGGATTCTGAATGGAATCTTAAAAAAATAGTCCAATCAGACATCCGTTTAAATACCAAGCTCGTCTACAAATACCAACACAAGCTCAAAATACATTTAACAAGCATTCTCAGAATAGACCAGAACAAGCTTGTCATTATAATAACAACAGATCAGGACAGAATAGAACTTCAAATAATTTTAATTTTAATAACAGATCAGGACAGATCAGAAATTACAATAACAGTAGGTCAGGCCAAGCGGGACAAAGTTATCCCCAAACATTCAATCCATCAGGGCAAATTAGAAACAGTTACCAAAATCCACAGCCCATGGAAGTGAATAACTTAGTTAGTGGTAGTCAACTTCGTGAGAGACTTAGAAATGGAGAATTTAATAGCATAGACCCGACGGATTTTCGGAGCTTACCCTCAGAAACAAATTATTTTGCAATTTTACAATAAATGATAAAATTGAGAAGGCTCTATTAGACACTGGCTCCACAGTCAGTTTAAATTATTTCTCTAGGGTAGATTGTAGCCATTTCCCTATTTTTGAGGAGAAAATGGTTTTCCTAAATACTTTAAACAAGAAAACAAAAGAATATATTAAAATAGTAGTGACGGATGTACCTAAGGAATTCCGGATGGGAAGGAACATAAAATGTATTTATTTGATAAGGACTATGACCTTTTCATAAGAATGGATATAATTAGGAAAAACATCACGGAAATTGATATAAAAAAGATTTATGAAATTGATCAACCCGGCAAAAATTAATTTATATTCAGAAGAAACTTCAAACATTGATTTTTTAAATCTTTCAAGTGTAAATGTAGATGAAGTAGATCTTTCACATTTGAACAGTCAAGAAAAAGAAGAAGTCAATAAAGTTTTAAAACAGTACCAAAATTTGATTTATAGGCAAGAAGACCAGCTTACAAATACTGATTCCATAATGCATGAGATCAGAACAACAACTGATCACCAAATTAGTTCAAGACTTTATAAATTGCCTCCGAAGCATAAAGAGGAAGTTAGTAGACAAGTGATTGATATGGAAAAACAGGGCATTATTAGGAAATCAAATAGTAGATATTCCTCTCCCATAGTGGTTGTCCCGAAAAAGGTTGGTAAATCAGTTGAACAAAAATTCAGGCCTTGTGGGGATTATAGGAAGTTAAATGAAATAACTTTTGAGGACAAGTACCCTCTGCCTAATATAGATAGTATATTAGACAAGTTAGAGAGAGCCCAGTATTTCACGGCATTGGATTAAGCTAAAGGCTACTACCAAATTAAAATGCATCCGCGAGATATTCATAAAACTGCATTTGTACCTCCAAACGGTTTTTATGAATTTACTCGAATGCCTTTCGGCCTCAAAAGGCGCATGAATGAAATACTGAGAGATTATATTATCAACAAGTTCTGCGTCGTCTATCTTGATGACATCCTTATATTTTCCCCAGCGACGTTCCAAAGGCGCATGAATGAAATACTGAGAGATTATATTATCAACAAGTTCTGCGTCGTCTATCTTGATGACATCCTTATATTTTCCACGAGTTTAGAAGAACATCTCATTGCCATCTCCACAATATTTGGTACACTGGCCAAACATAATCTCAAGGTACAGTTTGCCAAATGCTCTTTTCTTCAAAAAGATACAGAATTCTTGGGCCACATCTTGACTGATGAAGGCATGAAATCTAATCCAGAAAAAGTTAAATGTATCTTAAATTAAAAATTGCCATCGACAGAAAAAGAATTAAAACCTTTTCCTGGTACAACAGGATTTTATCGTAAATTTGTAAAAAATTACTCTAAAATAGCTTATCCCATGATAAAATTCCTAAAGAAAAATGCGAAGATAAATACAGAAGACCCCGAATATATACAATCTTTTGAAACTCTTAAACAAAATATCACTCTGCTTAGATTTCCCAACTTTGAAAAACAGTTTACTGTGTTTGCTGATGCCTCTAATTTCGCAATTGGTGCTGTACTTACCCAAGAAGGTCAACCGGTTTGTTATGCATCGAGATCCCTGAACGACCATGAAAAAAAATATTCACCAACTGACAAAGAGTTTCTGGCTATTGTCTGGGCTGTAACATAATTTAGACCGTACCTCTGGGGAAATAAATTTAAAATAATAACAGACCACCAACCTATTAAGAACCTTAATAAAAAATATAACGGACAAGAATTTTCTGCAAGAAACCAGAGATGGTTACTCAAATTATCTGAATTTAATTATGATATAGAGTATTTAAGGGGTAGAGAAAATAAAGTTGCAGATTTCTTGAGCCACATCCAGGATGTGGACCAGATAGATGATGAGTCTGAATCGAATTTGGCAACAACCCATTCAGCACCAGAACAGCAGTTGGATCATTTTCCAATAAAGGAAAATAAATAATTATTTTTAATTCCGTTTTTGTAGAAGTTGAACTCTGTTTTGGTAGAAGAATCATCCATGTCGATATGACTACAAATCCGTTGTATTGGGAAGATCTCTTTAAACGCACCCTAAACAAAGGAAAAGTAGGCATTTATACAGAATTATCGTACCATGAGTAGAGTACAATAAAATTCAACAATGCCTAATAAAACTGTTCAGAGACACTTGTAAGCAAATTTTCTTTTACCTGTTAAAGAGAGTAGTCATTCCGGAATTATTGAAACGTATAAAACCTTAAAAAATAAATTATACTACCCAGGACTGGTTCAACAAATATCCAAGGTTATAGGGAACTGTCAAACATGTCAAGAAGGTAAATATGACAGAAAACCTATTAAACCTAAATTTCAAACTTCCGAAACTCCAAAAGAAGCAAATGAAATTTTACACTTTAATAAGTTTTTTACTTGCTCTATAGGGCAAGTATTGGTTTCGTGCAGAAAAAAAAATTGTTTTAATCAAACATGACATTACGATGATAGAGAAGCCCAAAAAAGTGGTTTTCGCCATACCGTCCGTCGGTCTGTCTGTGCGTCTGTGCGTCTGTGCGGATGTGCGGATGTGCGGATGTGCGCTTTTTCACGTCATGCTACAGCCTAAACGGCTTGACGGATTTTCTTCAAACTTGGTATATAGCAGTTTGAAGAAAAACCGTTGTCGAAGTTTTTTTATTTTGTTTTAGCCCGGCTCAAACTGGTACCTCTCAAGTAACGGCTTTTTTCAATTTGGATTTTCTCGAAAACGGGTCTAACGATTTTGATTAAATTTAAAATTTAGCTAACTTTAAGCATTTCTAACAAAACTGCGTTTTTTGTTTTTGCCTCAAATGGTCGTAACGAAAATCAGGTTTTAACGGCTTTTTTTCAAATAGCCATAAGTTCACAACGGCTTGATTGAATCAACTCAAACTTCGTTTGACATAGTTTTTCATAGTGTTCTATAGGATGGTTTAGTAAATTTTTCACTGAAGCCTTTCTAAACGGTGGCGTCCATACAACGAGCCGTTGAGTTTAAGCCAACTTTTTTTGGTTTTTTCTAATTTTCTCGAAAATGGCTCTAACGATTTTGATTAAACTTTGTGTGTTATATTCTTTTAGTGTTTTTAAGAGAACTGCGTTTTTAGTTTTTGGCTAAAAATGCAAATAACGGAGATCTGCTTTTAACGGCTTTTTTTCAAATGGCCATAAGTTGTCAACGGTTGCATCGAATTCACTCAAACTTTGTTTGGTATAGTTCCTTACAGCTTCCTATCAGATGGCATTGATTTTTTTTTCAGTTTATCTTTTTTAAATGGTGGCTGCTATACAAAGAGCCATTAGATTTTGGCCAACTTTTTCGTTTTTTCTAATTTACTCAAAAAAGTCTCCCCCATTTTTATGAAACTTTTTATATAACATAACATAGAATACTTCAAAGCAAACTGCATTTTTAGTTTTTGGCTACACATGATAATAGCGGAAATTGGTAATATCAGTTTTATTAATTTGGCCATAAGCGGAAATTTATATCATTTATATCACCCAAAAGACGACATCTAAATTTGATATACTAAAGGTTACTTAAAGTTAGCTCCCGTATATCGAGTTTTCCAGTTTTAGCCAATTTTTTTTAGTTTTTACCAAATTTTTCAAAAATGACTTGTTCTTATTGATCGAAAAGTTTGTTTTCGTCGTACTTTTGCACCCACAGAGCAAGTACGTGCGACCCAGTCGTGCATTTTATTTGTTTAACATTTTTGGATAAAGTTATGAAAAAAGCTTATATCTATAACTTAACTAGTAAAAATTGGGTAAATAAACTCGAATGTATCGGAAGAACAGTTTAGTAAGTTTGGAAAACCAAAAAAATTGCTTACGATAATGAATGAATGTCAGAAAATCTACAGGAATTTTTCAGAGAGGAAGGAGTTCAATTTCACTTTACCAAGCCAAACTCTCATACAGGAAACTCTGACATTGAACGTTTTCATTCAACCCTTCTTAAAATTCTATTAACACTCAAAAATAATGACTTAACTATTAATCGAAAGATTTATAAGGCAGTTAAGATTTATAATAACAGGTCCCATTCAACTTAAGGAATGAGTCCAAATAAAGCAGTAGAGGCAGAACCATTAATTTTATCTAAAAAAGCTAACGAACGAAAAAATCATGTTATACAAAAAAGAAATTTAGATACGGAACAATATGATGAACAAAGAAGTGAAGGATTTATAAGAAACCATAAACATTTACGTCACAAAAATGAACCTTACTTCAGGAAAAAACTATAACATAATGTTCATCTAACAATTGTTAAAAGGCCAAATAAATTTGCAGGTTCTTTTTTGGGTAATGATGTGGACAGTAATGATTAATAGGAGAAGAAGTTGTAGCAACTGAATTAGTTTTTTTTTATTAAAATATTCAAAAATAGGGGCATTCAAATTAAACGGATCTAAATTAATTTTTGGGTATAAAAATTCCAAAATGTTATATCCAAACTCAGTTTAAAATGGTATTACCAAGGCCCAATAAATATTTTAAGGAAATAGATATAAAGTAAAAAGATTTCATTGAATTAAATACTACAAAATATGTTTACAATCCGGACAACATTAATATTAAAGATTTAAAAAAAGTTGATAACTGTTTAATAGAAGGAATATGCAGTTTTAAAATAACAAAACTTTGATTGAAAATATTGAAGACAATTTAATTATATGTACAAATATTAAAAAAGATATTGTAACTAATGGTTGTGACGATAGAAATTTAGAATTAAGTGGAAATTTCATTATAAATATTAACAATTGTACAATTAATATAAGAAACATTTCGATATCAAACTTAAACATGGAATTTGAACATAAATTCTC
>OU696696.1:199587405-199589905 GCA_916050605.2 Platycheirus albimanus
CACACACACACACACACACACACACACACACACACACACACACACACACACACACACACACACACACACACACACACACACACACACACACACACACACACACACACACACACACACACACACACACACACACACACACACACACACACACACACACACACACACACACACACACACACACACACACACACACACACACACACACACACACACACACACACACACACACACACACACACACACACACACACACACACACACACACACACACACACACACACACACACACACACACACACACACACACACACACACACACACACACACACACACACACACACACACACACACACACACACACACACACACACACACACACACACACACACACACACACACACACACACACACACACACACACACACACACACACACACACACACACACACACACACACACACACACACACACACACACACACACACACACACACACACACACACACACACACACACACACACACACACACACACACACACACACACACACACACACACACACACACACACACACACACACACACACACACACACACACACACACACACACACACACACACACACACACACCACACCCACACACACACACACACACACACACACACACACACACACACACACACACACACACACACACACACACACACACACACACACACACACACACACACACACACACACACACACACACACACACACACACACACACACACACACACACACACACACACACACACACACACACACACACACACACACACACACACACACACACACACACACACACACACACACACACACACACACACACACACACACACACACACACACACACACACACACACACACACACACACACACACACACACACACACACACACACACACACACACACACACACACATACACACACACACACACACACACACACACACACACACACACACACACACACACACACACACACACACACACACACACACACACACACACACACACACACACACACACACACACACACACACACACACACACACACACCACACACACACACACACACACACACACACACACACACACACACACACACACACACACACACACACACACACACACACACACACACACACACACACACACACACACACACACACACACACACACACACACACACACACACACACACACACACACACACACACACACACACACACCACACACACACACACACACACACACACACACACACACACACACACACACACACACACACACACACACACACACACACACACACACACACACACACACACACACACACACACACACACACACACACACACACACACACACACACACACACACACACACACACACACACACACACACACACACACACACACACACACACACACCACACACACACACACACACACACACACACACACACACACACACACACACACACACACACACACACACACACACACACACACACACACACACACACACACACACACACACACACACACACACACACACACACACACACACACACACACACACACACACACACACACACACACACACACACATACACACACATACACACACACACACACACACACACACACACACACACACACACACACACACACACACACACACACACACACACACACACACACACATACACACACATACACACACACACACACACACACACACACACACACACACACACACACACACACACACACACACACACACACACACACACACACACACACACACACACACACACACACACACACACACACACACACACACACACACACACACACACACACACACACACACACACACCACACACACACACACACACACACACACACACACACACACACACACACACACACACACACACACACACACACACACAGACACACACACACACACACACACACACACACACACACACACACACACACACACACACACACACACACACACACACACACACACACACACACACACACACACACAGACACACACACACACACACACACACACACACACACACACACACACACACACACAGACACACACACAGACACACACACACACAGACACACACACACACACACACACACACACACACACACACACACACACACAGACACACACACACACAGACACACACACACACAGACACACACACACACAGACACACACACACACACACACACACACACACACACACACACACACACACACACACACACACACACACACACACACACACACACACACACACACACACACACACACACACACACACACACACACACACACACACACACACACACACACACACACACACACACACACACACACACACACACCACACACACACACACACACACACACACACACACACA
>OU696696.1:199594905-199602405 GCA_916050605.2 Platycheirus albimanus
AAGCGCTCCCGATATTAGACCCAGATCCTTAATTACCAGTCCCAAAATGAGCGATCCCGAAGAATCACCCGGTTATGATATAAACCCGTACAAAAATCTAGGGTTCATAAACTTCTTAAGGAAACACGACCTTATCGAAGTATTGAAGGCCCGAGGTTTAGAAAGCGAAGGCAAGGTTGTAGAGCTACGGCAACGCCTAAGCCAACACCTTAAGGAGCTTCGTACGCACAAATCGACACAGAATTTGTGCGAGGAACTGGAGGGAATCGTCGAGGAAAGGAATAACAACGACGACGAAAGCGAACCCCCATTTCTTTCTGATAACGCGAAAATGTCTACTGCCGCACCTGCGGAGAACACTAATGTAGAGACTTTAGTGAAGGGTTTAAAATTCCCCCTTTATGTACCAGCCAACGTACAAACCACCAATTTCTCAGCTCCTTCGGAGGGACAATTCACTTTACAAATTCCACCGTGGCGTAAACAGGAACAAACTCCCTCTATGCCTAGGCAACAAGAACCAGGCCCCGTCCTCCGTAGCAATCAAATCGATCAGCTATCGTCGCATCTTCTCCATACTCAAGTATTAAGAGAGGATCCCAGGCCGGCGACAACACCACATCAATCACCCCACTATAGTCGACTTACGTTAAACCACGAAGCCGAAACTATGAACACGGTGAGAAAATGGGGCCTACGGTTCGACTCCACAGGCAATGCGCTTGAGTTTATGGAGAGACTGGAGGAACTGACAAGCTGCTACCGTATACAAGCCGACGAGATGCTAAGAACCCTCCCAGAAATCCTAAGAGGTACCGCTTTGGAGTGGTACAGAATCAATAGAGAAAATTGGCAGACGTGGAGTCTTTTCCGCAAGGCATTCCTGCAGCGATTCCTACCAGCCCGCTATGTCCATAAGCTCGAGGACGAAATAATGCGCAGAAAACAGGGGGCCCAAAGAAAAGGCTAAAGATTTCATACAGGCTTTACAATACCTCATCCGGCAGCACCCTAGGATGTCGGTAGAGGAGAGTGTGGACAGAATATACGATAGCCTGCGACCAATCTATCGGTTATATTCGACGACGAGACTTCCAGACGTTAGACGAGCTCATGGAACATGCGGAAGAGTTCGAATACGTACAAAATGAGGAGAGTCACAGCCGCCAGCCCGTAGCACGCCTTCCACCCGTACCACCAAGAGCTAATCAAGCACCAAGGTTTAATACTACTAACCATCCGTCACCCGCCCCAGCTTTTCCACACACCGCAGCGCCCAGCCAGTATGACCGCAACACTCACTGCTGGAATTGTAAGCAGCGCGGTCATACCAAGACAAACTGTCGACGCCCATTCCGCATGTTCTGCTCGTACTGCGGAGAGGACGGGCGACTAACAAAGGACTGCTCCTGTCACCCTCACCGGGCAGCCGTACTCCATGACCAATTCCGAGAACCGAACGACCAAGCCCAGGCGTCTTCAGCAGTTGAAGAAGCACTACCAGAGCCAGCACTCTCCACGGTGAGGGAAGTCGAAGCCGAAGCAGCTAGAGAATTAGAAACAGAGAATTCACTGTGCGTAGCCGAGTCCAGTGAAGCCGGCGTACAGAGCATGCACCTGGAGGCACCAGTGAATACCGAGACCCGCTACGACCCGCGCTGTTTCCTCTCAGTCACGATATGTGGTCGTGATTTTAAGGCGCTGCTGGACACAGGAGCTACGAAGTCATTCATAAGTTTCGAAGGTCGTCAGTTGCTGAAGAGGTGTAAGGTACCGGTGCGTTACCAGCGACACGCTATACATCTAGCAAACGACACCCCGGTCATAAGCAACGAGCACTTCACGGCCACCATATATTTCGACAACCAGGTGGTGCAGGGAGAATTGACATACATGCGGCAACTATCCGAAGAGATAGTTCTCGGTTTGGACATTTTAACACGAGCAGGTTTCGCTATGTCACTGTTCGGTAAAAAGGTCCCGATGGGGAGGTGTTTTTCAACCCGACAAGAAGGACCAGTTGTGTATGGTGGGAGGTAGCCCGCTCCCTGATTACCAGCAGGAACAACTGCGTAGTTTGCTGGAGGAGGAGCTTCCCAAATTCGAGAAGTTATCTAACACTACGAATGCTGCAGTGCATCAAATCCGATTGAAGCATGACCAGCCTTTTAAGCAAAGATACTACCCGCGGAATCCAGCCATGCAGAAGATTATTGACGAGGAGGTTAACGAGTTACTCAGAGACGGGAAGATAGAACCATCTAGTAGCCCCTACAGCTCTCCAATTGTATTGGTTAAGAAAAAAAATGGGTCGTGGAGAGTTTGCGTAGATTACCGCCAGTTAAACGCAATCTCCATCATGGACGCTTACCCCTTACCGCAAATTTTCGCCATTCTCGATAAACTGAGGCAAGCCAGGTTCATTTCGACCATTGATCTCAAGCAAGGATACTGGCAGATACCTTTAGATCCCGCTTCCCGACCCGCTACAGCATTTACGGTACCCGGACATGGCCTATACCAGTGGAAGGTTATGCCTTGCGGACTTAACTCGGCAGCTGCGACCTTCCAACGCATGTTAGATACGATCATCGGGGCGGACATGGACAAGTATGCGTTCGCATACCTAGATGACATTATTGTCATAAGCGAAACATTCGATGATCATCTGGTCCATCTAAAAGAAGTGTTCAAACGGCTGCAAGCAGCTCACCTTAGAATCAACCAGGACAAATGCGAGTTCTGTAAGAGTAAACTGAAGTACCTTGGCCACGTGGTAAGTGACCAAGGCATAAGCACCGACCCAGACAAGATCGCAGCAGTGCACGAATTAAAAGCCCCCCGTAACGTCAAGGAGTTGCGTCGTATTCTGGAATAACCTCCTGGTACCGCAGATTTATCAAAAATTTTTCCGTAGTCGCAACCCCTCTGACCAAGTTGCTAAAGAAAAACCAAGTGTGGGAGTGGGGGCCATCCCAAGAAGCCGCCTTTATTGACCTGAAGCAACGTCTGACCGAAGCTCCCGTGCTTATGTGCCCCGATTACAACCTCCCATTCACATTGCAGACCGATGCTAGCCAGTACGGGTTGGGGGTAGTGCTCTCTCAAAACACAAAGAATCAGGAAAGAGTAGTAGCGTACGCTAGCAGAACTTTAACCGACCTGGAGAAAAAGTATTCGGTGACGGAAAAAGAATGTCTGGCAATCCTCTGGGGAATCCGGAAAATTAGACCCTACATAGAAGGCTATCACTTCACGGTGATCACAGACCACCACTCACTAAAGTGGCTACATTCACTAGACAACCCCTCCGGACGACTGGCCCGCTGGGCCATTGAACTGCAACAGTTCAATTTCGATATACAATATCGCAAAGGGGCCATGAACGTGGTTGCTGACGCTTTGTCTCGAGATCCCCTACCAATTACCCAAAGTGATCTTGCCGCAACAACAGTGGAACCGGAGGATTGGACCCAACGTCTCATCAAGCGAATTATCGAAAACCCCGACCAATTCCCCGATTACCGCATAATCGACCGTCGATTATACCGGAGGTTCGCCTCGCACCCTTTTTCTGATAAAGACGCTGATTGGAAATGGTGCGTGCCAACCAAGGACCGAAACAGGGTGCTATATGAAAACCACGACATAGTAACCGCCGGCCATTTAGGTGTAGCCAAGACGATAGCACGCGTAATGCAGCAATATCACTGGCCGGGAATGTACCGGGACGTCACAAAGTATGTGAGAAAATGCCAGGTATGTAACCAGTTTAAGCCCTCCCAACAGAAGCCGAGCGGATTGATGCATACGCGTATAGCTGACAGCCCTTGGGACACGGTATGTCTAGATTTTGTAGGGCCACTACCACGGTCGATGAAAGGCAATACCATGCTATTGGTTTTAGTGGATAGTTTCACCAAATGGATAGAAGCAGTCCCCCTTAGAGCAGCTACGACCCAGAGCGTAATTAAAGCATTACGAGAGAGAGTGATCACTCGTTTTGGAGTACCACGGGTTTTAGTGTCGGACAACGGAAGCCAATTTATCAGTACCTCTTTCACGGAGTTTTTGCTGGAAATGGGTATAAAACATCGCTTGACAGCTCCCTACACCCCGCAGGAGAACCCCACCGAGAGAGTTAATAAGGTGATCAAAACAATGATCGCTCAATACGTTAACGAAAACCATCGCACATGGGACCAAGACCTGCCAGAACTCTCTTTCGCGGTAAATACTAGTAAGCACGAATCCACTCAGTTTTCCCCGGCGTTCCTTAATTTTGGAAAAGAAATAAGAGCCCCGCAGCAAGTAATTCTGCCATGTGACGAGACTCGCAACGAAACCCTATCCGTCAGACGGGAGCGAATGTTAGCGCTATATCAACTCGTAAAAACAAATTTACAAAGAGCGTCGCAAGCCCAAGCCAAGCATTACAACTTACGTCGACGCACCTGGAGGCCCAGCATAGGGGAACGGGTATACAAAAAGGTGAGAGTGCTCTCATCCGCCGTCAAGCATTTCACTGAGAAGCTAGCCCCTAAGTATGAAGGGCCATACGAGGTAGTGAAGTTTGTTTCTCCCGTTATAGTAGTATTGCGCAAGTTAGACGATAAGAGAGGAAAAAGGGTATTGGTGCGCTCTCATTTAAAAGACATTAAAGGGTTTGCTAACTCTTCGGAGACCGAGAGCGAACACTTAAATGAATGCGGTATCATATTCAGTCCTCATCCAACCACTGAAGCGCGAACATCAATGGAGAAGCCGAACGATCTAGCCCAACCATGGGAAAGGCAACCAACACGGCCCAAGCGAATGTCCATCCCTGGAGGTGCCGTTATCCAGTCGGTGATAAAGTTAGCACCCACAACAGTGCCTAAAGCTCCTGAATGTAAAGCTGACAAAATAAGAACCCCCCGACCAACAACGACCACGGAATGGACGCCACCACGACAGGTGAAAATTATTGAGGCCCTGCCACTAAGTAGCCTAATTAAAACTCGGAGAGTGGTGAAGAAGAAGGAGGTGACACCAGAGTCCACTAGTGCACAAGGAGGAGACGGACGGAGCAACACGGTCAAGGTAAGACAAGTATGTCTACCACCGGTAGTAAGGAAGGCTACAAAAACGCCAACCGTTGAGTCACCACCAAGACAACCCAAAATGCTGTCGACCATAAAAGCCAAGGTGGAAGAGGTGAACACCACTAGCAACCAGCCGGAGTGTATGCAGCCAGAAGTCCCCACACTACTGCCAGGTTTACCAGTGGAAATCACCGCCGAAATTTGCGGACACAAAGGAGCAGGGAATACCGGTGAACACCCGATGACTAACATCATAGCGCCGCACCAACTAACGTTCCCGTTGGCAGTACTCTCCAGTTCAACCTGTGCATTGATGTCGGCTAGGAGGGAGCCTGAAGATGGGCAGAGTAAGGTAGATAAGTTTGCCCCAGAGGATCCGTTTCGTAGCATCAATATCGAAAGGCACCCCCTATACAACCCGAAGTTCCGTCGTCAACGCCTAATTTTTAAAAGACGTTGGGGTAAAGTGATTGCCCGCATCATCAAGCCTGGAGTAGCGCTGCTAACTTATGCAGACCAGCACAAACGGATAACTTTCTAGCTGACAGGCGTAAGGAGTGGAAGTTTATTTCGTTTTGTTATTTTCGTTTTTTTTTACGATAACAATGAAGTGCCATGATTGTGTAACAGAAAGAACCATTTGTTTTAAGTTTTGCCAATGGCTATGTTTATGATTTGTTTTTTTTACATGAACTGTTTATTTATTTGGTTTTCATTCAGTTATCCATTTACCGTTTTTTTTATTTACAATGAATATTTGTACCTTTTTTTTTGGATTTTACCCGAGAACCTATTTTGATATTTTTACGAATCGTTTTTTTTTGCTTTTGCTTTGCTTAATAAAAAAAAAAGAGGAAAAAAATATATATGCATTCATGATTTTTCTTTTAGACGAGAAAGTTCTCGTCTCCGACGAAGGAGGGGAATGTAACGAAGCGTCACATCTCTTACCTAAATACATACCATCTACTTTTCGACGATACGTCATCGTCACGTGATCTATGAATATTCCAATAGTACACCACAAACAGCAACAACAACGAAGCGTGTTAAAGCACATGGAAATTTATCTTCGTCTTTACAACTCACACGATGTTGCTGTCATCGTATAACATAAGAAGGCGAAGAAAAACACATAGTGGCATGGAGCAATTCATCATCTTATTTAGGCGTTTATTTTATTATAGTTATTTAACCTCTCTGACTTCCCCCCACCAGTGGTAAGGGGTCTTAGTGGTTTTAGGCATTCTTTAGCTGAAGTATTATCGAATTTAAGTATTAGTTGCCACCAGGGGCCTTGTACCTGCCGATCGACCAGAGCGAAAGCCTGCCGTTTGCAACCTCCATGGTTTGCGGTTATTATTAAGAAAACCCTTACGTATTGCCACCAGGGGCATTAATACCTGCTGATCGACCAGAGCGTAAGCCTGCCGTTTGTAACTTCTATGGTTACATTATCTATTGAAATTAAGTTTATTTACCAGAGCGTAAGCCTGCCGTTTGCAACTCCAATAGTTGTTCTCATTATTGAATTTAAGTATAGCCACCAGGGGCATTAATACCTGCTGATCGACCAGAGCGTAAGCCTGCCGTTTGTAGCTTCTATGGTTACATAGTTTATTGGAATTAAGATTATTTACCAGAGCGTAAGCCTGCCGTTTGCAACTTCAATAGTTGCCTTGTTATTGAATTTAAGTATCAGTTGCCACCAGGGGCCTTATACCTGCTGATCGACCAGAGCGAAAGCCTGCCGTTTGCAACCTCTATGGTTCGCGTTTTAGTATTAAGTTAAACAGTAGCATAATAACCACTCTTTGTTCCTAGAAAACCAACATCCAACGGCAAGCTCAAAATCATCGTGGACCAAAAGGATATCAACCGAAGAAGGATGCCCCCGCTGCGACTTGACAAGTTGGGAAAATATAACCTCAAGGCGGATTAATGAATAAAGTGTTTTTTTTTTAACGATTAGAATAACGAATGCAAAATTATAAACAATACAAAATATATATTGTAAATATAACATTTAAGGATTAAAAATAAATAAATTGTGAATTTATTGGAGAATCTCAATCAAAGTTTTACTTGTTTTTCTTTGATAAAGAACTTTGGACAAACCGACGAGCAAAACCCAGGCTGGAAAGCGAAAAACACATCACAACACACACACACACACACACACACACACACACACACACACACACACACACACACACACCACACACACACACACACACACACACACACACACACACACACACACACACACACACACACACACACACACACACACACACACACACACACACACACACACACACACACACACACACACACACACACACACACACACACACACACACACACCACACACACACACACACACACACACACACACACACACACACACACACAC